>OU862928.1:32782964-33382964 GCA_917880885.1 Limnephilus marmoratus
AGGAGGTTCTCCAAAGAACCGAAGGAGGAAGGCACCTGCTCAGAACCTTGTCTGAAAGGCGTGCAAGATGGATCGGCCATATAATAAGATAAGAAGGCCTCTTGCATGTCATAATGGAGGGTATGACCGAGGGGACAAACTCTAGGGGACGCCCACGCCGAGAGTACCTGGAGGACCTGCTGGTGGACGTGCGCTGCTCATCATATGCAGACTTTAAAAGAGCCGCACAAGACAGGGAAGAGTGGAAGAGACGAATACATAGATGAAATTGCTGCAGACCAATCCCAGGATTGAAACCAGAGAGAGAGAGATAGCCTAGATCAGAGGTCGGCAAAAACCTTAGCACTCGTCAAACAACCTCTTAAATCTTAGATAACAGATTTTAAATTTTCTACTTTTGGCATTGACATTGGTAAATTTGAAATACAATTGTTAGATTTAACAAACAAGGAAGTAGAGAGCTCTAAATTTGAATGTCTTTGGAGTTGATTTGGAAATATTGGAGAAGAACAAATATAAGCTTAGTTCACAACACAAGTGGTCTGCTTTGAAAGACCTGGAGAAGGAAGACATGATCATCTTCAACTCCTGGAATAGTATTCCTGACTTATAATCAGTTGAAAAACTCGCATTTGCTGATCTTTCCCTTTTCGGTTCTACGTATAATGTGAACAATCTTTTTCAAGCATGAACTTTATCAAGAGTAAACTGAGAAGTCCTCTTATTGATGAGAACCTAGAATTGTGCCTAAAATTATTTTTTGTTTGTTTAAGTAAGTCAGGTTTATTTGAACCTGACTTGCACAAACTTTCCAAGGACGTTGTTTGCATTGAATGATTTAAATTTATGGATTCCTTAATTACATATTATTTTTTATCAATTAATAAAATCTTTATTTAGTATGAAATCAAGTTTTATTCAGCGTACCCGTAATTTAATGAAGTGCTAAAATTATAATAAATGTTTTCTAAATCAATGCACGGATTTGGCTCTCAAAATTTTTTTTGAATTGTTGTTATGTACATATTTGGCTCTTTGGCTAATATGGGGCTGTTCAAGTATTACGTAACGCACTTGGGGGGGGGAGGGGTCTTATGAAACGTTACTGTGCGTTACGAGGGGGGGGGGGGAGGGAGGGTTCGAACAATGCGTTACATAACATGTTTTTCTTTATTTAGACAAAAAAACTTGGGAATTAAAATTTTCCAACCTTAAAATCTTGGCAACCGTTTTCGTTCTCGAAATCTCTGGTTTTATTTATTACCGCAAACGCGATTAAAACAAGAAAAAAGGTATTTAAGTGACTTTCCAGTACTTTGCGCAACTTAATTGTGACTTTCAGGTAAAAATTGTCACTTGGGCGTTACGTAACATTTAGGGGGGGGGAGGGAACGGAAAAACGTTACGGCGCGTTACATGGGGAGGAGGGGGGGGTCAAAAATCTTCAAAAATTGCGTTACATAATACTTGAACGCCCCCTAAGTTTGCCAACCACTGGCATAGATAATAGTTTAAGAGGTTAATCTTAGGTGGCACTAGATAATAGTTTAAAAGATTACCCATAGATGGCACATAGCTGTCAACAATGCAAGGATTGAGACGACAATAAATACGACTGCAACAGTCGGACTGGGACAGGGCCAAGAATAATTCCTACGGCTTGCTGAAAAGCCATCAGAGCTCTTTTTTATCCGTCACAATAAAGTCCAAAGTGTTTTGTTGACCCCGGAGTTGTTTTTTGAAGAGTTTGTGAGACAAACCCGGAGTTACAACTTACAACTCCTCTACCGACTACTATATCTCTCTGCGATCTACCTAGAATCAATGCACTATTCCTCGAATGCATGAAGTTAGCTATAGTTGGACCAGAAGAAAACACTTTCCCTAGCATTGTCAGGAATGAAGCTCAATGGAGGAGACCTCTGAATAAAGGGGGATGGGTGGTGTGATAAGTGTCCAATGAACGCTAGGGAACTAATAAAAAATCACGCCCTTTCTGCATAACTTATTTTTTTATTTGGTTTACATAACTATGTATAGCCTATAGCAGCGTTTCCTAACCTTTTTCAGCCTTTTTCTTCAATTTGGGAGGCGGGAATGGGTACCACCGCCCCGGGAACCTTTATTGGATAACCAACACCTCTGCCATAGGTCACCCCGAGTGGTTCGCTACGTTTGATGATTTAGCAGGGGTGCCCGGGTTCATGGGGTGAGGTTTGTCTAGGTCTTGGAGGCGAATGACCAGGACATACTGAACTCCAGATTCCTACCTACCCCTTAAACCCTTTTCCTTTCCAGAACTCTCCTCTCCTTCCTTTCCTTAAAAAAAATCCTCCACACACATCCTCAAAGATGACCTAGGCCCTGAGGGAAATTATTTTCCTCAGGACCTCCTGTGTGGAGCTCATGTAAAAAAAAAAAAAAGAAAGCCGCGGACCCCTTGGAAAAGCACAATTTTAAAGGGGTTCCATGCCAACTCAGAATGAAACCAACTCAGAAACACCTCAGAAAGGTCATTAAAAGCTATGAAAAATTAATTTTAAAATAATAAAAAGTAAAAAGGGTAGTTGCCATAATATGGAAAAATAATTAGTTGAAGATAATATAGTTAATTCTAAAATTTGAAATATGAGATTGACTATTATGACGGCTTGACAGAAGGTAGCAATAGTGAAATTGTCCCGGTTAGACGGGAGGTCTGGGTTCGAGTCCCAGTTGCGACCATTGTCTTTTTTCTGTTTATGTTCTCTATTTTATGCAGGTGCTTGCGGGTTTTTACAGATGCAATGCCGCCTCATGGAGCCTCATGAATGAGTTTTTCTTTTGCCCTGTTTAATTTATCTTTGTCTTACTAACCTATTTTTTGCATTTTGTTTTTCCTGTTAAGCACTTGCATACTGCTTACTAACAACGTATGCATGGACACTGGAGGTCTAGATTCGTTCAAAATAAATAAATGTAGCTTCGTTTAACAAAAAAAATTAGAATCTTGCGAGAGCCTTGAAGGAGTAACCATCAGTTACTTATACCAGGGCGGGTAAGAGGTGGATTACCTCCACTGTTTCTGTGTCTTGTTCTCTTTCATACTTTTGTTCAGATTAATATTGTTTTCTTCTTCTTCAATGATTAAAATAATAATTTTAAACCCAATAACTCTAACCTAACTTAACCTTTTCAAGGACCCCCTTAATAAAAAAAACCAGCAATAAATTTCGTACCATTTTTTTAGTATTACAAATAAAAAAAATGCTTTAAAAAAAAAACCAACACTCACATTAATTAACAGTTAATTATTTTTTATCAATAAATAAAATCTTTATTTAGTACGAAAACAAGTTTTATTCAGCGTACCCGTAATTGAAGTGCTAAAATTATAATAAATGTTTTCTAAATCAATGCACGGATTTAATTAATTAACGGTTAATTAATGTGAAGGATGGTGTGGCTTTTTTTGCAACTAAATTAGTGATATTCGGGTTGATGTTACTACTAAGTTGTTATCTCAAATCTGATTCCACATGTAATCTGTTTCTGTCTTGGTTTTTAGTATACACAAGAGCAGAGAATGCCTTTTCACAGATTTATGTGGTTGAGAAAAGCAGTAAATGTTTCAGTGCTTCTTCCGATATTTCCTTATAATATTTTTTTACATTCACTTAAAAACTTGATAAAGAAGATTCTCTGAAATTAAGTTTCAAAACTGAATCACAAGATATTTATATTAATTTGTTTCCCGCATGCACTTATTTTACTCACTTCAGTCAGTCTCGCATACCGCCCGCTGTTGCACGTTTCCATGCTAAGTAAGCGTAGAGATTACGAGACTTTTGGTGGCATTTATTTATTATTGTTAAATGGTCCAGAGATGAAACTGAGGACCCCCAGACATATATGTATTCGCGGACCCCCAGGGGTCCGCGGACGGAAAGGAAAGAAAAGAAACGGCTAAGAAACACTGGCTTACAGCATGCCTAGTCTTCTGTTTTTCTTAAACACTTATTATAATATGACCGGCTGATTTTTGAATGAATATTGATAATTGGTAACTGAAATAAAAACTTTTATTGTGTGTGAATTTATTTTTATTAATACTTGGTCCAAGGGCAAGCTAATAAGTACCGTTGATTCTTATCGTTCAGAAAACACATCCCTAAGAAAATTTGTCAGAAGATCTTTTGGAATGTTATTTGTAAAACATATTTTATAATGATTTATTTTTGGGGTATTATGCCGTGTTGCGCAAGTCTTTATATATTTCAATATTTTTGATACATACATACATCTTTATACATAAGGGAACGTACCCATACTACGTGACACGTTTAGGGGGGGGGGGGGGGGGGGGTGTCTTCAAAATGTCACGCTCCATACAAATGAGCGGCGGGTTGCTTAGGATTTTGGTCACCGGGGGGGGGTTAAAAATTGCAAAAAGTTGGTCACGTAGTATGGGTACGTTCCCTAACCTGACAGTTTTTGAAAATCTCCTTCTACCACCACAGTTAGCGGAAAATGTTGCTCTTGTCGTGGTGGAGGACTCCAGATACTAATATCTACAGCCTGTATGTCAGACGAATATCTACAGCTCATATGTTGAACTAATATCTACGAACTTCAGAGTGTTGACTAATATCTACAGAGCGTAGGTTGAACTAATATCTACAGAGCGTAGGTTGGACTAATCAGCTAAATGTGTCCAATAGTCCGATATTAGGGATTTTTACATACATACTTACATAAATTAAGTTTTTTAAACTGCATACGCAATATTACGTTATTCCAATATGCTATACATAATTGCAAATCCAACCTCTGCCAGTGCTCTAGATATTCGTCAACACTTTGGTTCTCATAGATATTAATCAACAGTTTGAGCTGTAGATATTCGTCAACACTTTGATTCCCATAGATATTAGTTCGATTTTTTCAGTTTTTGGAATTCCTGTAGATATTAGTAGATGCCTCCTGGTGGAGGACTTCGTCAAGGAATCGACGCCTGGGTGGGACCTAAACGCGATGCCAACTCAGCCACTGACACAACACAGAAGATCCTGAGAAAAATAATTTCCATCAGGCCTGTGTCATCTTTGGGGAGTGTGTGGAGGGTTTTTTAAGGAAAGGAAGGAGAGGAAGTTCTGGGAAGGAAAAAGGTAAGAGGATGGGTAGGAATCTAGGATTTCGTGTGTCCAGGTCATCCGCCACCAAATCTAGACAAACCTCACCCCTTGAACCCGAACACCCCTGCTAAATCACCAAACGTAGCAAACCACTTGGGGTGACCTATGGCAGAGGTGTTGGTTATCCAATAAAGGTTCCCGGGGCCGCGGTACCCATTCCCGCCTCCGAAATTGTGATGCGGTAATAACACCATACGACATACCTACTTATAAGAGAAGTCAGCTTAGTAAAAAACCGCTAAAAGTTCCTTCTTGCATACAATATAATTTATTTTATTTGAATACAACACAAGAGGCCCAACTTCTCCCAACCGTCGGGAACCAGTGAGACTATGGCATCCCCAATTTTGGTATGTTGTGAGAGTGAAGGTAGTGGGGAGGGGAAGGATATTTGGAAAATGTACCTGGCTATTCAGATCTAGTCACCAAACACGGCGAAAGCCATTTCAAGTAATAAGTCTAATATCTATATACACTATACATTAGCTGAGGTTGGGCCCCTTGTGTTGCATCCAGATGAAAAAGGTATATTAGGTATATGATTTTCATTGTATTTTTTACGCTGGTGTACCTGTAGTGTATACAGGTACCTATTAGAATTATTACTTGAAATGGCTTTAGCCGTGTTTGGTGACTAGATCTGAATATGCAGGTTCTTCCCCATTTCCTTCCCCTCTCCTCTACCTTCAGCCTCACAAAATACCTACCCCGATCCTCTTTTTTTTGCATTAGCTCCACACAGGAGGCCCTGAGGACAATAATTTCCCTCAAGGTCTGTCATCCTAGGGGATGCTGTGTGGAGGGTTTTTTAAGGAAGGGAAGGAGAGGAAGTTCTGGGAAGGAAATAGGTAGGAGGGGTGGGAAAGAATGTAGGAGTCAATGTGTCCAGACGTATGACTTGATCACTTGAACCACTTGGGATGACCTATGGCAGAGGTGTTGGTTATCCAATAAATGGTTCCCGTGGCGGCGGTACCCATACCCGCCTCCTAAATTGTAATCTTTATATAATATATGAAGAAATAATCTTTAGGAATCAATTGTAATCAATTGTTCGCCGGATCAACTGTCGGGGGGTTTTACTTTGGGGGGATAAACTGTCGGGGGGGCAATTGTTGCTGGATCAATTGTCGGGTCACCATATCACGTGCTACTTACTCACATTAACATGAATTGATTTACAAATAATATAAAACCACGAAAGTACAATGTGACTTTAATAATAACAAATAATAAAAATTTTCCCATTGATAAAAATACCTTCCTTTGATTAAGTAAACATACTACCCTTTTTCTTCAAATATATTTACGAGCGGAAAAACCTAATACCCTATTACGGTAATTACATAACCTCAATTTGTATTACATTTCAGGTAGATATCCCTAAACCATTAATTATTCACGATTACTCTAATTAGTCGTATATACTTTTAGTCTGGTCGGTGGTTGAGTGGGCATAGCGCTTGGGTCCCACCCGAGCGTCGCGTGTTCGATTCCTCGGCTGGCTAAGTCCTCCATCACAACACAAGCAACATTTTCGGCTTTCTGTGGTGGTAGTAGGAGATTTTCAAACATTGTTGGGTTATTCGTAACCCGGGAATGTTTGTCTTTCTTTTAAAAAAAAAAATAAAAAATACATGTATCTCTAAGCTTTAAAACACATTTATTAGTAAGGGGGTATTCCCGTGTAAAAAAATTGGACGTGGTTTGAATGTTACACAACTGATGACCAACCAATTATCTAAATTTCAAAACACGTTCATCAGTAAGGCCCACAGTTTTCAATTAATACCATCGCCTCTGTAATATTTATCACCATCAATTGACGTATTATTATTTTTAATTGATAAAGTAATGTCCCGCAACCCGGATTTGTACCGATTTATTACATATTTCCCTTAAACACAGTAAGTTTTAAAGCGCTTAAAAATATATGTTATTCTTAAAGATAATATCTAGACTTTGCCCGCGCCGAAACGCAAATTATATAAAATTCCCTCGATAGAAAAAAAAATCGCAAAGTATGCTCCAAAAATTATTATTAACACGTTTGTTTCAGCTATTTTAGAAGTTATATGTATGAAAAAAATCACAGTGTTTCTTTAAATGCTGTTTAAGATAGTGCCCGTGAGATTTTTGCTCTATTTTAAACGAGTCGTGTTTTATTAAACATTTTCGCAATTTTCGCATCGATTTTGTCGTTCAGTTAGCGCTCTCCTCTTACATTCGTAATTTCGTATCTCTCGATCTTCTACTTTTCGGGCCCGGTTGCAGAGCCTTTATGCATAGCACAAAGGGTTACATTTAATACATTTCTCGGAAGATTTTTTTCAATGTAGATGAGTGTTTCAGGCTGATAATTATTGCTTATAATAATTGTTACCCTTTGTGCTATGCATAAAAATCTAGTCTTAAACATTAGTTTATCAATTAAAAATAATAATTAATATTTGACGAGTTAAAGTATTTCACCAAAAATTGTAGACATAATTTGTCACTTATTGGTTTGGATTTAGCACTTATAATGCCTTTCCCATATAAAAATAAAGTACGTTGTTTGCAGGTGGAAAAATGTAATCTTAACAATCTTAACATCATGTCAATTAAACAACTATATTCTAAAACTATACTCATTTACATTCATAAGTACAAAACCCAAGAAATAACAACTAATACGTACATTAGAAACACTAGATCTCATGGTCAAAAACTTATCCAACAAGTAACTACTAACACAACATTTGGGCAAAAAAGCTTCTTATATTATGGCATTAAACTTTACAATAAAATACCACTCTCACTCAAAAACCTCAACATTATAACATTTAAATTTCAAATAAAAAGCTGGATACTAAATATAGGGAGATCAGAAATAGAAAATATACTGATATCAAATACAGACTAAAACCAAATCTAGTAATCTGAATTATAAAAAAAACCACTATCTTATTTACTTTATAATTATTTAAAAAAAATACTACATGATATATGTTATGTCTAATTCATATCAATTTCTTATAATTAAATTATAATATGTAAATGAAATCCTCAGCACGGGAGATCCCAGTGAGGATATCATTATCTCTACTGTTAATAAGAAATGAAGACAATAAATCATTATTATTATTATTATTATTATAATAAAGCTGAATGAAACACTAGTACATATTGAATTATTTGGCGGGTATTAGATAAGCCGACATAGCTCAGTGGTAGAGCACCTGGCCGGCAATCAGAAGGACACAGGTTCAAGTCCCGTTGGCGGCATGCATCTTTTCTCGGTAGATGAGTGTTTCAGACTGATAATTATTGCTTATAATAGGTAAATAGACTAGGTACCCTTTTTCTTCTAATATATTTACGATCGGAAAAACCTAAAACCCAATTACGGTAATTACATAACTGCAATTTGTATTTGTATTTCAGGTAAATATCCCAAAGCCATTTCTAAATTACTCACGATTACTCTAATTAGTTTTATATTATTTAAAACACGTATATTAGTAAGGGGATTTTCCCACGTAAAAAAAATTAATCATGGTTTCAATGTTACATAACTGATGACCAACCAATTATCTAAATTTTAAAACACGTTCAATAAGTAAGCCCCCCGTACTGCTTTTCTGCTAATACCTACATCGATCTATTATCTAACACCATCATCAAAGAGACAAGCGGCGCATTGACGGTTTGGACATTTCGATTCGTCTATCTTAACAAACGGATTGCAAACTTTAAAGCACAGGCGTCAGATAGAATTGATGTTCTTTTTCTATCGGTATTTCAACGGAGGATGCTCTGAGGAACTGGCGACATTGATTCCGTCAGGAAACATGCCCAACGTTTGTACGCTGTTATCATTTGTCACATGAGAACGGGTCGCTTCTACGACTCGTTGATTAGTTCAACTCATTGATAGGTTCAACTGCTCGGTTGTGGAATGATTTGCCGACCTCTGTGTTTCCTCCATCATACAACAGGTTAACTCCTTCCATTCCACAAAAAAGACAGTCCACACAGAATCCCCAAAGATGACAAAGGCCCTGAGGAAAATGAAAATTAAATTAGACCTAACCTAGACCTCTCCAGCCGGACTGCCTCGATCCAACGCCTTGCACCGCAGTGTGAGATGGATTCCCACCCACCTCTCATAACTTTTTCCATCCTCTCATTCCTTTCCCTGAAAAGACCCTCCAAACAGCAACCCCAAAGATGAAATAGGCCCCGAAAGAAATTATTTTCTTCAGGGTCTCTGTGTGGAGCTATTAATGTAAAAAAATCACATGTTTTCGTAATTTAAGTTTAAATTTGTTAATGTTTTTTTGTAATTTTATTTCGCCAAATATCTTAATAGTCCGTACATAGTCCGTACATTCAATTGGTGAGGCGGGAATGGTACCGCCGCCCCGGTAACCTTTATTGGATAACCAACACCTCTGCCATAGGCCACCCCAAGTGGTTCGCTACGTTTGGTGATTTAGCAAGGGTGCCCGGGATCATGGGGTGAGGTTTGTCTAGGTCTTGGAGGCGGATGACCAGGACACACTGAACCCCAGATTCCTAACCACCCCTTAAACCCTCTTCCTTCCCAGAACTCTCCTCTCCTTCCTTTCCTTAAAAAACCCTCCAAACAGCATCCCCAAAGATGACATAGGCCCTGAGGGAAATTATTTTCCTCAGGGCCTCCTGTGTGGAGCTCATGTAAAAAAAAAAAAAAAAATAGACAAATTTGACTCTGTATTTTTAGTAAAAATTTTTTAAAAAAGTAAATTTATTTAATTTCTTTTCCTCGTCTCGTGTGTATGATTGTACTTCATTAATTGTTTTGGAGATTAAAAATAAAGTATTGAAATAAATAATTTGTTAAAATGAAAATATACATATGTAACTCCGTCAATGTTTTTTTGATTTTTGTAATACTATAATTCTCATAGCTCTGTTTTGTAATATTGTTCTTTGGCAGAGAGGACGGACCGCCAAATAACTGGCACACACTCTTTGCCTCATTTACATTCATACATCGTCTTATATATACTCTTCTATTATTCTGACTCTTGACATATATACATAATATCTGATTCACTTGGTCGTTCCATGGTCGTGCCATGTCTTCCTCGGGCGTCCCCGACGTCTTCTACCATTCTCATTTGCATCATTTATTCACACTCCTTTCTTCGTTCATTCGCTCTACATACTTAAACCATCTGAGGGTCTCTTTCTTTTCTTGGTCATTACGCCTACATCAGATTGGAGGCGTCTACTAATATCTACAGGAATTCCAAAAACTGAAAAAAATCGGACTAATATCTACGAGAACCAAAGTGTTGACGAATATCTACAGCTCAAACTGTTGACTAATATCTATAAGAACCAAAGTGTTGACGAATATCTACAGCACTGGCAGAGGTTGGATTTGCAATTATGTATACCTAGCATATTGGAATAACGTAATATTGCGTCAATTTGGGAGGCGGGAATGGGTACCGCCACCCCGGGAACCTTTATTGCATAACCAACACCTCTGCCATAGGTCACCCCAAGTGGTTCGCTACGTTTGGTGATTTAGCAGGGGTGCCCGGGTTCATGGGGTGAGGTTTGTCTAGGTCTTGGAGGCGGATGACCAAAACACACTGAACCCCAGATTCCTACCCACCCCTTAAACCCTTTTCCTTCCCAGAACTCTCCTCTCCTTCCTTTCCTTAAAAAAACCCTCCACACAGCATCCCCAAAGATGACATAGGCCCTGAGGGAAATTGTTTTCCTCAGGGCCTCCTGTGTGGAGCTCATGTAAAAAAAAAAAAAAATGCTGTTTAAAAAACATAATTTATGTAAGTATATATGTAAAAATCCCTAATATCGGACTATTGGACACATTTAGGTGATTAGTCCAACCTACGCTCTGTAGATATTAGTTCAACCTACGCTCTGTAGATATTAGTCAACACTGGGACCGTCATAGATATTCGTCCGACCTTAGCTCTATAGTTATTAGTTAACACTCTGAAGTTCGTAAATATTAGTTCAACATATGAGCTGTAGATATTAGTCCGACATACAGGCTGTAGATATTAGTATCTGGAGTCCATCAGATTTGCATTCTTTGCGAATCTCCACATTTCTCACACGTCAAACATGGTTTTACAACACATACGTCTCAGAGATATCATGTCTACAGCATTCATTCTAAAAAAAATTCCAATTTCACCATGAACAATACAATAACAAATGAATTTTACTTATTTCAACACAGTCAAAGCCAAAAGGTCTATCCGTCCATATTCAGTAAACAAAGGAACGAACATCTGCGAGAAACCTGTGTTTATTATTTAAAGTGTGAGACTTTGGAAATTTCTCTGCACAAGGACAAGGGACAGAAAGCTAGTCATGTAAAAACAATAGTATTTTTACAATGCGGATGTTAAAACCTAAAACAGTCGGTGTCCTTTGAGTACACAGTGACTTTGGCGACCCTGCCATAAAATCATATCCCAAAAATATTTATTTGACCGCTTCATTAGAATTTTTAAAATTATTTTAAGGATACCTGGTAATCCTACCAAGGTACAAAACCTTTTAAAAACGGTTTTAAAAATAACATTATTATAAAAACTGCTGGAAATTATAAGAAAGCATAAAGCTTTAAAAATATTTCTTGAAATTAACGGCTTTCGGCTGCGACCAAATTATGTTTTGTGAAAGGATTACTATTTAGATACAATCAAAGTTCAAAACCATATAGTGTAACAAGTAATAGAATTTGGATGATTTGTATAGCGCTGTTTTGTGAAAAACCACCTCAAGGGCCCTGTATAATTTATAATAAATTTCTACACTTTATATATTTCTTACTACTAACTGCGAGGAAGACATGGCACAACCAAGTGAAACAGATACTTGAGTCAGGCCAAGTGAAGAGTCGGAATAATAGAAGAGCATGTATGAGACGATGTATGAATATGAACGAGGCAAGGAGTGTGTGGCAATATCGAGTTGTTTGGCGATCCGTCCTTTATGCCTACCTAGGGCTTCCAATCCCGGAATACCGAGATCCCGGTATTGCGGGATCCCGCGCCATTTTCCAATCCCGCGTGATGCGGGATTACGGGCGCTGGATCCGCGGGACTGAAAAATGCTTTCTCTGGAAGATTAAACTTTTCATCTTCCAGCGAAAAGTTTACTTCGAAAAGAAATTTGCGTAACGAGAATGAACTTCAGCCTTTTAAATGAATCTGAGATCAATTATGACAAAGAGGCTGATCAAGTAAGAAACGTCAAATTAGATGTTCCGTCATCGGGTTCCGGTCTTGATCTTACATTGCAACAGGAGTTAGAGTTAACTATATCGTCAGCATTTAATGTACTTTGTGCGTCACCATCTCGAGCTAATACACTTGACTCCATTATAAAAAAAGAAATGACTCTCTATGAATCTGGGGGGTCAATGGGAAAATATCTTTCAGGAATACCGCCCACAAGTGTGGAAGTTAAAAGCTGACAAACTTAATAATTAAAGTAACATACATCCTATATAAATTTTCAGTTTGAAATGTGTTTTTTTTTTGGTTGATTTTTTTATTTTCTTTATGTATTTTTTGAAGAAGTTTTGTTTAGATTTGTTTTTTATTCAGTATTTGTTACTGTTTTTTGTGAAGAAAAAACGGTGTAATTTGATTGATCTCGTACTAATAGTAATACGTAAATAAATGTGGAGTTAGTTGATTAAATCACTCTTTTTGTGTGATAAATAAACGACGTAATCAAGGGCGGATCCAGCTTTGACGCCAGGGGGGGGGTCACATAGCGCCAGGGGGGGTCACATAGTCGTGGTCAAGTCACAAGAAGTTATAATTTAATTTTGATAATAATAGATAAAAGTAAAAAGTAGGTCCACCTAGGTCCTGGACCCAGCCCAGGGGGGGGGGGGGGGGGTCATGACCCCATGACCCCCCCTGGATCCGCCCTTGGATGTAATTTGATTGATCTCATACTAGTAGGAATACTTAAATAAATATGGAGTTAGTTGATAATTCAAAGGGTTTTTGTGATAAATACACGGAGTAATTTGATTGATCTCATACTAATATTAATACTTTGATAAATGTGTAGTTAGTCGATTAATTCATTATTTTTTTTTGTTACAAATAAACGGTGTAATTTGATTGATCTCATATTAATAGTAATATGTACATAAATAAATGTGGAGTTGATTAATTCATTGTTTTATTTGACTTATATAAATGTGAATATTTTCAATACGCGGGATCCCGCAAATACCGAGATCCCGCGGGATTGAAAATTCGTAGTCCCGCAAATACCGAGATTGAATTCAGGCTGCGGAATTGGAAGCCCTATGCCTACCCCTGATCTTAAACGTGTCACGTAGTATGGGTACGTTCCCTTAGTTAGTTACTTCTAACTACAGAATACACAAATTATTATAGACTAAAAGATTGTGATTATAAATATCTATGACGGTCCCAGTGTTGACTAATATCTACGGAGGAGGCGTCTACTAATATCTACAGGAATTCCAAAAACTGAAAAAATCGAACTAATATCTATGAGAATCAAAGTGTTGACGAATATCTACAGCTCAAACTGTTGATTAATATCTATGAGAACCAAAGTGTTGACGAATATCTACAGCACTGGCAGAGGTTGGATTTGCAATTGTTTATAGCATATTGGAATAACGTAATATTGAGTATGCAGTTTAAAAAACTTAATTTATGTAAGTACGTATGTAAAAATCCCTAATATCGGACTAATGGACACATTTAGCTGATTAGTCCAACCTATGCTCTGTAGATATTAGTTCAACCTAAGCTCTGTAGATATTAATCAACACTCTGAAGTTCGTAGATATTAGTTCAACATATGAGCTGTAGATATTCGTCAGACATACAGGCTGTAGATATTAGTATCTGGAGTCATCTACGGAGCGTAGGTTGAACTAATATCTACAGAGCGTAGGTTGGACTAATATCTACAGAGGGCAGCTGAGCAAGAGGTTGTACGGAAAAGCATAAATTACTTCAATTACGTAATTACTAATTACGTAAAGGCTTAAACGTTTAATGTACGTACATGAAGTTTTTGCATAATATTACGTATTTTACTGTTTACGAGGAAAATAATTTATTGAACAAACATGGAGGTCATAATACAGAGATATTTATTTATTTCGAAATACACGGCACCACAACCTAACCTAACCTAACCTAACTGACATAGAAATGGTCATGGTGACAGACTAAATAATTTAGAAGCACTCGAAATAAAGAAAGCTGTTGAAACAAAAACCGAAATCCTTAATATTCAGCTAAATGTGTCCAATAGTTCGATATTAGGGATTTTTACATACATACATACATAAATTAAGTTTTTAAAACTGCATACGCAATATTACGTTATTCCAATATGCTAGCTATACATAATTGCAAATCCAACCTCTGCCAGTGCTGTAGATATTCGTCAACACTTTGGTTCTCATAGATATTAGTCAGCAGTTTGAGCTGTAGATATTCGTACGCACTTTGGTTTTCATAGATATTAGTCCGATTTTTTCAGTTTTTGAAATTCCTGTAGATATTAGTAGACGCCTCCCACCGGTTCGTACTATAGTAGCTATATTTATCGATCGTTAACACAAAACTATATGTAGGTACTTTATCAATTATGTACAATGCGTTTGACCAATGTATAATAAATCAATGGCTTTATTTATTTATGTGTTTGTTTATTAATACATGCACAGTGCATAAGTTTACAAGTTATAAGGAATATTAAACGAAATTATTAGGGAACGTACCCATACTACGTGACCCACTTTTTGCAATTTTTAACCCCCCCCTCCCCCTGGTGACAACGTGTAGTGTATTCCAAGCCCCCCCCCCCTCCCCCTACAGTTTTATCTTTATTAAGGGCTCGCAACCCGAATTTCTACCGATTTCTTACATATCTCCCTTAAACACGTTAAGTTTTAAATCTCTTAAAAAAATATATGTTATCCTTGAAGAGAATATCTAGACATTGCTCGCGCCGAAACGCAAATTATATAAAATTCCCTCGATAGAAAAAAATCGCAAAGTATGCTCCAAAAATGATTATAAACACGCTTGTTTCAATTATTGTACAAATTATATGTATGAAAAAATAAATTCACAGTGTTTCTTTAAATGCTGTTTAAGACAATGCCCTCCAGATTTTTGCTCTATTTTAAACGAGTCGTGTTTTATTAAACATGTTCGCAATTTTCGCGCCGATTTTGTGGCTGTAAATGTTAGCGCTCTCCTCTAACATTCGTAATTTCGTATCTCTTCATCTTCTTCTTTTCGGGCCCGGTTGCAGAGCCTTAATACAAAACTATATGTAGGTACAATATAGAGAATATAATATATCAATGATGTACAATCAGTGTACAATGCGTTTGACCAATGATCATGATGCTGCCATTGATATATACCTCAATGGATGCTGCACTCTTCTCATTCAAGTTTTAAGAACTGTTCAAATGCCAGGCGAAATCATCTAATGATATTCTACGGACTTACGTAATAGGTACTATACCATGTAATGATTTCATTTAATATTCCTTATAACTTGTAAACTTATGTACTGTGTATGTATTAATAAACAAACAAATAAATTTTTAAAAAAGTCGTTGATAAAGGAACATTGTGTATGAAGACGAAGAGACATATTTTTAGTATTTTTAGAACATGAATTACGTGCTCACGAATCGTAATTAAAGTTTAATGAAAAGATAAGTATTTTTAGAACAAGAATTGCATGCTCACAAATAGTAATTAAAGTTTAATTAAATGATAAGCATTTTTAGAACAAGAATTATATGCTCACGAATAGTAATTAAAGTTTAATGGAAAGAAAAGCATTTTTAGTACAAGAATTACTTGCTCACGAATAGTAATTAAAGTTTAATGAAAAGATAAGTATTTTTAGAACAAGAATTACATGCTTACGAATAGTAATTAAAGTTTAATTAAATGATAAGCATTTTTAGAACAAGAATTATATGCTCACGAATAGTAAGTAAAGTTTAATGGAAAGAAAAGCATTTTTAGAACAAGAATTACTTGCTCACGAATAGTAATTAAAGTTTAATGAAAAGATAAGTATTTTTAGAACAAGAATTACATGCTTAAGAATAGTAATTAAAGTTTAATGAAAAGACAAGTATTTTTAGAACAAGAATTACATGCTCACGAAAAGTAATTAAAGTTTAATGAAAAGATAAGTATTTTTAGAACAATAATTACTTGCTCACGAATAGTAATTAAAGTTTAATGAAAATATAAGTATTTTAAGAATAAGAATTACATACTTACGAATAGTAATTAAAGTTTAATGAAAATATAAGTATTTTTAGAACAAGAATAACATGCTCACGAATAGTAATTAAATTTTAATGAAAAGATAAACATTTTTAGAGCAAGAATTACATGCTCACGAATAGTAATTAAAGTTTAATGAAAAGATAAACATTTTTAGAGCAAGAATTACATGCTCACGAATGAAAAGAAAAGTATTTTTAGAACAAGAATTACATGCTCACGAATAGTAATTAAAATTTAATGAAAAGATTACTGTAAATAAGAAGTTTTAAAATAAATTATATCACGCCAAGAAATTTAGTAAATTAGTTTTGTATGTTTGCAAGGAGTCTTGAAAAATGTCTTCAGTGTAGTAATTTTTCATAGTGAGTATAAGATGTGATTGCGCGAGAGATTGGTATTATTATATTGTTTTATTTATATTCTATATAGGCTGAAAATATATGAAACTTACCTGTGAGGTCACTTGAGGTTAACACCGTTTAACTAATTAATTAATTTCTATTAGAGAAATTTAGACACAGTTTACAGGCAGAGGACATAATAATTGGAATTTGGAACCACATGTTATTGGACCTTATTGGTATATTTTTTAGTAACAATATATAATAATATGTTATTTAATGGACGTGTTTGGAAAGCAAAAGTAAAATTCTATGATTTGTTCTCTATGGATTTGCACGAGGATTTGATTAAAATCTCAACCACTGATCTTAAACGTAAACCTAACACACATAATTTTTTCCACCGATTTAAATTATTTTTAATTTCTAATCGATTTTCTGAACTGTCTTGTGTTATTTTATTTTCTTTTTTTAACTGTGATTATCGCACAAGAGTCCCAACTGTTCCCAGAGCGAGTGAGACTATGGCATCCCCAATTGAGGAACGTTTTGAATTTGATGGGAATGGTGAAGCTGGAAGCGAATGAGATTTTCTCTTCCCCCTCTCCACCCCCACCACATCAGAATAGCTGCACTTCCAACCTTCAAATTTACATTTTTATTCCCTGTCTGCTTGGCACGCAACCTTGCTTCACCCCCACTCATGCGGCGTATTCTTCCGTGAATAAGGATTATTTTTTTTTAAATTCTTTAATTTAATTGGGGAATGCTTTTGATGAATTACCAGGCACACCGATGATTACTACTCTTAAGAGGGTACAACTAGAGAAAACCAGAAATATGTCATTTTTAAATCAGATTTTAGACGTATTGACTCTTTTCCATAAAAAAATATATATTGATTTCGAAAGATTGTTCTTTAACTAGGAAACGCATGTTTTAAATTTTGAGAAAAAATGTTTATTTTTAGTACAATAAGGTTACACCATAGGTCGTTGGCAGATTTGTTAAATTTCCAAAAAAGGTTTTGTATTATACCACACCCATTTCAAATCATATAATCATACAGTAAAATAAATCACTACATTATCTGGGTATCGCATATTTCAGAATTTTAATTTTAGTTTAAATAAAATCATTAAAAATATGTATATCACACATGTGTTTCTTGACGAAAATTGGTCCGTTTGTGTATTAATTTGCGCACTTACAAACTAATACATTTCTGATTTTTTTACATTCTTATTTTGCTTAGACATTATTGAAAAATGATAAATACTTATGATCAAACAATAATTACAAAAAGCACATAATTATAATAGTTTTATCATCACGCCTTTCAGCATTTTTGGATGTTGGTATAAATTAAAGTAAATTTGGAATGAAATAAAATCGATATTGCGGTGTAATTTTAAATGGACAAACTGGTACGGAGAATAATTCATCTTTCTCATTGGAACCGCCCTGTACGATCGTAAGAACAACTTTCGACGAAATGTGGATTTTCGGCCGCTGGTAATTTCCTTTGTTTAGGTAATTTTAAAATTTTATTTATTTTCGATTTATTTTTGTTTTTTTTTTACAATAGCTCCACACAGGAGGCCACGAAGATAATAATTTCCCTCGGGGTCTAAGTCTTTGGGGATGCTGTGTGGAGGGTCCTTTTGGGAAAAGGAAGGAGAGGAAGTTCTGGGAAGGAAAAGGGTATGAGGTGTGGGTAGGAATCTGGGGGTCAGTGTGTCCAGGAGTGACGGACGTATGAATCTATCCGTCTCACTGCGGTGTAAGATGATGTTCCAAAGTTCCGAGAGAGTCCTGCTGGAGGAATCAAGAGGTCTCCCTCAATCGGTCTCTCCCGATCCGGCCAGCCACGCAGTTGAGAGCTGCCAAGATCCTGACAAATTTCACCCCTATGAACCCGGGCACCCTTGCAAAGTCACTAAACGTGGCTAACCACTTAGATTGCGAGGTGTTAGTGATCCAGTAAATGGTTCCCGGGGCGGCGGTACCCATATCCGCCCCCAAATTGAAAATCATAATTTATATGGATT
Source organism: Limnephilus marmoratus (assembly GCA_917880885.1). Lineage (NCBI taxonomy): Eukaryota > Metazoa > Arthropoda > Insecta > Trichoptera > Limnephilidae > Limnephilus > Limnephilus marmoratus. The sequence goes on from OU862928.1 coordinate 32,801,888, forward strand.
CCTCATCTTGTTTGTAGAACTTTTTACATTTATCGATTTCCTCATCTTCATTTTTGTGGACTGTTTTTGTTGATTTCCTATTCTTCATGTTGGTTGACTGTAGGTTGTGTTAATTCATAATTTTTATGGTTTCCTCAACTTTATCCTTACTTTTCCATATTTCGATGTTGTTTTTAATTTAATTTGGAATAGTTAAAATTAGTTATTAGAAAACATAAAATGTGAAGAAAAAAAATCTAACTAACTAACTAACTAACCATCACGCCGTTTCCCCGCAGGGGTAGGCAGAGAGGACGGACCGCCAAACATCCCGGTCTTGGCACACATTCCTTGCCTCGTTTACATTCATACAACGTCTCATGCATTCTCTTCTATTATTCTGACTCTTGACATGGCCTAATAGATCTTTAGTTGAATCTGAATTCGTAAGTAATAAGAGCGTTTAACCAGCCAGCGGACGAAAATCCACATTTCGTCGAAAGTTGTTCTTACGATCGTGCAGGGCGGTTACAATGAGAAAGATTAATTATTCTCCGTACCAGCTTTTTAAAATTATAACTCAATATCGAATTTATTTCAATTCAAATTAGCTTTAATTTATACCTTCATCCAAAAATGCTGAAAGGCGTGATGATAAAACTATTAAAATAATGTACTTTTTGTAGTTATTTTTTGATTATAAGTATTTATCATTTTTCAAAAATGTCTAAATTTAATAAGAATGTTAAAAAAATCTGAAATATATTAGTTTGTAAGTGCGCAAATAAATACAAAAATGGACCAATTTTCGTCAAGAAACACATGTACGTACATATTTTTTAATGATTTTATTGAAACTAAATTCTAAAACATGCGTTTGCTAGATAATGTATTGATTTATTTTACTTCATGATTATATTATTTGAAATGGGTGTGGTAAAATACAAAATCTTTTTTGAAAATTTAACAAATCTGCCAACGACCTATGGAATAACCTTATTATACTAAAAATTTAAAAAAATGTCTCAAAATTTATTACATGCGAATGCTAGATAAAAGAACAATTTTTCGAAATCCATTTATAATTTTTTGTGGAAAAGAGTCACTACGTCTAAAATCTGATTTGAAAATGACATATTTCTGGTTTTCTCTGGTAATGCCCTCTTAAAGAATTTGGTTAATAATTTAGGAGCCAATTTGTATTTCAGTCACATTATAATGCTCTTTTTTTAACATTTTATTTTTTGCTGCTCCCATCTGGAGCCAGTGAGACTATGGCATCCACAATTGGGGTATATTGTGAGACTGAATGTAGTTGGGATGGGAAGGAGATGAGGAAGGGGAAGGCGGGGAAGTGCCTGGCTATTCAGATCTGGTCACCAAACACGGCTAAAGCCATTTCAAGCAACGTTTCAATTCTGAATGGTGATCTTACACCAGGGCGATACTTACATCAGGGCTAGAGTATTTTCCACTCTTGAACGTGCCGCAAATATACAACATATTATTTTTAATACTTAATTTGACGGCCGGCTTAGTGCAGCGGTAAGGCGCTTGACTCGCATTCCGAAGGTCGCGGATCGAATCCCGGCGTGGCAAATAAATTTTATTTGATTAATTTGTGTATTTCACAATTTATTCATTTAAAATAATGTATAGTATATTTGCGGCACGTTCCAGAGTGGAAGATACTCTCAGTATCGCCATGGTGTAAGACCACCATTCAGAATTGAAACGTTGCTTGAAATGGCTTTTAGCCGTGTTTGGTGACCAGATCTGAATAACCAGGTACTTCCCCACCTTCCTCTTCCCTATCTCCTTCCCTCCCCACTGCCTTCAGCCTCACAACACACCCCAATTGGGGATGCCATAGTCTCACTGGCTCCAGATGGGAGCAGTTGGGACTCTTGTGCGGTATTCATAAAAAAAATATGGCTGATTTATATAGCGCCGTTTTTGTGAGAAATCACCTCAAGGGCTTTTCATTAATTAATTGTGAAATACCAAAAACAAATCAAATAAAATTTACTTGCGCACGCCGGGTTTGAACCCGCGACCTTTGTTTTGTGAGTCGAGAGTCTTACCCCTCGACCACGAAGGCCGTTGAACATATTAATAAGTAGCAAAACTGTCTGAAGACGGACAGATATACCAACTTAATATGCTGTTAGCTGTTACGGTCAGAAATAAATTCAGAGGGAATAACCAGACAAAACCTCTTTTCCACAAAAAATTATAAATTGATTTCGAAAGATTGTTCTTTTATCTAGTTAATCTATGTTTTAAATTTTGAAAAAATATGTTTATTTTTAGTACAATAAGGTTTTACCGTAGGTCGATGGCAGATTTGTTAAATTTTCAAACAAGTTGAAATCACATAATTATGCAGTAAAATAAATTAATAAATTATCTGGGAAAGCTACGTTTCAGCTAGAATTTTAATTTTAGTTTAAATAAAATCATAAAAAATATCCGCGTCCTGGTTTTGTGACGAAAATATTTCAGTTTGTCTATTTATTTACGGTCTTATAAACAAACTAGCTGATCCGGCGAACTTCGTACCGCCTCAGAATCAAAAACTGTTGTCAACTTATTAGCTGAATTGATCTAAATTGTTTCTCGCTGCGTATCCTTTCCCCTCTCGCGTTCCCTCTCCCTCTCCCCACTCCACTTCTCCCCTTCCCCCGTCCCGCTAACCCCCCTTCCTAAGTTCCTTTCCCCCTCCCCCCCCCTCCCCCCCTCCCCTCCCCCCTCCCCCCTCCCCCCTCCCCTCCCCCCTCCCCCCCTCCCCCTCCCCCCTCCTCCCTCCCCCTCCCCCCCTCCCCCCCCCCCCCTCCCCCTCCCCCTCCATTGGTTCACAGTTCAATATTATACCCCTTACAATATTGCTGCAGTTCTTTCAAAATAGGAGAATTCGTCCCCATACAAAATGTATGGGGAAAATAATTTTCTTCGGAGTGGAACACCCTTTACTTTTAGGGGTATGAAAAATAGATGTTGGTTCAATTTTGATGAAATTTTGGAGGAGTATGGTAACAAACACCGTGACACGAGAATTTTATATATTAGATATATTTAAAAAAAAAAAAACATTCTTATTTTGCTAAGACGTTATTGAAAAATTATAAATACTTATGATCAAAAAATCATTACAAAAAGTCCTTCATTTTTAAAGTTTTATCATCATGAGTTTGAGCATTTTTGAATGTAGGTATATCAAAGTAAATTTTAAATGAAATAAAATCGACATTGAGTTGTTGGTGGTATGGAGAATAATTAGAAGAAGTTAGGAGAAGAAACTTAAGCGAGAGACAGCTTACTCTAAGGTCAGCAGATCTAGATGTTAATAATCGTCTAATCGAACTTTCTAGGTCAAATCGAGCTGTTTACTATGATCGCTCTTTTCATGTAACGGGCCCTCTCATTTGGAATAAACTTCCCTCAGCTCTTACTAATATCCAGAATTTGGCTGAATTTAAACGGGCTTTAAAAACAAAATTATTTAAAAAATCATACCATTCATGAATCCTTACATCTTCTCAATATACGTAATTATAATAAGCCATGTTCTCAAGCTTCCCGTAATTGTTTGGTTTCGGTTTCCTCATAATTGTATTTTTATTTTATGTTTCGTATCCGAATTTATGGCAGAATATCTCTCATTTCTAAACGCAAACTGCCTTTCTGTTGGTATATTATATTTTAGTTTTAAAGTTCTTGTTTTGTCCTGTGTTACAATAGCACCGCTATTGTCTATTATTATTATTGTCCCGTGTGTGCTATAACAGCACTATCTTTGTTAATTTTGTTCTTCTGTCATTGTTTTGTAAATACTGTATATTCTTTAGTTAATTTTTGTTCTTCTGTCATTATTTTGTAAATACTGTTTATTCTTTTATTATTTTCTTAATATTATAAGGAGCACTGTAGAATTATTTTAAATTTTATTATAGTTAAGCGCACTTGAAGTGAAATGTCACAAAACTGCGCTATATAAATAAAATGTTATTATTATTATTAATTAATCTTTCTCATCGGAACCGCTATGTACAGTTACAAGGGTACGATCGCAAGATCATCGTTCGACTAAATTTAAGTGTAAAATTGTTTTAATATACATATTATTAACAGCAAAACGATTTAATTTCTTTCGTTTAGTAATAGTTTGCATTGTCGTTTAGGGACATTGTAGTGTTCCTAATGTCTAAGTATAGATACCTAACTACCTAATTACTCTTTTAGCCACGGGATTCCTAATGCTGTTTCTCAAGAAGAAGGTTTTATGGTTAAGACTTTGCTAAAATAGGCAAAACCCAGTACGAGAAAACCTTCAGAAATTTGCCAACAATATTCAGACCTTTCTTCTAAGAAAAAAATAAGTAAACGGCTATATTATGAACAGTTGTGTTCATAAGTCTGGACTCCCGTGTGTTGTGGCACGTACGCCAAACTCTACGAATTCAAGCGGAACACCAGTTTATCGATGATGTTGGCATCATGAAAATGAGTCGTTTTTCGACTTACTTTTGTGTAAACTAACTAACTAAACTAACTAACCATCACGCCGTTTCCCCGCAGGGGTAAGCAGAGAGGACAGACCGCCAAACATCCCGGTCTTGGCACACATTCCTTGCCTCGTATTTTTGTGTAAGTTGGCTTAAATGTGGAATGAGCTACAGGCATTTGTTTTTCCTCATTCATAGGGTTGCCATATTCGACCAGGGTCGGGACGTTTCAAGATGGAGCAAATAAAAATTTTGTAATACTTAAACAATTTCTTTATTTTATAATAAGTAAGTAAATATGTTTGTTTTATAGGTTACTTTAATTGGTACCAGCAGAAGTACTTGGCTGGCCATACTTTTCAGAAGATTTCGCTTTTCTCAACAATTCTGGGTACCTTTTAACATATTTGTAGAACTCTGTACAAGTCATGTTATAATTGAATTGACACTGTAAAATCGACTCCACAGTCTCTGGGAGCAGACGATTTCGTTCATGAGTCCACTGGGCCGACATTAATGAAAAAATCTCTTTCTACTGTGGTGTTGTGAGCAGGAATAGAAAATAAATACTCGCATAATTTCAAAAGAAGGCATTTTCTTTCCGGATTTTCAGTTTCAGCCGCCTGCGCCCGTCCAACGGCACTTTACGGCACGTACGGGCTATGGGACGCACGGAAAATTAAAATTTGCATTGCGTAATTTCAATCGGGACATTTAAGACTTTTGTCGGGACAGATAGCTCAATAAAGGTGACAGTCCCGATATATCGGGACGGATGGCAACCCTACTCATTCATAATATTACAGGTGCCTCTTCAAACCCTACCTTAATCAGCATCACATCGCTATGTGATCAACCGGAGAGCGATATAGTTCCCCTGTACTGTATCTATAGACAAGGGAGCTCTTGTGAGGTGTCAAATAAAAAAAAAATAAAGAGAATCTTCAAAAAATTCTGACATCACAGGTAGGTAAGGTACAAATATATATTTTTTTAATGTAAGCGCCACACAAGAGTCTTAATAGTCCGAAGCCGTTGGGACTATGGCATCCCTAATTGGGGTATGCTGTGCGGCTAAAAGGAGCGCGGGGGGAAGGAGATTTGGGAGGCGGGTATGGGTACCGCTGCCCCGGGAACCATTTATTGGATATCCAACACCCCTGCCTCAGGTCATCCCAAGTGGTTTGCTACGTTAGGTGACTTAGCAGGGGTGCCTGGGTTCAGGGATAAGGTTTATCTAGGTCTTGGTGACCAATGTATTTACCCATCTACCGCGTGGCGGGCTGGATCGGGAGAGGTTGGTTGAAAGAGACCTAACCTAGACTTTCCCAGCCGGGCTCTCTCGACCCATCGTCTTGCACTGCAGTGGAAGAGATGGGTTCATGTGTCTGTCACTCCTAGACACATTGGCTCCCTGCTTCCTAGCCACCTTTAATACCTTTTCCTTCCCAGAACTTCCTCTCCTTCCTTTCCCTAAAAAGACCTTCCACACAGCATCCCCAAACATGACATAGGCAAAGATGACGTTCTCAAAGATGCATTAAAAGAAGATAGGAGAGAGGAAGGTTGAGAAGTTCCGTTTTTTCTTTGTCACCAAACAATAATGAACTTATATTCAAAATAAAGTCTCTCTGAAAGGGGATGCAATATATTATTAATTCAAATAGATCACATAACACCGAACAATAAATCCATAGAAATGTGATACGAATTTTGTCAATTTTTTCACTAAAAGGCCACAAATAGCCTCAAGTAGCTGATTTTATCTCCAAAAAAGATTTTCGATGTCGAAAAGATTTGATCGTTTTCACCCGAAGTAAGATTAAATTTATCATACTTCCGGCACACATACACGCCCGTAATACACTTTTAAACGTTTACCTAATCAATACCTTAGTTATTTTTAAGTATTAATAACTTTTTAGATGGTTTGCCGGTTTACTCTTAGTTCGTTGCTCCCCCCAAACGATGAATCCATATTCTATTATTTATCGATAATATAAAAAATGTAATGATTAAAATATTTAGTTTTAACCACGTTTATTGTTTATAAAAAACCGACATGTTTCGTGAGCAATCTCACTTCCTTAGGAATCACCACAAAATAAATTTGTTGTGTTTGAAGAAAAATTGTTATAAATTAGCTGATTATATTAGCTGGTCCCGGCATGCGTTGCTATGCCATTTAATAAAGAAATTGTTTCTCCCTGAGTGTCCTTTCCCATTCGTCCCATTCCCCTTCACCTCCCCTTCTTCGACTGCGTCCTCTTCCCCTCTCGCGTTCCCACTCCGTCACCTCCACCTTCCCTCTCCACACTCCACTCCCTCCCTTCCCCTTTCCCGCGAACCCCCCTCCCGAGTTCCCCTCTCCCCTCCCAGCCCCCCTCCCACTCCCTGGTTCCCCTCCCGCTTTCCATAGCAATAGCCGCTTCCTGGCGAACACCAATAGCATTTTTTTTATACAAATATCGTAATGCCAGAGCTCACCTGAAGTTTTATAAAAACCTTGTCCTGACAATAACGAACACACAAAAAAAGAATTATTCAATTTGGTGCAGTCGTTCGAAAGTTATGCGCTTAGCAACATATTCAGCGATTCATTTTTATATTATAGACTAGCTGGTCCCGGCATGCGTTGCTATGCCATATAATAAAGAAATTGTTTCTCCCTGCGTGTCCTTTCCCATTCGTCCTGTTCCCCTTCCTCTCCCGTATCCCCTTCCCCTTTACGCGTTCCCACTCCGCCTTCCCTCTCTCCACTCCTCTCTCCCGCTTCCCCCGCCCCGCAAACCCCTTTCTAGAGTTCCCTTCCCCCCTCCCGAGTTCCCGTCCCCCCTCCCCCTCCATACATTCAGTCCCAGTACATTCAGTTTTCAAACAGCTCGCGTACCACCTATTGCAATTTTTTTATACAAATTTCATTATGCCAGAGCTCACCGCTTTTTTTATACAAACCTTCTCCTGACAATAACGAACACAACAAAAAAAGAATTATCCAATTTGGTGCAGTCGTTCGTAAGTTATGGGCGTACACACATTTCGGCGATTCATTTTTATTAATATAGATAGATTTATGTTTCTTGTATTTCTTATGTTTAGGAAAATGTGTATTGTTTGATATAATGTGTCCATCTGAGGATATGCTCAATTATTATTCCTAGATATTTTATTTGGTTAGTTTGAAAAATCAAAGTTCCATCTTCATGCTGTTTTCGGGGAGATTCCAGACTTACAAACATCATTACGTACACCATTGGTTAACGGTTGTGGTCTTTATTAGTTGTTTAAAAAAAAATTGCAAATTGTCAAAAGTAAGAAGTTATGCTTTATGTAGGTACTTTTAACCTTTTTGAAACGAAACCTTGCAAAAACAGAATGGTCGTTTCTCATTGTCCTATCAAACGTATTTTAAGCTAAGTAAAGGGAACTCAGGTACCTACTAATGCATGCATGCAAGTACTTGCATACAAATCATATGCACCTGCATTTCAGCGCGACAAATCAGGTAGTATTATGAAAACCATATGTTTTGCTGGTCCTAAGAAGCGAAGTTAACAGTCCACAGTATAAAGTGGTGCGAAAACTGATGTCATTTTTTTGTATTTTATAATTTTTCTTATTTTCTACAATGAGATCCCTGAAGCGAATGTGTGGTAAAACCATGTACGATCGTGTGAGAAACGTGGAGATTCGCAAAGTCTGATGTTAAGCTTAATGAGTAAACTTAAGAAAGGGACCCTCCGATGGTTTGGGCATGTAGAGCAAATGAATGAAGAAAGTAGTGTAAGAAGAATATTTATGATGCAAATGTGAATGGTAGAAGAAGTCGGGGAAGCCCGAGGAAGACATGGCACGATCAAGTGAATCAGATACTTGAGTCGGGTCATGTCTTGACTATTATTATATTATTCTGACTCTTGAGTCAGAATAATAGAAGAGAATTTATGAGACGTTGTATGAATGTAAACGAGGCAAGGAATGTGTGCCAAGACCGGGATGTTTTGCGGTCCGTCCTCTCTGCCTACTCCTACGGGGAAACGGCGTGATGGTTAGTTAGTTAGTTAGTTAGTTCTACAATGAGATCCCTGAGGCGAATGTGTGGTAAAACCATGTATGATCGTGTGAGAAATGTGGAGACCAAGATGCAAGGCTGATGTAAGCATAATGAGTAAGATTAAGAAAGGGACCCGCAGATGGTTTGGGCATGTAGAGCAAATGAATGAAGAAAGTAGTGTAAGAAGAATATTTATGATGCAAATGTGAATGGTAGAAGAAGTCGGGGAAGCCCGAGGAAGACATGGCTCGATCAAGTGAATCAGATACTTGAGACGGGACATGTCAAGAGTCAGAATAATAGAAGAGTATGAAACGACGTATGAATGTGAATAAGGCAAAGAGTGTGTGCCAAGACCGAGTTGTTTGGCGGTCCGTCCTCTCTGCTTACCCATACGGGAAATTTTAGTTAGTTAGTTCATTTTTTTTAAATATAAAGTTTATTTACATGCGATTGATGCATGTGTCCATGGCCGTAGCCAAGTTTTGATTTTAAGGGGGGGGGGGGGGGCAAAAAATAAAAATCTAGAGTAAGTACCGAAAAAAGTAGGCTTCTACAATACATTCATGCTTTAGGCCTCATGAATACAAGGAATATGAACGGAAGAAGGAAAAACCATCCTATGAAGTGCTGTAAATTTAAAAACAAGACTCGGTCGGCAATCCCAGAGGTCATGCATCGGCCAGCCAGGGTGTCTGTCTGACAGGTGATGCCTGTGTCTGTTGAGACAGTGTATGGCAAGGAGACATGGAACTGGCAAAAGAAAGTTAAAAATAGAAAGAATGCTGTAGAAATGAGATCCCCGAGGCGTATGTGCGTAAAACTATGCATTACCGTGTGAAATTGAAGAGATTCGCAAAGAATGCTAGGCTAGTATAAACGCAATGGAAATGACGCTAAGATGGTTTGGACATGTAAATTTAATCAAAAAAACAACACCATTACCTTTTTATGGGAGAAAATCTTTAAATTAAAATGTAGACATCTAATTATAAACTGTTACTTTATGAAATGCTTACATTTTTTAATATATATTTCTAAAAAAACAAAAGTACCATATAACTGCAGATCCTGTAGATATTGTAAGTCCCACTGTTGAATTTGATAGCAATAGACACCTCTGATTTGGAGCCCCAAATTACTTCTTTATCTATCTATCTATCTTCTATCTATCTATCTATATCTATCTATCTATCTATCTATCTATCTATCTATATAAATAAAAATGAATCGCTGAAATGTATGTACGCGCATAACTTCCGAACGACTGCACCAAATTGGATAATTCTTTTTTTGTTGTGTTCGTTATGGCCAGGACAAGGTCTGTATAAAACTACTGGTGAGCTCTGGCATTACGAAATTTGAATAAAAACTGTAATAGTTGGCACGCGAGCTGTTTGAAAACTGAATCTACCGGGACTGAATAAATGGAATGCGGGAGGGTGGAACTCGGGAGGAGGGTTCGCGGGACGGGGGAAGCAGTCGAGGGGAGTGGGGAGAGGGAAGGCGGTGTGGGAACGGGACGAATGGGAAAGGACACGCAGGAAGAAACAATTTCTTTATTAAATGGCATAGCAACGCATGCCGGGAACCAGCTAGTTGTTAATAATCATAAACTATGAAGAAAACTCTCAATTTTGATTCCCCTTTCTTAATAAACGGATTGCAATCTTTAGAGCATAGGCGTCAGGTAGGTATGCTATCCTTGTTCTATCGATATTTTAATGGAAGATGCTTCGAGGAACTAGCGTCATTGATCCCAGTCGCGAAACACGCCAAACGCGCTGTACACATTGATATATGGGTGTACACGGTTGACAATATGTCACGTGAGAAAGGGTCGTGTATTTTTTACATTAGAACATGCCCTGAGGAAAATAATTCCCCTCAGGGCCGAAAAAATTTTTGGGGATGCTGTGTGGAGGATATTAAAAAAAGAAGAAGAAGAAGAAGTTCTGGGAAAGAATATATGAGAGATGGGTAGGAATCTGGGGGTCAGAGTGTCCAGGAGTGTTTGCCCACTAGCTACATGGCAGGCCGGATCGGGAGAGATTGGTTGAGGGAGTCCCTTTAACTTCTCCAGTCGTACTCTCTCGGAACATCGCCTTGCAGTGGGAGGGATGGATTCTTACGTCCGACACTCCTGGACACACTGACTTCCAGATTCCTACCAACCCTTAATACCCTGTTCCTTCCTAGAACTTCCTCTCCTTCCATTATATATTTTTTTTACATGAGCTCCTCGCAGGAGACCCTGAGGAAAATAATTTCCCTCAGGGCCTATGTCATCTTTGGGGATGCTGTGTGGAGGGTTTTTTTAAGGAAAGGAAGGAGAGGAGAGTTCTGGGAAGGATAAGTGTTTAAGGGGTGGGTAGGAATCTGGGGTTCAGTGTGTCCTGATCATCCGCCTCCAAGACCTAGACAAACCTCACTCCATGAACGGCCCTACGGCAGAGGTGTTGGTTCCCGCCTCCCAAATTATTGGTATTATGTAAGTTAGTACATTACTAGGTAATTGTTAATTTTCAAAGTGTTTAGAATAAAAACATACCTAAGTCCTAAGTACAAAGATTCTTAAAACAAAAACATTGTCTCGTGTAGAATACTGGAAATGTTCAAATAGTTTTAAATACATAACTAACTAACTATAGTCAAACAGAAACTAAATGAACGGTCAAAGTCCATAGTCAGTAATAAAATGTACAGGTAAAGTAACACGAGAAGGTTCACGACTTAAAATTAATTTTATTAAACAAAATGTTTTTACTATCTTCGGGACTGAATTCAAGTGTCTTGAAGTCTGAATTAATTTAAGGATTAAATAAAATACATAGGTGTTTAAAAATACCTACAAGTGATCCGGTAACTCACATTACATATACGGGTGTAACAGGACTTACCCGAGGGATTTTCACTATGGATTCCTGACATTATTTGGAGTAAAAAATGTTAATAAAATTTTAGTCTCCGGTGATATTTTTGATGTTTTTTTTATTTATTTTTTCTACAAAAACATAAAAAAATGGTAGGTGTTGGATGGTTGGAGGCGGGTTGATGGGTTGATCGGTTACTCGGCTGAGTGACCAATGATAACAAGCGGAAGAATTTTTTTTGTTTGAATTTGAAAAAAAAATATTTTTTACTCCAAGTATGCTCAGGAATCGCTGGTTAAAAACCCTCGGGTACGTCCTGTTACACCCTGTATATTTCAGAATCAAGAAAATTCTTAAACAGGTTTTATCTGATACTAATTAATAAAGCGGTAACCAATTTATATACATTTAAATTTAAATACTACTTGGTTTTTACCCCCCGCCCGGCTGGGATTTTATATATTTATTTTTTAAAGACAAAAAACCATCTATATCCACAAACCATCATTATAACCATCACGCCGTTTTGCCCGCAGGGGTAGGCAGAGAGGAGGGACCGCCAAACAACTCGGTCTTGGCACACACTCTTTGCCTCACTCACATTCATACATCGTCTCATACATACTCTTCTATTATTCTGACTTTTGACATGGCCCGTCTCAAGTATCTGATTCACTTGATCGTGCCATGTCTTCCTCGGGCGTCCCCGACTTTTTCTACCATTCACATTTGCATCATATATTCTTTTTACACTACTTTCTTCACTCATTCGCTCTACGTGCCCAAACCATCTGAGGGTCCCTTTCTTAATTTTGCTCATTATACTTACATCAGCCTTACATTCTTTGCGGATATCCACATTTCTAACACGATCATACATGGTTTTACCACACATACGTCTCAGGGATCTCATTTCAACAGCATTCAGTTTACTTTCATCCTTCCTCTGCCAGTTCCATGCCTCACTGCCATACATCAGGGTAGGTACCAGGACTCCATTGTGGACTGCTAGCTTCGCTTTTTTTGACAGTTTTTTATTAGCGCCAACAGCATTCAGTCCTCCATTAATGGAGTTACCGGCATTTACCCTTCTTTCGATATCTCTATCAGCCTTCCCATCTCTCGTAAACATACTACCCAGATAAACAAACTCATCCACCTGCTCCAAGTATTCATCATTCACAAATACATACATAAGTAAATTCAATGTTATTTGTTATTTTTCATCTCTTAGTTTAGGGATGGGTCAGGTTGTATACCGGAATAAGGCTCTATTGTCTGTTTGAGATGTTTCTAAGAGTTTAGTGGAGGCCAGGAAAGCTTAGTTTATGGCCGGGGGTTGTTTTAGTATTTATTATTATTTGTTCAATAGTTTAGCGTGGAGAAATGAAGTTTTGCATGTGGTCGTGGAGTGTATTTTAAGAGAAGAAGGAAAAAAACACTCATTTGTGTATGTGAGGAGAAAGCGGACGGGAGATGTGGATTATGTTGTTATAGGGTGACCTCATGTTTTGATGGTTAATGGGAATATAATAACATTTTATTTATATAGCGCAGTTTTGTGACATTTCACTTCAAGTGCGCTTAACTATAATAAAATTTAAAATAATTCTACAGTGCTCCTTATAATATTAAGAAAATAATAAAAGAATAAACAGTATTTACAAAATAATGACAGAAGAACAAAATTAACTAAAGAATATACAGTATTTACAAAACAAAACAATGACAGAAGAACAAAATTAACAAAGATAGTGCTGTTATAGCACACACGGGACAATAATAATAATAGACAATAGCGGTGCTATTGTAACACAGGGAACTTTAATAACAATTTTAATATTAATAAATTTATATTGAAAGGGTTTAGTTTTTCCTGTGGGGGAAATTTAACCCGGACATTTAAATCTGGTGCATATAAAAAATAAGAAAATATAAGGATTTAGAAAATGAGATTAAAAGAATTTGGCATTCTCAGACTATAAAAATATTATCATTTGTTATTTCAGCTACTGGCATTATACATAGCTCTCTCATTCAAAATTTAGGCATATTAGATTTGTCAAAGAATTTAAATATAAAAAAGCAAAAATCAGTCATTTTAAATACATGTAGGGATCAGTAGAATTTATAGGTCCAATTAGGAGTTTCACAGAGCCGAATCCTCTGATATGAAAATATCTGGAGTCGGTGAATTATTTTCCCATTTGGTCTCTTTGACATGTTGTTCTTGTATTATTTTGTATTTATTATACTTATACAGTGCAATTGCATAGCGTGGATTGACTAGATGATCATTTGTGGAAAAGTGTGTGAAAGGGTTAAGCTTTTCCTGTGGGAAAGATTTAACCTGGACATAAAATCTGAAGGATGACTTGTATAGCGTCGTTTTTTTGTGAAAAATCACTCCAAGGGCGCTGTAAGAACTTAAAATCCATTTCTAAAATCTTACTTCTATCTACAAACTAGACAAACCATTATAACAACTTATGGCTAAAAATTGCATCCACCGGTTCAACGATCACCGATACGAAACTATATATATGTACATATAATGATTTGATCAACGAACGCGATGCTGCGTAAAAATGTACATATACTTTGTACAGGCAGAAAATATATAGGACCATACTTATCTGGGAAGTAAGTATGATTAAACATCAATAGATTCACCAGTTTACGCCTGTACTACGAGTTTCCGGACACCGTGTATAAAACAAATCGAAAAATTGATAGGAAATGTGAACCGGTATTAATAATTCTCTTTTATTATTTAAGTAATTACTCTTAAATGTTTAGTTTACTGGCGAAAGTAGACATTCAACAACAACAGTTTTCCAAAAGTTAACAAAAGATTTCCAGAAACTAGGCGATGGATGACACAGCATCTCCGTAAGAGTCTCTCTCTGGTTTCAATCCTGGGATTGGTTTGCAGCAATTTCATCTATTCGTCTCTTCCACTCTTCCCTGTCTTGTGTGGCTCTTTTGAAGTCTGCATATGATGAGCAGCGCACGTCCACCAGCAGGTCCTCCAGGTACTCTCGGCGTGGGCGTCCCCTAGAGTTTGTCCCCTCGGTCATACCCTCCATTATGGCATGCAAGAGGCCTTCTTGTCTTATTACATGGCCGATCCATCTCGCACGCCTTTCGGACAAGGTCCCGAGGACTCCAGATACTAATATCTACAGCCTGTATGTTGGACGAATATCTACAGCTCATACGTTGAACTAATATCTACGAACTTCAGAGTGTTGACTAATATCTACAGAGCTAAGGTCGGACGAATATCTATGATGGTCTCAGTGTTGACTAATATCTACAGAGGGTAGGTTGAACTAATATCTACAGATCGTAGGTTGGACTAATCAGCTAAATGTGTCCAATAGTCCGATATTAGGGATTTTTACATACATACTTACATAAATTAAGTTTTTTAAACTGCATACGCAATATTACGTTATTCCAATATGCTATACATAATTGCAAATCTAACCTCTGCCAGTGCTGTAGATATTCGTCAACACTTTGGTTCTCATAGATATTAGTTCGATTTTTTCAGTTTTTGGAATTCCTGTAGATATTAGTAGACGCCTCCGTCCTGAGCAGGCGCCTTCCTCCTTCGATTCTTTGGAGAACCTCCTCATTTGTAATGTGGTCTCTCCAGTAAATTCCTAATAGTCTCCTATAGGACAAGATCTCAAAAGCCTCTAGTCTCCGTTTATCTCTTTCGGATAGGCACCATGTTTCGCAGCCGTACATCAAGATACTCCATACATAGGTCTTGATAAGAAGTAATCTCAGTTTTAGGTTTATATTATTCGATTCTATTATTTTCGACCTTTTATTGAATGCAAGTATAGAAGAGTATGAGTATGCAGTGAAAAACCTACGAATCCCAAGTATACCAGGCATCGGTGTCACCCTAGGGATGGTGCGTACCTAAACACAATAATATTTCCAAAGACACAATTATCATTACACCCCGAGCCCCATTCCCCAACCCTGCCCACATATTCAGGTACCGGCTAGCTTTTGTCTTGTGTCGGCAGCCATTATCGTCACCAATACTATTATAGAAAGATGCGCCATTCTTCCCGCCCAGTGGAAAGCTTACAAAAAAAACCAAAATACCCGGACAAAGCCTTGGGCGGCAAGCCATTTACCATTTACTTAGGCCCAAACTGCAATCTGGACCATCGGCGTATGAAATGAAACCAACGAAAAAAAATCTACCACCCTCACACAAGTGTAAAATATTGGTATTTATCCCATTTCAGATGAGATTATTGGTTAGTTTGGTGCAGCATCCCAACAAACCCAATAGTGCATCCTAACATCTGTAAGCCCGGCTAACTTTATATTTGCAATAATAAAATTCTAAAGAGTCATAAACCATAGTTTTAAAAGTAAAATCCATTAATCTTTAAATCCTGGGTGAACACTAAAAATTATAAATTTTTAACGATGCTTTTGCGATAATAAATCATACTATTTCTGAACATTTTTAAACTCCACGTTTTTAACAACATCTAAACAGAAATCTTAAAACCTTAATTTTTTCAAATAATACTAAATTAAATACCCATTTTTTGCCCTTTATAAAATTAAAAATTCATCATGCTACAATAAAAACCATTATCATTCTATAATACTATAATTTTAACTGCAGATAAACTTAATCATAGCAAAAATTGTATTCGTATATTATAATTTCTTTTGCATTTCTTTTATATTTCTCTTATTCCTACATTTTTTTAAATAACAAAAATTGTGTTCTTGTATTAAATCGCATTTCTTTTATATTTTTTTTAACTTCCTTTTTTTCTACTAATTTCAAAAAAATTTAATTCAATAATATATAGCTCTGCCTAGTGAGTTGGTTTATAGGTTTATGCAAACAAAATGTATTTCTTTGTAACTATGTATTTTTGGTTGATACATAATTTAATAATAACTTCTTAAATATTTACAAAATCATTTTGTGGCGTTATTTTAATTAAATTAAAACAGATCACTTTGTAAAACACCACTTATTTAATTAAAATTATCAACAGGTTTCAAAATGTTTCAAACCAATGGTTTATTCGTCAGGATAAAATAAAAATAATACTTAATTTAAATTTTATCCTGACGAAGAAACAATAATTGACTTTGAAACATGTTGATTATTTTAATTCAATACAAAGTGACGTGTTTTAATTTAATTTAATAATTGATTTAAATTAAATCATCAACTATAGCACATTTGTGTGATTTTAAAACCGTTTTTAGTCATTTATTTTTTAATGCCACGTGTCCAAAACACGAATCAATGGATGCAAATATTGGTATTGAAGTATTTTATGTATCTTCTATTTATCTATTTTTAATAATATAAACAATAATAACATGTTTATTCACTTTAAATTTTGGCTAGTTTTCAGACACATGTAACACTTTAAATATAAAAAAAATATATATATAATAACATTGTGGCCCCAGTTTATGCAGACGAAAAAACAAAGAAGATTGTAAAAATACTATCTAAAATGTATTTTTAATAATATAAACAATAATAACATGTTTATTCACTTTAAATTTAGGCTAGTTTTCAGACACAAGTAATCATTGAAATTAAAAAAAATATATATATAATAACATTGCGACACCAGTTTTTGCAGACGAAAAAACAAAGAAGATTGTAAAAATACTATCTAAAATGTATTTTTAATAATATAAACAATAATAACATGTTTATTCACTTTTTAGGCTAGTTTTCAGACACAAGTAATCATTGAAATTAAAAAAATATATATATAATAACTTTGTGGCACCAGTTTTTGCAGACGAAAAAACAAAGAAGATTGTAAAAATACTGTCTAAAATAATAAAGAAATTAAAATATTTGTTTGGTTGTTATTAGTTTGTAGTTTAAACAATTAATAACTCTATGCTGATGACCAAAGTGGTGTTCTCCAAAATAAACTTGATAACAATAAATACAGCCTATGCTATTTTGTACAGCATCATTTTTGTGAAATGTAACATGGAAGGCGCTGCAAAAAACATTATTGACATATAATACAATATCAGATGTGGCGGACTGTGAAAGAGTAAGGTAAATTTATACTATATTATTTTGTAATATTAATAGGTATTGTTTATTTGTGTTTAATGAACGCCTTGTGTCGGATTGGTCCAAGGCGTCGCGTCGGGTTTCCATTTTTAGCCTCCTTGCGTTGTTGTCCGCAGTACTAAATTTAATGCGGCGTTGTCGTCATAATCAACCCTTAGGAAGTCCTAACCGTTTATAGGATCCCTGAATTTTTTATTTTTTATTTTTTTATTTATTTTGTAATTTTTTATTTTTTCTGCCAGTATGTTTTCTCCATACAGATATTAATATTATCTCTATTATCTATAACTAATGGAGACGGTTTTGGCATCCACAAGGTAATTTTAGATTTATCTACACCCCAATACAATGTCGACGCCATTTTGTGAAAAAAACGACATGGTGTTAAAATCTCTAACTTCTTATCATTTTAAAAATATCATTTAGCCATACCTGTTATAATTATATAAGCATTAAGCTGTTATAATAGATTGTCTATACGTAGATATACAGTTAGCAATAAAATAGAAAATTGGAAAACAATAATTTGTACAGCGTCCTAATTTGCTCTGCAAGTAATGTAAAAAAGGTTATTGTTTATTATAAAGTAACAGACGCATTTTTGTTTCAACCTAACTATCAAAAGTGCTTTTGAGGTGTTTTTTTTTTACAAAAACCGCGCTTTACAAAATAGGTATCTAAATTGATTTTTAAATTCAACGGATATCTCAACCGCCCGCTGATGGAAGCGTCGTACACCAGCGCCGCCAGGACGCGCGGCGCTTCGTGAAACTAGTTTTCCCGCCAACATAATATTAACGACCCTCCACAGTGGACATTTTTTTCTACCAATTTTCATATAATAAGATATTAAAATTCAATTGAATTTCTACCATCTCGGAACAAGCCGAGCGAGTTGGTTTATACAATAATTGTATTTCTTTGTAAGCATTTACTTTTTCTTAAAAAATAATTTAATAATGAATTTATTTATTTAATTATAATGAATTACAAAAACAAGATAAGTAACACATTATTCCCAATGAGTTGAGAAAACAAACTCATTACGGGAAGGACAGACACATATAAGTTCATTTTACATAAATATTACACGTTTAAAAAATACAACATATTGAAAAGGAAAAAAAATGCATTGTCAAGAATAGAGATTTTAGAAAAACTGAGAGACATCCATACACATCTATCTATCTATCTATCTATCTATATTCTATATATCTATCTA
Organism: Limnephilus marmoratus; assembly: GCA_917880885.1. Lineage (NCBI taxonomy): Eukaryota > Metazoa > Arthropoda > Insecta > Trichoptera > Limnephilidae > Limnephilus > Limnephilus marmoratus. The sequence continues at coordinate 32,820,636 of OU862928.1, forward strand.
TTCTATCTATTCTATATAAATAAAAATGAATCGTTGAAATGTATGTACGCGCATAACTTCCAAACGACTGCACCAAATTGGATAATTATTTTTTTCTTGTATTCGTTATTATCAGGACAAGGTTTGTGTAAAACTACTGGTGAGCTCTGGCATTATAAAATTTGTATAAAAAATGCAATAGATGGCACGCGAGCTGTTTGAAAACTGAATCGGGAATGAATGTATGGAATGTAGGAGGGGAGGGGAACCTGGGAGGGGAATTCGGGAGAGTGGTTCGCGGGACGGGGGAAGGGGGGAGTGGTGTGGGTTGAGGGAAGGTGGAGGAGGCTGAGTGGGAACGCGAGAGGGGAAGGGGTCGCGGAAGGGGAACGGGACAAATGGGAAAGGACACGCAGGGAGAAACAATTTCTTTGTTAAATGGCATAGCAACCCATGCCGGGTACGAACTAGTAAAACGAAAAAAAAACAAACGTATGAAGGCGAGCGAATATTCGTTCACTGGTTTAAAAACATTTTCAGGAAATATTCTTTAAGGTTTTAACTAATATTTTTTTGTAAGCTACTGGTTGCTTTATTTCATGAGGTAATGCATTGTATTATTGTATTGTCTATATGCAATATATTGTAATGAGTTAATACCAAATTTAGTTGTGTGGGTAGATGATGCTAGGTGTATTTGATTTTGGGATCGTGTTTTGTGCTGGTGCATGTCTGAATTAAATTTAAATTAAAAATTAAATTTAACTGCAGCACATTTATGTGATATTAAAACCGTTACAACTTAATAGTACACAACTGCTAACCTTGTACAAATCACAAGTACGCCCCACGGTTGAATTTGGCAGCCATCTCTGGTCTGGAGCTCCAAAATACCTGAAAAATACCCTCGACTCTGTGCAGAAACGGGCGGTCCGTTTGATAGATTCTCCCATCTTAACAGACGGATTGCAATCTTTAGAGCACAGGCGTCGGGTGGGAATGCTATCCTTGTTCTACCGGTATTACAATGGAAGATGCTCTGAAGAACTAGCATCATTGATCCCTTCGGCACCGGTGCATAGTCGGGAAACACGCCAAACGCGTGCCCAACATTTGTACACGGTTGACATTTGTCACATGAGAACGGGTCGTTTCTTCGACTCGTTCTTGTGTTCAACAGCTCGGCTGTGGAATGATTTGCCGGCCTCTGTGTTTCCTCCTTCCTACAACATGGGTCTCTTCAAGACCAATGTTCATTCCTTCCTCTCCTCAAAAAGACTCTCCACACAGCATCCCAGATGACATAGGCCCTGAGGGAAATTATTTTCCTCAGGGCCTCCTGTGTGGAGTTAATGTAAAAAAAAAAAAAAAAAAAAAAAAAAAAAAAAAAAAAAAAAAAAAAAAAAAAAAACTAACCTCAACTAACATAGTTTTTAGTGCCACGTGTCCAAAACAGGAATCAATGGACTCGAATAATGGTATTCAAGTTATTTTATTACGTGTGTAGGTATCTATTTTAATAATATGACTGATAATAATAATTTAATTCACATTAAATTTAGGCAAGTTTTCAGACTGGTGTAATCATCATTGAAAATTAATTTCACGAAGAGTAACAAACGGTTTCAATTTGGGAGGCGGGAATGGGTACTGCCGCCCCGAGAACCTTTATTGGATAACTTCTGCCATAGGTCACCCCAAGTGGTTCGCTACGTTTGGTGATTTAGCAGGGGTGCCCGGGTTCATGGGGTGAGGTCTTGGAGGCGGATAACCGGGAGACACTAAACCCCAGTTTCCCTTAAACTTTTTTCCTTCCCAGAACTCTCCTCTCCTTTCTTTCCTTAAAAAAACCTCCACACAGCATCCCCAAAGATGGAATAGGCCCAGAGGGAAATTATTTTCCTCAGGACCTCCTGTGTGGAGCTCATGTAAAAAAATTAATAAAAATACGAGAACCATAATACATTGTGGCACGAGCTTAATGCAGACGAAAAATCAAAGAAGTTTGTAAAAATACCATCTAAATTAATAAAGAAATTTAAATAATTGTTTGGTTGTTATTAGTACGGTTTATGATATAAAAATAAAATAATCCTTAGCTATTTTGTTCAGAATCATTTTTTGTGAAATATCACTTGAAAAGCTCTTAAAAAAAGCTGTAAAATAACACATACCTAAAACATTTTTTTAAATTTCTATGTAATGTAACACAATAGGGAACGTACCCATACTACGTGACACACTTTTTGCAATTTTTTACCCCCCCCCCCCCCCCCCCCCGGTGACCACGTGTAGTATATTCCAAGACCCCCCCCCTACAGTTTTCACGTAGTATTTCATAAATATGATTTCGAATCATTTTTTGCTAACAAAAAATAAAAAATGCATTATTTGGCTTATATTTGTCTTTATTAATACGGCGCTTGCTGCGTGACAGCAAGAGTGCATGCATTACAAGTGGAAAAAATATTATCAAGATAAACTTAATATGTCAAAATATATTAAAACCGAAACGTAATTTATGGAAACGAAAGTCTTATTATTTTTATAAACATTTTTCATCTCAATCATCTTCAACAAACACGTTCCCTGAACTTTTTCACTTATTTGAATGTACGAGGGTGGGTTTTTAAGTTTGCGGATTGGGTAAGGGAGTGGAAATAAAAACCAAAATTATTTTTCCTTTTCAACATATTCACCTACTACCCTAATACATTTTTCCGATCTTTAAATTAACTTAAAGGAACTTTATAACAGCGCGGAACTCAATTTTCTCCACATTTCACAATTTCTTCCCGATTGAAGTGTTTGGTCGACGATAGCTCAAATAATGACCTAATTACGATAAAACCCGGTGTTTATCCTAAAAATGAGTTGTTCAATTAGTACCTAATTCAGCGGTACCCCCATTAATCACTTACCTTCCCATTCCGCAAACTTAAAAACCTCCCCTCGTAGCTCGAAAAAAAACGCGAGATTTCTAGATTGACTACGTGATAAAAACCTAAGCCCCCCCCCCCCCGTTGTGACCAAGCGTGGTATTTTGATGACCCCCCCCCACTGAACAGGTCACGTAGTATGGGTACGTTCCCATATCAGATGTGGCGGGCTGTGAAAGAGTAAGATAAATTAATAATATGTTATATTGTAATATTAATTGGTATTGTTTTGAACGACTCCAGATACTAATATCTACAGCCTGCATGTCGGACGAATATCTACAGCTCATATGTTGGACTAATATCTACGAACTTCAGAGTGTGGACTAATATCTACAGAGCTAAGGTCGAACGAATATCTATGACGGTCCCAGTGGTGACTAATATCTATGGAGCGTAGGTTGGACTAATATCTACAGAGGGCAGCTGAGCAAGAGGTTGTACGGAAAAGCATCAATTACTTCAATTACGTAATTACTAATTACGTCAAGGCTTAAACGTTTAAAGTACGTACATGAAATTTTTGCATAATATTACGTATTTTGCTGTTTACGAGGACAATAATTTATTGAACAAACATGGAGGTCATAATACAAAGATATTTATTTATTTCGAAATACACTGCACCACAACCTAACCTAACCTAACTGACATAGAAATTGTCATGGTAACAGACTAAATAATTTAGAAGCACTCGAAATAAAGAAAGCTGTTAAAACAAAAACCCAAATCCTTGATAATCAGCTAAATGAGTCCAATATTCCGATATTAGGGGTTTTTACATACATACATATAAAAATTAAGTTTTTTAAACTGCATACGCAATATTACGTTATTCTAATATGCTATACATAATTGCAAATCCAACCTCTGCAAGTGCTGTAGATATTCGTCCACACTTTGATTCTCATAGATATTAGTCAGCAGTTTGAGCTGTAGATATTCGTACGCACTTTGGTTCTCATAGATATTTTGGAATTCCTGTAGATGTAGACGCCTCCTTTTGAACGGCTTGTGTCCGATTGGTCCAGGAGGGGGTCGCGTCGGGTTTCCACATTAAGCGTCCTTGCGTTGTTGTCCCTAGTACTGAATTTGATACCGCGGTGTCTTCATAATCAACCCTTAGGAATCCCTAACCGTTTATAAGATCACTGTCGGTATCCTGCTTTCTCCACACAGATACTAATATTATCTAGAATTAAAATGGAGATGGTGTTGGAAACCACAAAGTATAGATTTCCATACACGCCAGTATAGCGTGTCTGAAATCCGCCATTATCGACGCCATTTTGTGAAAAATCGATATCATGCCAAAATCTTCAACTTTCATAAACTAACTAACTGTCGGCGACGGCCGGCGTAGTGCAGCGGTAAGGCGCTTGACTCGCATTCCGAAAGTCGCGGGATCGAATCCCGGCGTGGCAAATAAATTTTATTTGATTAATTTGTGAATTTCACAATTAATTAATTAAAAATAATATATTGTATATTTGCGGCACGTTCCAGAGTGGAAGATACTCTCAGTATCGCTCTGGTGTAAGACCACCATTCAGAATTACAGAACATACAGAACTCCATCGAAGCCAGAGTAAAGTTAGCCTCCCAAAAACTGGGCGTACTGTACAGGGCCCGCAGATACTTTAATAGTACACAACTGCTAACCTTGTACAAATCACAAGTACGCCCCACGGTTGAATTTGGCAGCCATCTCTGGTCTGGAGCTCCAAAATACCTGAAAAATACCCTCGACTCTGTGCAGAAACGGGCGGTCCGTTTGATAGATTCTCCCATCTTAACAGACGGATTGCAATCTTTAGAGCGCAGGCGTCGGGTGGGAATGCTATCCTTGTTCTACCGGTATTACAATGGAAGATGCTCTGAAGAACTAGCATCATTGATCCCTTCGGCACCGGTGCATAGTCGGGAAACACGCCAAACGCGTGCCCAACATTTGTACACGGTTGACATTTGTCACATGAGAACGGGTCGTTTCTTCGACTCGTTCTTGTGTTCAACAGCTCGGCTGTGGAATGATTTGCCGGCCTCTGTGTTTCCTCCTTCCTACAACATGGGTCTCTTCAAGACCAATGTTCATTCCTTCCTCTCCTCAAAAAGACTCTCCACACAGCATCCCAGATGACATAGGCCCTGAGGGAAATTATTTTCCTCAGGGCCTCCTGTGTGGAGTTAATGTAAAAAAAAAAAAAAAAAAAAATGGCTTCTGCCGTGTTTGGTGACCAGATCTGAATAGCCAGGTACTTCCCCACCTTCCTATTCCCTATTTACTTCCCCTCCCCACTGTCTTCAGCCTCACAACATACCCCAATTGGGGATGCCATAGTCCCACTGGCTCCAGACGGGAGCAGTTGGGACTCTTGTGAGGTATTCATGTAAAAAAAAAACTAACTAACCATTACGCCGATTCCTCGCAGGGGTAGCAGAGAGGACGGACCGCCAAACTACTCGGTATTGGCACACACTTCTTGCCTCGTTCACATTCATACATCGTCTCAAACATGCTTTTCTATTATTCTGACTCTTGACATGGCCCGACTCAAGTATCTGATTCTCTTGGTCGTGCCATGTGCCATGTCTTTTTCGGACGTCCCTGACTTCTTCCACCATTCACATTTGCGTCATATATTCTCCTCACACTCCTTTCCTCGTTCATTCGCTCTACATGCCCAAACCATCGGAGCGTTCCTTTCTCGATCTTACTCGTTACGCTTACATCAGCCTTGCATTCTTTGCGGATCTCCACGTTTCTCACATGATCATACATGGTTTTACCACACATAAGCCTCTCATTTCTATACTAGCTGTACAAGTAATCCAAATAATATTGTCGTTAGTATCAAGTTATAGACACATTTTTTAAATTCAACTATCAAAGGCGCCCTTGGGGTGTTTTTTCACAAAAACGGCGCAAATCGTCTAATTTGTATTAGAAATTTGACGGATATCACGTCCACCCGCTGGCGGAAGCGCCATACACCAGCGCCGCCAGGACGCGCGGCGCTTTACGAAACTAGTTTTCCCGCCATTATATTAATGACCCTCCTAATGAGGAAATTATTATTGACCAATTATTTAAGCCAAAAATTGTTAATTCGGCTTTGCTACTGTAATATCAATAATTCCCATGTTCTAATTTGCATTAGCTAAATAACTCACGATTAACATCTTCAGGGGACATTTCACCATCCTCTTTATAGTCTATCCACAGGATAACGTAAATTTTAGAATTACGATTGAAGATTTGTTTATTGATAACTAGCTGACCCGGTCACGCTTTTTTTTAGCTCATTAGCTCCACACAGGAGGCACCGAGGAAAATAATTTCTCTAGAGGCCTATGTCATCTTTGAGGATGCTGTGGTTTTTTAAGGGAAAGAAAGGAGAAGAAGATATGGGAAGGAAAAAGGTATAAGGGGTGGGTAGGAATCTGGGGGTCAGTGTGGACAGGAGTGACGGACGTATGAATCTATTCCTCACACTGCGGTGCAAGGCGAAGGGTCGGGAGAATCCGGCTGGAGAGGTCAAAAGGTCTCCCTCAGTCTCCTCCAAACCAGCCCGCCACGCAGTTGGTTTGGAGGAGATAATGGTGGCGGGCAATATCCGCCATCAAGACCTAGACAAACCTCATCCCATGAACCCGAGCACCCCTGCTAAGTCACCAAACGTAGCGAACCACTTGGGGTGACCTGTGGCAGTGGTTTTCCAATAAATGGTTCCCGGGGCGGCGCTACTCATACCCGCCTCCCAAATTGAAAGCCTCCCAAATGATTTACCGTGGCTAACGAAAAACAACGCCATCTAATGGATGTTACCCAACCTTTATAACTACAGCCATCTGTTAATTTGCATACAAATCAAATCCACACTGCCCGCTTGCCTGCCCGCTCGTATACAGACATTTCCTTTAATTATATATTTCAAGCAATTTACACAAAACCTTGACAAATAATATACCTAAACCTTCTTCATGAATCACTCTATCTATTGGTGAAAACCGCATGAAAATCCGTTCAGCAGTTTTTGAGTTTATAGCGAAAAGACATGCAGACAGACAGACGTGACGGAGGACTCTATTTTATAATATGCAGATATATGTAAAAATCTGAGTTTACACACAAGTGTTCAAACTGCCCAGAGCTAGTGAAACTATGGCTTCACCGGATGGGGTTTGTTGTGTGGCTCTATGGAGTAGGGAAGGGAAGGAGATTGGTAGAGTAAGGTTGGTAAGATCTGGTCACCATACAGTGCTAAAGTCATATAGAGCAAAGTTTATTTTTTAAATTAGTTACATGAAAATTAAGGTTGTTAGAATAATAACACCAGAATTCTTAACAAATCAGTTCCAATTTTGTAAACGCCAATAAAATAATATTACGTTAAAATATCATATTACATTTAGGTACTTCATCGGTTGCCTGAATTCTTATGATAAATTAAAAAAATAATAATATATAAAATAAATTTAAAGTCCACGGCCGGGAATCGAACCCCGCTCAACTGGAAGGCAACTGTGCTGACCTGTTTCACCACATCACAAGAGAAATTATATTGCTTATTAAGTACTAGGATTCGTGAAAAATGGGATATTATAATTTATGATTTCATATTTGAAAAACACAGTTAAACAATTTTGTGTTAAAAAATTACTTAATAAGTAGGTTGTCTGAATTATTCACACAATCAGTTCCTATTTTGAAAATTACACTTAACTTCAAAGCAAATTTGACTGAACCAGATTTCACGCAGACGCACAGACAACCAAAGTTAGCTTTAGTTTATTTCTTTAATTAATTTAATATAAATTAAATTAGTTGAAGATAATATTGTTAATTCTAAAAGTTGAAATATGAGATTGACTAATATGACGGTTTGACAGAAGGTGTCAATGGAGGAATTGGTAAACCCGCACGTCCCGATTAAACGAGAGGTTCCGAGTTCGAGTCCCAGTTGCGACCATTATCTTTTTATATTTTTCTGTGTCTTGTTCTCTTTCATATTTTCGATTAGATTCTTATTGTTATCTTCTTCTTCGATGATATATTAAATTGATGGGAATAACCTACAAAAGTTATAAAAAGAGAGTTTTTCTTATAAAAAAATAAATCAAATTTAATAATGGTATGATTTTAGATTTTCACGGCCAAAAGTATTTTTGTAATTTGTTTTTGGGGTGTTATGCCGTGTTGCGCTACCTCCTCCTTTAGCAAAGGTTTCGGACAGCGTTACAGTGTCCATCATCAGGATCACACATCTGCCCTGATGATGGACACTGTAACGCTGTCCGAAACGTTGGATAATGGAGGAGGTAGCGCAACACGGCATAATACCCCAAAAACAAATAACAAAAAAAAATAATAACGTAAGCAAGCATTTTAGTTTTTTTTTACTGTGACAGCTATTTCAGCGTTTAATATATATATATTTTTTTACATGAATACCGCACAAGAGTCCCAATTGCTCCCGTCTGGAGCCAGTGGGACTATGGCATCCCCAATTGGGGTATGTTGTGAGGCTGAAGGCAGTGGGGAGGGGAAGGAGATAGGGAAGAGGAAGTACCTGGCTATTCAGACCTGGTCGCCAAACACGGCAGAAGCCATTTCAAATAACGTTTCAATTCTGAATGGTGGTCTTACACCAGGGCGATACTGAGAGTATCTTTCACTCTGGAACGTGCCGCAAATATGCTATACATTATTTTAAATTAATAAATTGTGAAATACACAAATTAATCAAATAAAATTTATTTGCCACGCCGGGATTCGATCCCGCGACCTTCGGAATGCGAGTCAAACGCCTTACCGCTGCACTACGCCGGCCGTCAAATATTAATAAAAATCTAAAATATTTTCATAATTCAATAATATAAAATCAATAATACAATATAAAATTTTATTTAAATCCAAAACAATTAATTTACGGATTGAGTATGTGTGATTGGTATTTTTTCGCCAGCAAACTTCTTGCGTTTTGCGTTCCTGTTTTTAGAATCTGAATTTGGGACTTTTACCTGGGTGATACTAAGGTTTATCAGGTATCTACAATTCCGTAATAAACATGCATCTATAGTCATTAAATTGATTAGTCATTACACTTAATATCAGTCCTAGAATCGATTGTAAACCAATATTGGGTAATTATAATCACTGGGTTTTCCACATTTCTTCGTTTCCTGGTCGATATTTCAATCATTGTCCAGAAAAGTAAATTATTATGACATTACGCTAGGTAATTTTAACTATTGACTACTGTCTTAAACTATGATTGCAATTAAGAAATTGGAAAAAACGTGCTACTGCGAATTGGTCGCTAAGAAAAGAAATTTACCTGAAGCAGGTATTCACCTGCTTAATTGTTGTTTGTCAAGTGTCTACCTGCCTAAATACGAGTACTTAGAATTCTAATCCTAGACAAAATAGTTAAAATATCAGGTATGTAAGGTTTAAAATAATATTGTAAAAATGCAGAGTTTTTTTGAAAATATAAGTGCTTTTAAAAAGGTAGATCCTTAGAAATTTTAGATGTCTCCAAGTATTTTTTTGTTGTTTTTATCTGCATTATAAATAAAATGAATATTGCCTGGTCATCATTTTGTAGTCTGCCAAACCAAGAAATATTACAAATAGTTTATCTGTTAATTATGTACAGATTTCCAATGCTTATGCTCTCCATTTCATTACTTTTACGTTTTATTTTTAAGTTTTCACCTTGCCAATACAGATTACTATAAGTCGGAATTTGTAATGGGTGCTCCTCATTGACCCCAACACTAATAAAGCGTGGATGTGGATTCTTCAATGGACATCTTCAATTTTTAACTTTAAAAATAGAAAAGATTGTTTTTTCATTTACTAGATTTTATATTTCTTGAAGAGATGAATCATTTAAATTTACTGAATTTAAAGAATGTTCTTTATAAATAGAACGGCGTCATTTTCGCCTTGCAATTTTTACCTCATGTGGGTATTTAAAAATGTTACCTGGCTATTATAGACTTAAAGGTCTTTAAGTTTCATTGGTAGGGAAAAATTGTTATCTAAAAACCCTACTAAAATTGCATGTTTCGTCCAGACTCAACATCAATCTTCATCATCAGAGTAGCAGCGGTCGACGGCAATATATACCTACATAACTAACTAACTAACTAACCATCACGCCGTTTCCCCGCAGGGGTAGGCAGAGAGGACGGACCGCCAAACAACTCGGTCTTGGCACACACTCTTTGCCTCACTCACATTCATACATCGTCTCATACATACTCTTCTATTATTCTGACTTTTGACATGGCTCGACTCAAGTATCTGATTCACTTGATCGTGCCATGTCTTCCTCGGGCGTCCCCGACTTCTTCTACCATTCACATTTGCATCATATATTCTTTTTACACTACTTTCTTCGCTCATTCGCTCTACGTGCCCAAACCATCTGAGGGTCCCTTTCTTAATTTTGCTCATTATACTTACATCAGTCTTACATTCTTTGCGGATATCCACATTTCTAACACGATCATACATGGTTTTACCACACATACGTCTCAGGGATCTCATTTCAACAGCATTCAGTTTACTTTCATCCTTCCTCTGCCAGTTCCATGCCTCACTGCCATACATCAGGGTAGGTACCAGGACTCCATTGTGGACTGCTAGCTTCGCTTTTTTTGACAGTTTTTTATTAGCGCCAACAGCATTCAGTCCTCCATTAATGGAGTTACCGGCATTTACCCTTCTTTCGATATCTCTATCAGCCTTCCCATCTCTCGTAAACATACTACCCAGATAAACAAACTCATCCACCTGCTCCAAGTATTCATCATTCACAAATATATCGCACACTGTTTTCGTACTCTCTCTTTCAAACACCATGACTTTAGACTTACTTACATTCATCATTAACTCATTCTTCATACATACTTCGTTCATCCTAGATACGAGAGACTGTAGATCTTCCATACTGTTAGAAATCAGCACCGCATCATCAGCATACAACAGGCAACATACTTTCAGACTATTCAATTTCGCGCCCAATCCCACATCTTTCAATTCTTGCATACAATTATCCATGTATATATACATACGACGGCAATATATACATATACAATATATACATATATATGTCTGTTTGTGTTATGTTGGGAGTGGGAAGGAGGCGGTCATGTCTTTTGATTTGGAGCTCTTCCGCATTTGCCTTCGGGAATGAGGAAACCATGAAAAACCTCATCCGGGAAGAGTCGAAGAAAAGATTGTTGTTGGGGCAGTTCAGATGTGAATTGAGTTGATACCGTGTAATATCAATTTTTATAATTTTATTACCCCTTCCTTTGTAAAAATGGCGTTAAATACACATTTTTTCTCAATGTTTGTTCAAATTTTCGTAAAAAACTGTATATTTTCCAAAAATATATTAGACTAGCTGATACCCGGCATGCGTTGCTACGCCATTTAATAAAGAAATTGTTTCTCCCTGCGTGTCCTTTCCCATTCATCCCGTTCCTCTTCCGAGTGAACGTCCTACCCGAGTTACCCTCCCCCTCCAACCTCACGCATTCCATACATTCATTCCCGGTACATTCAGTTTTCAAATAGCTCACGTGCCACCTATTACAATTTTTTCATACAAATTTCATAACGCCAGAGCTCACCAATATTTTTATACAAACCTTGTCCTGACAATAACGAACACACAAAAAAAAGAATAATCCAATTTGGTGCAGTCGTTCGGAAGTTATGCGCGTACATACATTTCGGAGATTCATTTTTATTTATTTAGATTATTTATTTAGATAAAAGATAGATAAGCTATTAAAAACACCACAAATTTAATTTTATAAATCTAAAATTAATTTCGAAATTCGGCTTCGATTCATTGAATACAAGAATTGGTACGCGGTAAACACACTTCCTTTTTCATCAAAAGAATTTATAAAAAATATATACTGGTTTGACAGTTGTGGCTAACTAAATAAAGTAAATTAATAAATTTTCATTTTAAAAATACATAACTTTTTTTCCAATATTCAGAAAAACATAACTATGAAAAATTCAAACAAAGTAGGTAGTGTCAAAAACGCAAACATACTTTGGCAAAAATGCCCTTATACCCTGGAATGAGATGTTAAAATCTTTATTCATATGAAAATGAAGAAAAATAACATTCTCTTAGTCATATTATTACCGGGAAATTTCTGAAATTTCCCAATAATAAACAGTATTAAAATTAATTGTATTGAAATATTATAGTAACACCCATCTTGAGACACTTCTCCTCAATCCGTCAGAAGAATAAACAGAAATATTATGAAGAAATATTATCAACTAAAACTTTTTAGTGAACAACAGGTGTTGCACTTACTGGATGCAGAATTTTTATTTAAATTTTTTGCTCCACGTTTTCGAATCCACCCATAATAAAATATCTAATACTATTATGAGTTCATTATATAATAATAATAATTCCACCACGTAATACCAGTGGTCAGGATTTATTTCAGTGCAGAAATTGTGGAACGAATAATAATAATAATAATAATATTTGGATGATTTATATAGCGCCGTTTTTGTGAAAAATCACCTCAAGGGCGCTGTACAAACTTATAATACATTTCTAAAATCTAAAAAACTACAAGCTAGACAAACAATTAAAAACAACTTATGGCTAAAAATTGCATACAACGGTTCATTGATCACCGATACGAAAATATATGTACAATATTTTGACCAATGAACGCGATGCTGCCTAAAATTTAATGAAAACAGGACCATACTTACCTGAGAGGTCGCATGAGATTAACACTGTATATTGTCCATTAAAAGAAATTTAGATAGAGTTCGCACGCAGAGGACATTATTGTGAACACATTTTATTTAATCCTGAAAAATATTTTAATATTAATATGTAATGTATTCTTTGACGAGTGTATTTTGGAAAGAAAAGGCAACATGTAAAGGTGGGTGGTGCAGTAGTACCTATAAGGATTTGATCTTTCTAAATGTGATTCGTCAAGAGACAGATTGATGTGTAAGGAATCGAGTAATTTTAATTCAGTAAGAAAAGTGTGATTAAGACATAGCACAGACAATACAAGTATGATACTCTCAAATAGGTATATTTAAATTACGGGTATTATATGTATTCGTCTTTGCCCAGAATACTAATGGAGGGAAATAATTATACCACGTCAGTGGAAATCTTCAATTTATCTTTAAACAAATACAAAATACAGTCACTGAGGCAGTTCAGTTATGTTCACATATTTCCGTTGCAAAATACCTATTATATTTCATTGTTAAAGAAATAGTATTTATATATTATTTAATCATAGTGTAATTTGTAAATTGCATACTTATGTAAAAGCCCCGAAAAGGGGAGTAAATAAATAAATAGCTAAAACAGACAGTTTCATTAAATACATGTTGAAATCTCTCATCGCAAAATCAAAGAATCATTCCGTTTTATATTTAATTTCGTGTTATGTTATTTATTACTTCCAACAAAATTTATTTAAAAATATTATTAAGTTAATGAAAACAGTTTTATTTTTCTATCATCTCCTCCTATACAAACATGGTTAGGACAGTAGGTACACCTACAATAATTAAAAATGTTTGTATTTTATAGATTTTTGGAAAAGCACGATTTAGAAAAACATTTATATAATTTTTTTATGTGCTGCACAAGAGTATCAACTGCTCCCAACCGCATGGAGCCAGTGAGACTATGGCATCCCCAATTGGGGTATGTTGTGAGGCTTAAGGTAGTGTGGAGAGAAGAAAAAGAAGGTCGGGAAGATCTATGCTCTCTTCATTGTTAAAATTGAAATAATAATAACAAATCAATTAAATTCTCAATTAGTAGTGTCCGACCGAAATAGGACTTTCTACCGAAACCGAAATCGAAGCTTCGGTATCTGTCTGAAATTTGGCCGAAACCGAAACTTTTTTAGACTTGTCACAAATCTATTGCTTACTGAAATTTGGCTTTTTTTGCTTTTAAATGAAATAAAAAACAATAATTGAACAATAGTTTGTGAAAAAAAAACGTATGTATTACTATAAAAAATAACAAATCATGTTAACTACTTCTTGAAACAAAAATTTGTCAATAATCAACACTCATTATAAAGGAAGGACCTAATTAATAGAGGAATTTTAATTGCGTTTAAAACAATAATCACAATTTGGGAGGCGGGAATGGGTACCGCCGCCCCGGAACCTTTGATAACTTGGATAACCAACACCTCTGCCGTAGGTCACCCCAAGTGGTTTGCCACGTTTGGTGATTTAGCAGGGGTGCCCGGGTTCACGAGGTGAGGTTTGTCTAGGCCTTGGAAGCGGATGACGAGGACACACTGAACTCCAGATTCCTACCCACCCCTTAAACCTTTTTCCTTCCCAGAACTCCCCTCCCCTTCCTTTCCTTAAAAAACCCTCCACACAGCATCCCTAAAGATAACATAGGCCCTGAGGGAAATTATTTTCCTCAGGGCCTCCTGTGTGGAGCTCACGTAAAAAAAATAAAATAATAATAATCGAACCTTCGGTCGTTCACTATCAATTAGTCTATATTGAAAGCAAAAGTTTTAAAATTAATCTTAAATAAACATACAAAACCCCATTTTTTTAAAACAGTAAAAATTGTATTCATTTTTAATATAAAAACATACAAAACCCATTTTTTAAAAACAATATTAAATTTAATCATATTTAATTCAAGATTAAATTTTATCATATTTAATTCAATATTAAATTTAATCATATTAATTATTTAAATTTAAATTAATAAATTACTTCGTTTTTACCACTTTTATTGTTTACAAAACCAACATGTTTCGTGAGCAATGCTCACTTCTTCAGGGTGCCACAAAATAAGTTTGCTGTGTTAGAAGAAGTGACATATTTAATATTTTTTGTTTTCTGGATAGACAAGTGCAGATTTACAAATTTAAGTATGCAGGCATTACAAAAGTTAACAAATATGTGACGCGAAAGTGAATAACAGAAAATGTCGGGGACGCCAGGGCAAGAGATGACATGGCCAACTGAAAAAAAATACAAGAGTCAGCGTAACGGAAGAGAGGCGATGCATAAATGTAAATGAAGCAAGAATGTGACAGAGTTGTGTGGCGATTCATTATCTCTGCGTTCACCCCCGGAAAACAAATATATTAACAATTTATTAATTGAACCTTTTTAAAAGCATATGTATGTACCTAGGTACTAAAAAAACCAGGATTTAAATATAAATTCCTGGTGGACGTGCGCTGCTCATCATATGGAGACTTCAAAAGAGCCGCACAAGACAGGGAAGAATGGAAGAGAAGGATAGAGGAAATTGCTGCAAACCAATCAATCCCAGGATTGAAACCAGAGAGAGAGAGAAATATGAAAAAAAATTGTGTGCAGTTCACACGCGGTATAAGTGGAACCTCCAGAAAACTAAAGTAGACAGGAGGGGGGAGGCTTCAAAGCACCGCACAAAGAGGAGACCGATAGGCTATGAAGCACCGAACAATGAAGAGACAGATTATTCTATCTCATTCTGTTGTAGGCTAAATCCTATAGATGTATGTGTTGGTCTCACTTTAGTGTCGCTTTTTCGTTTCATCGACGGCCGGCGTAGTCCAGCGGTAAGGATCTTGACTAGCATTCCGAAGGTCGCGGGATCGAATCCCGGCGTGGCAAATAAATTTTATTTGCTTAGTTAGTGTTATATTTCACAATTTATTCATTTAAAATAATATATAGTATATTTGCGGCACGTTCCAGAGTGTAAGATACTCTCAGTGTCGCCCTGGTGTAAGACCACCATTCAGAATTGAAACGTTGCTTGAAATGGCTTAGCCGTGTTTGGTGACCAGATTTGAATAGCCAGACACTTCCCCACCTTCCTCTTCCCTATCTCCTTCCTCTCACAACTACCTTCAGCCTCACAACATACCCCAATTGGGGATGCCATAGTCTCACAGTCCAGACGGGAGCAGTTGGGACTATTGTGCAGCATTCATAAAAAAAATCAAGTTTCAAATCACAATGGTGCTAAAGAAGTTTTCACGTAAACAAAAATGATGGCTTCTTTTGCTTGTGGCACCACGTAGGTATTACGTTAAATATTAATATATATACATAGCATTTTTCAAATCACAAGAAAATGTAATAATACTACCAACACTATATAATGATATTTCATTCGAATGTAAATAAACCACAGGACCCGTAAAAAATAATTTAAATATGAATATTGTCCAGGGCCTTTCCAGCGACCCTTTGTGTTAAACCCACCCGCCAAAATGCCTTGTTGGTCCCCTCCACTCCACTGATAAGCGCTATCGGAGGGATGGTATATAAACCCCTAAACCAAGGGTAGTAGATCATTAGCAGTGGTGAGCTCGTCGAGGACACTTGTCCTTGAGCTGGTGGCAGTGATTGTGACTTGTGTTGAGGATTGCAGTGCTGTTCTTTACATGAAGGATGTCGACATCAGCTGACACGTCAAAATATTGTGGTAAGTTATTTTAAAAATATACTCGATTCTAAAATTTATTAAAAAAATAGAGTAGGTTATGTACCTGATGTCCTGATTATTATTATGATAATATATTACTCATTTATATTCTAAAATAAATAAAATCTTTAATAATCGTTAACTCACTTTGTGGCATCATTTTAATCTTTAATAATCGTTAACTCACTTTGTGGCATCATTTTAATTTTATGAAAACAATCACTTATATATCACTTATTCAAAACCAATGGCTTCTTCCGTCAGGATAAAATGGAAATTAATTTTCCGTCAAGGGATTTTCATTTTATCCTTACGAGGAAACCATTTATTATTAACATGTTTCTAAACCAATGGTTTTTTCGTCAGGATTAAATGAAAATTCAATTTCCGTCAAGGGATTTTAATTTTATCCCGACGAGGAAACCACTCGATTCAAACATGTTTCGAAACCAATGATTTCTTCGTCTGGATAAAATGAAAACTCGATCTCTGTCAAGAGATTTTTATTTTATCCTGACAGAGAAACCAATCGTTTTAACATGTTTATAAACCAATGTTTTCTTCATCATGATAAAATAAAAAAAAATCAATCTCCGTCAAGGGATTTTCATTTTATCCTGACGAGGAAACCATTCGTTTCAAACATGTTTCGAACCTATGGTTTCTTCGTCAGGATAAAATGATAATTCAATCTCCGTCAAGGGATTTTCATTTTATCTTGACGAGGAAACCATTCGTTTCAAGCATGTTTCGAAACCGATGGTTTCGTCGTCAGGATAAAATGAAAATTCAATCTCTGTCAATGGATTTTCGTTTTATTTTCGAAGAAACCATTCGTTTCGAAACAAGTTGTTTTAAATAAGATTTGTATAAAGTGATTTGTTATTTTATAAAAAAATAGCAAGTGATTAGCAAAGAATTATTGTTGTACATATTATATTTTTTTGTTTAAATTATTTGGAACAGAACTCCTGATGGCGTCTCGTAGAATCTGAATGGGTGTGACCGAACCATAACGTTTATTGTGAAATCGATTATATACATATAATAGTTTTTTGTAAAATTTATTCGATCGTCAATTCTCCCGCGAGGAATATTAATTATTTATTTTCAAAGCACATAATATACTGTGGTAGAATAATTCAATTTCAATTCAAAACAAACTTTAATGTCCGTTAAGGGATTTTGCGTCTCCGATGTCAGCAGAACTAGAAGTTTTAGATTTGTTAATTTTTAATTATCGAATTCGATTTTAATAATTCGTTCGAATGACCATACATACAATAAAATCGCTTTTTTTAAATCGTTAATTTTCGTAACTGTATATCAATAATATATTAAAAAATTAACATTTCTGATTATTGTTCTTGTGAAGAATTATTAATTTTCTTTGGTGCGACATTGAAACGATGTCTATGGAAGGTTCCGATTGTCTCTGTTTCTTATCAGTCTATTACAATCTCAACACAGTTGTTACTCTACACCTGAATTAATTACAGATAAATCTAGTAATTGGTAGTTTCTTTCCATAAATCAATACTAATTTAATGAAGGAACTAACTTCAAGGAAAGAAATTATCTGTCTTTGAAAATAAAAACGATAAGAAATATTTTTTTGTCATGTTTAAATATTTTTTCGAATAATGAAATGGAAAAACTCGTTATTTTATAATTATACCATTAATCCATTAAATTAATTCATTTATTATTTTAATTTGATCCAATTAATTTCAATTTAATTACATTAATTTCAATATAATCCAATTAATTTCAATTTAATGCAATTTATTTCAATTTATTTCAATTTATTTCAATTAATTTCAATTTAATGCAATTTATTTCAATTTAATCCAATTGTGTAATATTATAACGCTTCTATTTGGTCACTGCATTGTAAGGATCACTCGGTTATTTTGAATACGTCAAAATTATTTAACGTAATAATCCTATTGAAAAAAAAATGGCGATGAAGATATCATGTTCCTAATAGAGTCACGCGAACTGAAAATATTTTTCACTGCAACAATAATTTCAGTACCATATCGTTTATAAACTCTCTCGATACTAGGCATACACAGCTTAGATAGAACGATTATAGAAAAAAAGTAACAAAGATTTATTAACAAGTCGTAAAAAACGAAAGTTTTTTTTTTACTAAAGTCGTTTTACACAGCCATAGATATATCGAATATCTCTTGCTTACAGTAGTTGGGAGTTTCCTTTTTTTATACTCGTAATTTTATACTGTTGTTCAGAGGATGCTGACTTTTTACTGACTTAGCTTCCATTCCAATGCCCGACAACTTTAATTATAACAATTTTACATGAATATCTCTTGTCTTTCAAGTATTTTGGTTTTACCGAAAGTTGGTATTTTCCGTTCATAAATTCTTATTTTATTATAGTACGGATGATACTGGCTTTTTACTTGCCTGGGCTTGTCATCTCTGTACCAGAGCTCAATAGCTCTTATTTCTCACTATAACAATTTGTTTGTACCCACACATCTCTTGTTGCTTTTTAATTACGTCTTGTGTTTTTGCGAAAAGTTGGTATTTTCCGTCCATACATTCTAATTTTTATTGTAGTACGGATAATACTGGCTTTTTACTAAACCAGCCTTACCATCTCTGACCTGATGCTAAATAGCTCGATTTTTGTTTCTGTATGTTATCTCTTGTTACTTTTTGATTACATTTTTGGTTTTGCGAAAAGTTAGTTTTTTCCGTCCATACATTCTTATTTTTATTGTAGTACGGATAATACTGGCTTTTTGCTTGACTGGACTTCATCATCTTCCCCGAACTCAATAGCTCTCATTTCTTATTATAACGATTTTTTTATACCCACATATATATCTCATTACTTTTCAACTACGTCTTTTGGTTTTGTGAAAAGTTAGTATTTTCCGTCCATACATTCTTATTTTTATTGTAGTACGGATAATACTGGCTTTTTAATAAAACAGCCTTACCATCTCTGACGTGATGCTAAATAGCTGAAATTCTGTTTCTGTATATTATCTCTTTTTACTTTTTGATTACATTTTTGGTTTTGCGAAAAGTTGGATATTTCCGTCCATACATTCTTATTTTTATTGTAGTACGGATAATACTGGCTTTTTGCTTGACTGGACTTCATCATACCTATCCCAGAGCTCAATAGCTCTCATTTCTTATTATAACAATTTGTTTGTACCCACATATATATATCTCATTACTTTTCAACTACGTCTTTTGGTTTTGTGAAAAGTTGGTATTTTCCGTCCATACATTATTATTTTATTGTAGTACGGATAATACTGGCTTTTTACTTAGCTGAACTTATCATCTATATCCACGAGTTCAATATTTTTGTTTGCACCTCTTGTTACTTTTCAACTACTTGGTTTGGGAAAAGTTGGTATTTACATTGTAGTACGGAAGATGCTGGCTTTTTACTAAATCAGCCTTATCATCTCTGCTCCAATGCTAAATAGCTCCAATTTTTACGATTTATTTTCGTATATTATCTCTTGTAACATTTTGTTAACATTTTTGGCTTTGCGAAAAGTTGGTATTTTCCGTCCATGCATTCTTATTACATTGTAGTACGGATGATACTGGCTTTTTGCTTGGCTGAACCTATCATCTATATCCACGAGTTCAATGTTTTTATTTGTACCCACATGTACATCTCTTGTTTCTTTTCAACTACGTCTTTTGGTTTTGCGAAAAGTTGGTGTTTTCCGTCCATACATTCTTATTACAAAGTAGTACGGATAATACTGGCTTTTTGCTTGGCTGAACTTATCATCTCTGTTCCGATGCTTAATAGCTCTCAGTTTTAAGATTTGTTTGTGTACATTATCTCTTGTTATTTTTTTATTATATTTACGGTTTTGCGAAAAGTTGGTATTTTCCGTTCATACATTCTTATTTTAATGTAGTACGGAAGATGCTGGCTTTTTGCACAACCAGCCCTCATCAATCTCATTATCGTCTGGAGTCTTCAATGTGGTGGTGTCTGCAAACCTTGATGGCTGTTGAATGCCCAGTACGTCCCGTCTTACATGGTATTTGATTGTAGTACGGGATGTGCTCGGCATTTAATGTCGTCTATTGATCAACAACTTCTGCGACCTTCGTCTCCTCGTTTTCGCGAAAATGGATTGAACTGTTTCTATTCAAAGTTCAGTACTGTCTGTCTTACACTGCTTTAAATGCTGTAGTACGGATGGTAAAGGACTTTTGATGGTTACTGCTGCCAGCATCCCGTTTCATGTTGATATTGTCCTGTGCTGGGTGTTTTATGGTATAGGATAGAGTGCCATGTGAACGAGATGATAAAAACGACCCTGCTCGCGTGCCTTCAAGACCAGCACATTTGGGTCCTACCACAAGCCCGGTACTGCCTGACACTTTACACTGTATTTTTTGCTGTAGTACGGGTCGTACCGGGTGTTGTGGTGGGGTTCGCTTTCTTCAGTCATCGGTTTTGCCTAAAAACCTCATCACATTTTTACTTCTCTACAGTGGCTCGCTACGTTAGGTGACTTAGCTGGCGCTTCATAATGTGAGTTTTGTCTACGTCTTGGCGGTGGGTGCGTTTGCCCACCTTCGGCTTGGCGGGCCAGAACGGGAGGGGCTGGTTGATGGAGACCTTTTGACCACTCCAGCCAGACTCCTTCGACCCATCTGTCATCATCGTCACTCCTAGACACATTGACTCCCAGATTCCTATCCACCACTTTATCCTTCTTTGAATTTCATCTCCTTCATTTTCCTTAAAAGACCCTCCACACAAAGATAAAATAGGTCCCGAGGGAAATTGTTTTCCCCAGGGCCTCCTGTGTGAAGCTAATGTAAGATATCCTAATTATTACCGTTTCCATGATACCTACCGTTTTCCTAATGTTAATTGTGCATTCCTAAACCGGTTCTTTCAGACGACTTATTTTCAAGATCCTAAGACTTCGGTTAATGAAGTCCTGTGCTTACTTGGTATTCACCGTCCATACATGAATTTAAATGTGTAGTACGGTAGGATATCTGGCATCCACGGGACGATACTCCACAAGAAAATTCTGCATCAAGATTGGCCCCCTCATCTTGTGAGTTCTATTACTTCTGTTCTGATACTATCTAAAGCTAGTTACTGCCCGTCTTACATTGCTTTATTTTCTGTAGTACGGATGGTAAAGGGCTTTGGATGGTATCTGCTTCTGCTCTTCACATCAACACATCTTATCTTCCATGCTATATGGCTGTCAAATACCCGGTGCAACTTTTATATACACTATTATATGATGTAGTACGGTTTGCACTTGGCGTTTGATGGTTTCCAGATCATCTGCACAAATCTTGTGATCGGTACATGGTTTTTGAAGGCTTCTGATACAATCTGCAACATCTTTCTAACTTCGCTTCACCTTGACCGTCCGATTTATTTAATTTAACCTGTCTTTTCACATTGTCATTTCATTCATTATTGTCTTTTAGTTTCAGGCATTTAATTGTTTAGTTGGCACCCACGTGGCTTCTGTCAAATACCCGGTGCAACTTTTATATACACTATTATAATATGATGTAGTACGGGTTGCACTTGGCGTTTGATGGTTTCCAGATCATCTGCACCAATCTTGTCATCCATACTTGGTTTTTGAAGGCTTCTGATACAATCTGCAACATCTTTCTAACTTCGCTTCACATTGACCGTTCGATTTATTTAATTCAACCGGTCTTTTCATTGTCATTTCATTAATTATTGTCTTTTAGTTTCAGGTATTTAATTGTTTAGTTTGCACCCACATGGCTTCTGTCAAATACCCGGTACAACTTTTATATACACTATTACTTGATGTAGTACGGGTTGTATTGGGTTTTTGATGGTTTCTAGATCATCTGCACCATCTTACCATCTTTACATATTTCGTCATCGATCTTGGCTTTGACTATTATTATTGGCCGTTTGAATATTAATAGTAGAAACTAGCATCATTAATCGTGATTACACTTTTTATAAATGAGCGAAAGCTTATTACTTCCTTTACAGTGCTACATTTGCTGGATGGTATCCAGAAGTTCTTCACGTCTTCATATCTTATCTTCTACGCTTCCGTCTATTTATATACTTAAGCATTCCATGCTATAGGAATGAATATAGGAATGACTATAGGAATGAATAGTTTGTATATTCCCCCAGGTAACGCTTAAACCTCTCTTGTGCTCTCTTCTACTTATTTGTATTGACTTCCATTTTTAACAAGATCCTATTTGAATATTTGTGTCCATCATCAGTTCTGTAGTTACTTGGTTTTTCCATCCTTACGTGTATTTACATTTGTAGTACGGTAAAGAACCGGGCATCTTCGGGAAGATCATCATCACTATCTACGAGGGGAGATTTTCATCAGTGTGTATTGACGTATTTCGAATACCGGCTACATTTCGTATTGGATTGGGTCATTTAATTTAGTACGTAGTGTACTCTGTGTTTGATTATGTTAAATTCAGCAAGCTTCGAGTCTTCGCTTATTTTCTTCTGTGCATCAATATGGCGCCTTTCAAGTACCCGGTACAACTTTTACATACACTATTACTTGACGTAGTACGGGTTGTATTGGGTTTTTGATGGTTTCCGATTTCTTCGATCATATCTTCCTAGCTGTTCTTCGTCACCTTCAAATTTTATTATACATGCCTTTATTATTATATGTTCAAAATTTGATTTCAGCCATGTGCCATGTGCTACTGTCCATATATGAATTTGAATATGTAATAGGACTATATTCACAGCTTCTTGTTTCTTGCGGAATTCACCTGTTCATCCCAAAACCTTGATTTCCTCATTAAAGTTCATTAGTTCCACTGATTTATTGTTGTAGTTCTAGTGTTGTAGGGTTTTGATGGTGTTTGCATCTTCAATTATCTTTGTCGAGTTTTTTCTCGAGACTGTTTTCTAATAACGCTTTATTTCAGATGTAAAATGTCCAGTCATAAATAATAACTGGTACATCCAGTAATACACGATATTACCTGTTGTAGTACAGATTGTACTGGTTATTTGATGATGTTCAAATCAGCAATCTTCGAGGCCTTCCACCGTTTTCAGTTGTTGCAGGGTTTTATCGGTGTCTGCATCTCTGATTATCGTATACATCTGTATTTGTTAATGCTTTATTTCAGATGTTTTGAAATGTCCTGTCATGTGTACGAACATCCAATTCCTGCCAAGTCATCTATCGAATACCTGGTACATCCCGTAATACACCGATATTACCTGGTGTAGTACAGAGTGTGTGAGGTATTTGATGATGTTCAAATCAGCAATCTTCATGATCTTCCACGGTCTTCACTCGGTCTTATGTATTATACGAATGTTACTGACTTGTTTTCTAGATCTACAGTACGGATCATTATAGTACGGACAGTACTCAACATTGAAGGACTTTCTCAGTCAATCTCGGAGGAAATGTTACTTGAAACTACCAACAGTTATATACTTGGTCCGAGCGTCGCGTGTGACTAAATTTCTTTATTATTAATTCAAGAACATGTTAAATTTCAGATCATTTGTAACATATTAGAAGACATCACTTGATCACCTTATTGTGGGATCAGAAGACAAAACCAACATCGAATGACGGACCAGATTGCTGTAGGTATGAGTTCATTAATTAATTGTTAGAAGATTCGGCACAGCCTCGAAGAGTTCAATTTGCTTTAGTTCTCAGGATATTTGGTTGTTGCTGCTTCTGATCTTCACGTACTTAGCTTCTGCACATCGTCGGAACTTTCAAGTACCCGGTACAACTTTTACATACACTATAATTTGATGTAGTACAGGTTGTACTTGGTTTTTGATAGTGTGCGCTACCATCTGCGATGCCTATCCCACCCAGCATCACCATCTTCCGTTGGGCGCTTGTGACATCTTCTGAATCATGTTCAAATTTCGTTTCAGTCCTGTGCTTACTTGGTATTTACCGTTCATGCATGAATTTAAATATGTAGTACGGTAAAGGACCGGGCATCCACGGGACGGTATTCACCAAGAACATTCTGCACATAAGTTTCCCCATCTTGTGAATTCTACAACTTCTGTTCTGATACTATCTAAAGCTAGTTACTGCCCGTCTTACATTGCTTTATTTCGTGTAGTACGGATGGTAAAGGGCTTTAGATGGTGTCTGCTTCTGCTCTTCGTGTCTTCATATATTCATCTACATCATCGTAGCTACGCCTCGCCATAAATCGTTATCACATTGTTTTAATTTTTTCGTTCATTCACATCATTTCTGCGCTCACTTAGTATTTTCCGTCCATACATGAAATTAAATATGTAGTACGGTAAAGGACTGGGTATCCGCGGAATGATATTCATCAAGAACGCATTAAAAAATAACGTTTCAAAACTTCTTCCTTTGGAATCTCTTACATTCTATATTTGATATCGAACGGATGGCAAAGGACTTCTGTTTGTGTATTCTGTTTATCCGTTTCCACATCTTGCCTTTGTAGATTCATGGTTAGCAAGTGACCGGTTCTTTCTGTTTAACATTTTCAGAACTGTTTTCAATTACTGACTGAACAGCAACGTCTCATGTGTTCTTCTGTGGAATCATTGCATATGACCAGTTATTCATTGATTTATGTGAATGGAATGAAAAAGATGTTTGCAGAACTGCGCATTGGATAACAGCGCGTCTTGCAGTCTCCCGAGGATTCATGGTTTGTATGTTACCATTTCTTTCTGTTACTAAGTATATTAATTGTGTTATGTGGTACAGAATGCACCGGGAATTTGCACAAAGCGTCAAAAGACAGTTGCTGAACTGTCTGTACGTGACGCCGAAAATATTGATTGGTGCATTCTGATGGGTAGAAGTCCCCGCTTTCTAACATGGAGACCGTCAAATACCCGGTACAACTTTTACATACACTATAATTTTTGATGTAGTACGGGTTGTATTGGGTTTTTGATGGTTTCCGATTTCTACAGCCACATCTTCCTAGCCCTTCGTTGCCACCTCTAAATTTAATTATACATGCCTTTATTAATTAATAGTTCAACATTTGTTTTCAGTCATTTGCCTACTTGGTACGTACTGTCCATACATGAATTTGATTATGTAGTAGGACCATATTTACAGCTTCTTGCTTCTTCCGGAGTTCATATGTTCACCCTTTAACCTTGATTATATCTAAAGCTCTACTTCTACCGTTTTGTAGTACTAGTTTTGTAGGGTTTTCATAGTGCCTGCATCTCCGATTATCGTATATATCAGAAACTGTTTCCTAATAACGCTTTATTTCAGATATTTCACAGACATCATATTCCTGCCATATCATATATTATTGAATCCCTAGTACATCCCGTAATACACGATATTAGCTGGTGTAGTACAGAGTGTGCTAGTGATTCGATGATGTTCACATCAGCAATCTTCGTGATCTTCCACCGTCTGCACTTCGTCTTTTGTATTATACGAATGTTACTGACTTGTTTTCTATCTATAGTACGGATCATTATAGTATGGACAGTACTGAACATTGAAAGACCAACCAACCATGGAGAAAATGTTACCCGAAGCTGTCTACACATCTATAATTCGTCCGAGCGTCGGGTATAACTTTCTTAATTTCTATATTATCAACTCAAGAACATGTTAAAGTTCCAAGTTTGTAACATATTGGAAGTGCGCCATCAATTGACCTGGTCAGTTTACCACCTTATTGTGGTCAACTTACCAGGTCCACTAAGATATGACCCATTCTCACGCAGGTATAGTCACCTTACTGGTTTTAGGCTGGGATTACACTCGTAAATTTTTTCCTGTAAATCGCTCTTGTAAGCGATTTATGGCCAAATTACCAATGTAAACGACACCAAAAGCCACTTAACGTAATTTATAGCAAGTTACAGAACTTATTCTTTCGGAAGTTTTTTGACAGGTCTAATCGCGCCCGCGCGAATTTCCAGCCTTCTTACAGCTTATAAAATCAGTTTGATAAGCTAAGATACTTCCGCAAGAAATAGTTCCGAAATGCGCCGCGCACCGTTGCGAAATGTCAAAAATTAAAAGACAATTGTTTTCATAGGATTTTTTTCTTACAAAACTAGTATTTATTTCCACTTATTTAAGTTTTCTGGAAAATGAGCATCCTTCTATTCAATTATCGGTCCAATCCTTTCCAACTTAATGTTTTTGTTTTTAACATTTACGTATTTGAAATTTTGAATTCGAAGTCGGTTGCTGTCAGCAGATGTCAGGTAGCTGTCATTCGGATGAAACGAAATTAATTGCCGCCTTTGATGGCACAAAAGTGTGTGGAGAATTGTTTAATTAAAGCCACAATCTATTTCAATACTTTATTTGGGCCTTTTCGTCTTTATTGACAAAATCGCGTAAATTTGACAGTAGCAGGTCGTTGTTGACAGGAAGCCATCTTACTGCAAATAAATTTACAGATGTAAACGGTCGCATGAGCATTTACACAGGTCGAACTTCCGAACAACTTCCGTGATCATTAATTACCAAAAGTCGGATGCATATGTGAACGCTCCTGTGAGTGACCTGTCAAAATCTTATGTAATCCGTAAATTTTAATTACGAGTGTAACCCCCGCCTTACAATGACCGTAAGCGAAAGAAAAAGATGTGTAAAACATACATGCGACGAAGAAAGGCGTGGACTGGGAGGCATGCCGCTTTTCGGACCTTAAACACGGCTATTGCGATGGTTTCTGTATCAACGTCAGGTCGGTATTAAAGTTTGGCATGTACTATTTTATTATATTGTACGATATTCACAATGTACGTTCTGAATCAATATAAAATCCCTCATATTGTGAATTCTAGAACTTCTGTTCTGACACTATCTAAAGCTAGTTACTGCCCGTCTTACATTGCTTTGTTTCCTGTAGTACGGATGGTAAAGGGCTTTAGATGGTGTCTGCTTCTGCTCTTCGTATCTTCACATATTCTTCTACACTATTACTCGATGTAGCATGGTTATGCAAGTTTCCGATTCCACCTGCGATATCTTCGTAGCTACGCCTCGCCATCATCCGCCATCACATGTCTTAATTTTTTCGTTCATTAACATATCAATTCTGCGCTCACTTAGTATTCTCTGTCCATATGAACTTAAATATGTAGTACGGTAAAGGACTGGGTATCCGCGGAATGATATTCATCAAGAACGCATTAAAAAATCGCATAATTCAAAACTTTTTCCTTTGGAATCTCGGTACTTACATTCTATATATTATATGCTATGGTAATCAACTTAGGGAACGTACCCATACTACGTGACACGTTTAGGGGGGGGGTCTTCAAAATGTCACGCTCCATACAAATGAGCGGCGGTTTGCTTAGGATTTTGGGCACTAGGGGGGGGGGGGGGGTTAAAAATTGCAAAAAGTTGGTCACGTAGTATGGGTACGTTCCCTTATGTTTGTGTCTCTTCATTATGTTTTCTTTTGATATATTTTGTTTCTCCGTTTGACATCTTCGTTTCCGCACCTAGTGTACGCATTCCTACGTAGATTCATGGTTTGCAAGTGACAAGTTCTTTCTGTTAGAATATACTACAATTGAATTAATAGTATGTGTATCTTTATTAATTTTCAGAACTGTTGTCGACTATTGATTGGATAGCATCACCTTCTTCTGTGGATTCATTGCAGGTGATCAGTTATTTCTGTTAGAACATAGATTCATTGATGGTACGGATGGTCTTTGTGTTATTTGCTACGGAATGCACCGGGAATTTACAAAACCGTTCAAAATCAATAACCCATTATATTTACAGCATCTTCTTGTTCCACAGCTTATTAGTGACAAATCCCGTATGTTACCATATGCATGCATTTAAAATATATAGTATGGAATGGTTCTTGGCATTTGCGGAGCTGAATTCTTCTTGGATTGTACAAATCCTCGTATTAGTGACCAGTTATTTTTGTTACAAAATGAATTGATAGTTCAAACTCTACCATAATTTTCAGATCTTGTCCTGTGATTACTTATAGAAATATAAGATTGCAATTGGAGCTCTTCTATTGTGATCAAACTGGATGTGTAGACCTCTTTTTCCTAGTTCAATATGATGACAAGTGTTCTTTATCATCTGATCTTCCACTCTCTAGTACTCTCCGTCTTCTCCGATCACCTGTGTTCTTGACATACGCAAGTTTGACTTATACCTAGACTTATTAATACTTTCTCGATTGTACAGATCTCTGGGGAATTGACCACTGTATTTTCGGGCCAGAAGACACCACCATCACCGACGACAGACATTGCTGTAAGTATATCCACTGTTAATCCATATTTATGATTGACGATCCTCGGATTAATCGATTACTAGGTACCCACTTGTTCATGCAGTGATTATATTCTGTAGTACAGTGATTGTACCAGTATTTGAGCCTATCCATTCAACAGTGAAACCGAATCCATTCAACAGTGAACTCGAAAAAGTTGCAGAACTGTCTGTACGTGACGTCGAACATGTCCAATGCAATGGTCAATGCATAATCGTTAAGCAGTTGAATCATTCTTTTGATTGGCGCGTTCTGATGGGTAAAAGTCCTCGCGTTCTAATATGGCGGCCGTCAAATACCCGGTACAACTTTTACATACACTATTATTTGATGTAGTACGGGTTGTATTGGGTTTTTGATGGTTACCGATTTCTTCGGCCACATCTTCCTAGCCCTTCGTTGCCACTTCTAAATTTATTTGTCTACACCGTGGGTTTTGATGGTATCTGCATCTCCGATTATCTTGTTTTTCTCCAAGTAATTGTTTTCTAATGACACTTTATTTCAGATGTTTGAAATGTTCTGTTATATGCACTTGTCACACGTGCTTGTCACATCTTCTGAATTACGTACATTTGGTATTATGGTATTTACCGTTCATACATGAATTTAAATATGTAGTACGGTAAAGGACCGGGCATCCACGGAATGATTACAACTTTGTTGTGATACTATCTAAAACTTGTTACGGTCCGTCTTACATTTTTGCCTGTAGTACGGATGGTAAAGGTCTTTAGATGGTGTCTGATTCTGCACTTCGTGTCTTCACATATTATTCTAAGTACTCTGTTATTTGATGTAGTATGGTTTGTAATAAGATTTTTAAAGTTTCCAATTTCATATGCGACATCTTCCTAGGTATGCTTTGCCATCATTTGTCATCTCACGTCTTTAATTGTGTCAACATTAATTATGTTATATTATAGTAACGAATGCATTGGGAATTTGCAAAACTGTTATCAAGAACCGTCTTTTATCTACAGCAACTTCTTCAGTGCCTCTTCTTCCATGGCTTGTAAGTGACGAGTTCCTTCTGTTACCATATGCATGGATTTAATCATATAGTATGGAATGGTTCCTGACATTTGCGGAGCTGAATTCTTCTTGGATTCATCATTGATATCTTGTTTGTCTTAATCATTGACATCAAGTGACCAAGTATTTTTGTTACAAAATGCATTGACTGTTTGGACCTTAGTGGATTTTGACTCTACTACTACTATTTTCAAATCTTATTGTCCCTTTTAGTTAAATATTACCCTAGTTCAACATGATTACAAGAGTTCTCTCTGGTCTGATCTTCCGATTACTAGTACTTTCTGTCTTATAAATTGTTATATTTATTTGTAGTACAGAATGTGCCTGCAATCGTGAGTTCAGCTCGCATCGCCTCTCGCATGATCTCTTGCTCTAACTGATTTTAATGCAAGTCAATGTTTTCATCCTTGTGATTTTTAGTAGGCTATGTTATTTTTCTACATTAAATCCACACAGGAGGCCCTGAGGAATGGGGCTCCAGACTACAGATGACTGCCAAATTCGTGTTTACTATTTGTACTTGTCATTTTACAGGGTTAGCAGTTGTGTACTGCAGCTGTAAGTATCTGCGGGCCCTGTACAGAACGCCCAGCTTCTGAGAGGCTAACTTAATCCTGGCTTCAATGGAGCCCCGGTAACTGAGCTGGTCGCTTAGAGTAACACCAAGCATACCAATGCAGGGTATGTTCGGAGGATTGTTTCCGTTGAAGGAGACTAGTTTTTCATATCGATCCATTTCATTATTGACCTCTTATTGAGTATACAGTTATCTGGGGAGTTGGCCACCATATTGTGGGACCAGAAGACATCACCAACATCCAATGACATACCTTAACTTCATATTGCTGTAAGTATATCTGCTATAAGAAACCTTGATTTACGACTGACGAATGCTAAAACCTCGGATTAATCGATTACTAGGTACACACTTGTTCATGCAGTGATTATATTCTGTAGTACGGTGATTGTACCGGTATTTGAGCCTATCCATTCAACAGTGAACCCGAATCTATTCAACCGTGAACCTGAATCTATTCAACAGTGAACCGGAATCCATTCAACAGAGAACCCTAATCCATTCAACGGTGAGTATTTCTTTTTACATTACTGTGCTACTATAGATTTTCCATCCATACAGAGTTACATTTTTTTAACTGGGCAGACGTGTATGCAGAAAAGATAAAATTTCATATAATGGAACATATGCACTGCAATGTGGAAGATTGAAAAAGTCTTGTTCTATGATCGACGATCGCGGGGTTTCAAATCTTGGATTAACCGATTATTAGGTACACACTTCGGTATCTACCACGGACTATCGATAAAGGATTTATCGATATGTGGGAAACTTGTGTGTAAGATGACTGCAGATCGCCAACGAAGAAATAACAGTAGTTCACAAAGACTTAATTTATTCGAAGTGAACTGTTGTTTTAGGTTAGCGATCTGCAATCATACAGAACGATGATAAGTTACCAACATTATCGAAAAAACCTTTATCGGTGTGTGCCGAAGATATTGAAATATAAGTGTGCGTTTATGCAGTGGTTTTTAATGTGAATAACGCACAACACTTCTGGAGATCTTGTCGTAGATACAGTGGCGAAGCTAGCATGGGTGGCACCCAGGGCGGATAACGTGGTGTCACCCCCCCCCCCCCCCCCAATTTCGACTTCACAAACGTGTAGAAAATTAGGGGGAGGGTGGCTAGAGAATTTCAGGAATAGGCTATTTTCGTCTATAAAAAGACCGTCAGGCACAAAATTCTCCCCGTTTCGGGACATTCCATGTGGAGCCATAGAGCTACAAAAGTATAAATAACACCGTATTCAACATTTTTGTGACAATATCCTTCGTAATTTTTTTCCACGGTCGGGCGTAGTGTCACCCCCCCATCGAGTGGCACCCGGGGCGGTCCGCCCTCCCCGCCCCCCCCCTCGCTAAGCCCCACGTTTTTAACATTTTTGAATTTTATTACTTCTTTATGTAGTGATTTTATTCTGTAGTGGGGTGATTGTTTCAACTGGTATTCCAGCCTACTGCACGGGTGGGTATAAAGTGGAAAGAATCCTCGATTCTTTAACATTTATACATCGTTTTATTCACCATTCTGTCATTCCTACTTTTTGATTCACTTTATTGTGCCATGTCTTTCTCGGGCGTCTCCATATTCTTATAATAATAATAATTTGTTCATTGTAATTTGTACATTTAAGTTTACAAATCTCTAATTATTTATAATATGTCATATTGCAGCTAATTAATTATAATATTTCATATTCACTATATTTTTTCTAGTTTTATGTAGCTCCTACAATACATCTTGAACTTTCCAAATGGTGTGGACTTAGTTTCTGGTAATGTGTTATATAACTTCATTCCCTTGTACAGTAAACTGTTCTGCGTATTCGCTTTGTCCTTTTTTTGTAGCCTAATTTCCTTGCACGTCCTTGTGTTATATCTGTGAATGTCCTTGTTGTACACATTTTATTTGAGAAGTATTTTGGTAACATGTTGTTCAATATTTTGTGGATAAATACCATCGTGTTCAAGGTCAGCATCTGTTTTACGGTCAACCAATTTAGTTCCTTTATCATTTTAATTATTTTTGAAAATCTATTTCGTCGAAGTATTATTCTCATTGCCCTGTTTTGGAGAATTTGTAACTTGTTATGTTCTCTTTCGTTACACAGGAAAATTATACTTGAGCAGTAGTTGAAGTGTGGAGCAATAATTGAATTGTAAATGGTGATTGCAGTTTTTCTAGAAATTTTTGGCCTTCTATACCTACTTTCGATTAATGGGAAAGCAACACGTTAAACCTCAACTTTTTATCTAATACGTAGAAAGATTAACACCCCCGCTATTTTTTAAACAACCGGATCTTAAGCATTTGTTTCATTTGATCTTGCCACGTCTTCCTCGGGCTTCCCCGACTGCGTATTTACAAAACCTATACTGGTTCAGTCGCGGCAGCGACAATTTACACTTTATTTTTTATCACTTTGCAAAAACAAAAATTGTTCTAAAATCTAGTTAAAATAATCTATATATTAGAAATGAATTAATTTATTCCTAAATATTTAAATTGTGATATGTTCCCATATATTGTAAACTGGCTGGTATCCGGCATGCGTTGCTACGCCATTTAATAAAGAAATTGTTTCTCCCTGCGTGTCTTTTCCCATTCGTCCCGTTCCTCTTCAGAGTGAACCCCCTACCCGAGTTACCCTCCTCCCCCCAACCTCACGCATTCCATACATTAATTCCCGGTACACTCAGTTTTCAAACAGCTCATGTGCTATCTATTGCAATTTTTTTATACAAATTTCATAACGCCAGATCACACCAGCAGTTTTATACAAACCTTGTCCTGACAATAACGAACACACAAAAAAAATAATTATCCGATTCGGTACAGTCGTTCGGAAGTTATGCGCGTACATACATTTCGGCGATTCATTTTTATTTATTTAATAAATTATTTATATTAATAAATATATAATATAAATATTTACATTTCGGCGATTCATTTTTATTTATTTAATTATTTATATTAATAAATATATATATTAATATTATTTATATTAGGAGATTAGGTAGATTCACCTCTACATTGGTTATTTTTTATATTTTTGTAAAAACAAATATTGTTCTAAAATTTAAATAAAATTATCTTTCCAATGTGTATATTAGAAATTAATAATTTTATTTCTAAATATTTAAATTTTGATATTGAAAATGTAATTTGTCGCTACCGCGACTGGGTTTGGGTTTAGGAAATACCTACGCTCCCCGACTTCTGCTGTGTTCATACCTAGGTACTTTCAGAATTATTTTTATTTTAGCTTTATGTGTTTTAATTTTTACTGTTACCTTTTGTATTGTATTCATTGATTAAATAGTATTTATTTATTTACGCCCTTTTACGGGGCTTTTACATAAGTATGAAATTTACAAATTACACTATGATTAAATAATATATAAATACTATTTCTTTAACAAAGAAATATAGTAGGTTTTTGCAACGCAATATATAGTATAATTAATTAATTTATTTAATCTAGTTTTTTCCGGTAAAATAAGGAATAACAGAAGCGCACTATATATGACTTTATTTTTATGTGAATACACCACATTTATGTGAAAGTCCCAGCTGCTCCCGTCTGGAGTCGGTGAGACTATGGCATTCCCAATTGGGGGCTGAAGGTAGGGAGGAGATGGGGAAGAGGAAGGTGAGGAAGTACGTGGCTATTCAGGTCTGGTCACCAAACACGGCTAAAGCCATTTCAATGGTGGTCTTACACCAGGGCGATACTGAGAGTATCTTTCTTTGTATAATTAATTAATTGTAAAATAAGACAAATTAATCGAAATACAATTTATTTTGATTTGATCCCGCGATCTTCTGATAGCGAGTCAAAAGCCTTACCCCTCGACCACGGAGGCCGTGTTTACTTAAATTCCCCATCTACACCAGCCGTCACTAATTATGTAGATACTTATACAGAGTGTTAACGGACGTGCTTATCTAACTTTAACCAGTGATTCCTGATATTATTTGGAGTAAAAAATGCAAATGAAATTTTAATTCCCGTTGACTTTGTTTCTAGTTGTCGTTACTGGTCACTCAGCCGAGTAACCGACCAACCCCTCACCCGGCCCTAACTCTCCAAAACCTACTGATTTTATTTTTTTAATTGAAATAAATAAATCCAACAAATAATGTCAGCAATCACCGGTTAAATTAAGTTAACCCTCGAAAGATAATCTACGTCTTTGCGACGTAAGTGTTAGAAAAGTATTGTCTTTTTTTTTATTGCGCAACGTAGCGCGCTGTATATCTCAGTTAGCTTAGTTGCCGAGTGGAGCTTGCGCGGGGCGGTTATCTCAGAACAATAATTACGGTGATGTACATTCACCATACGTTCGAAAGTTGTATGATTATCTTTTGTGTAACTTTTGAACTTCTTCTTATAAATTCCGAACATGATAAATTAAATTCTGAACTTGTGAACATGATAAATTACCAAGTACCTAACAATTACAACACCAGACACCATGCTCCATTTAACGTAGTTGCTTCTCGCACTAATTTTATGTTTAACTCTTGTCTTCAGAGATTGCATCGTGTGGGGAATGAAACTTGCTCTGTCGATATATTTTTTATAAAAACATCGCTTCCTTCAAAAAGCGTATATGTATGTAGATGCAAAAATCCTTAAATGTTCCAGATTGTTAAAAGTAACAAATTTAATACCCATTGCTCTGTAACTACTTTCATAGTATCTACTTACTTCTTTATACATATATGTAATTGCTGTGTACCTTTTATTTTATTTTTTTCCTGATAATAACAAACTAACGTAAAAATCCTTAAATGTTTCACATTGTCAACAGTACCAAACTTAATACCCACTGCTCTGTAACTACATTCATGATAACTAAATTCATAGTACCTACTTACTTATTTACATATGTAATTACTGTGTACCTTTTTTTTCTTTCTTTTTCATAATAATAACAAACATACGTACATTTATGATAGCAAAAAAAAATAATAATTAAAAAAAAAAAAATTAATTACAAGAAAATTACCTACTTTTATATTAATCGTTAAAAATGTTTTACACCACTGCAATACCGGTATCCGGTATGCTTCGAGTATATTTGGAATCACATTTTGTGTGATATTGTGACAATAATTATTGAATATAATGTAGCGTGAGCCCAAAAACGAATCCGCTAGTTGAACTTCTTTGTAAACAACTACTCGAATATTGATAACTACTTATGTTAAGCCTACTTATATCTTTCTAGCTCTGTTTATTTTTTCATGTACTATATACTTATGATACTGCATACTTGTTATAATGCTCCTGTACAATTTATTTTATATGTAAAAGCCACCAAGGCTTTAACAAACAAATAAATAAATGTGATTTAGCGTTAAAAATGTTATTATGTTTAAGTATGACGACTGATTAGCATTTAAACTTTCGTAGTATATTAAAAAATTCAATTTAGACATAATATAAGCATAATTTTTCAATTAAAAAAGACTTGATAGTTTATAGTTGATTTGTAAGAGATTTACAGCATTTTGTTATTTTTTAAATAAAACTTCTTTACGCACGCTTGACTTGAGGAGTAAGCTGGTGAATGCGTGACGAAAGCGCCACGAAAAGTGTGATCGGGCGAGGCGAACGGTCGGGCCTTTACGCACGCTTACTTGGGGTGTAAGCTGGCGAATGCGTGACCAGAGCGTTATGAAAAGTGTGATCGGGCGAGGCGAAGGGAAGTTGAGAGGGAGATATAAGTTGGTGAAGTTTTAGTTAACTTTAGTTGTGTGGTCTAAAGCACACTCGTTTTTTTTTTTAATAATTATTTAAAGTAAAAAATCCTAAACTAATTATTTGACTATCTTTAAACTGTTCGAGTATATAATATGTCAAATGTACACTATTAAACTTCAGTACGTCTTTAACTCGTATCACCATTATCTTTAACGTAGGTCACAGTAAAGTAAGATTATCTTTCTAGGGTTAAGTACCCTTAATATTAAACATAAAATTACTATATTTGGCACACTGACCTCTGAGAAATAAGTGGATAACTAACCCGCTTACTAATTAACATGTTTTAAATTTTACACAACCGATAAACAACCATTTGTAAATAACCTTATAACTGCTAAAGGAACGTGACTCACCACCATTCAGGTAAACTATGAATCATAATTGTCGTTGTTTCACGTGTAATGTATCCCAAATTAACTAATTCCCAAGTTCAAGGGCAATCATGGGTTGTTGAGTCAGGCTGATAATTTGGGACCGGGGGTCAACATCTTAATAGGAGTTAATTAATTACGAAACACGGTTATTAGGTATAATGGAGCTGGTCACTCGTGTCATTTCTGCGCTCCTGGTTCAAGGAATAAAAAGGATTGGATTACCTAAACAGGTGGATAATTGAGATGGGTATGTTGGGCGACCTTGTTGATAATAATGTAGGTTCGTGAATTTACTATGTACTATGTATGGACCTATGCGCAGTGGCGTAGCATGGGGGGGGGGGCGGGGGGGGGGGGCGGCCCGCCCCGGGCGGCACTTTCAAGGGGGGCGGCACTTTTAAGGGGAGCGGCAAATTTTAACAATAAATAATAACATTATCTTGGAAAAATTTAAGCCATTTCAAATCATTATTTGAACATTTTCTACGGTCCTTTCGTTTACGAATCCAACTCTTTTTTTAATTCATTAAAAATAGCAATAACTATATTTTTTTAAGCTGCAAATTTCGCAATTCGTAGGAAAGCCATACGAGAGTAATACTAATTAAAGCTGATAACTCGCAAACAGATTCACTCTTAATTAAAATCAGAATTGTGTTCAGAATGTATTAACGACTGAATTTCAGTTGTGTATTCATCTGCTGATACATTTCGAAAGAGACCATTATTTTATTCGAAGTGCAGTTATAAAATTCTAGTTGTAGATTATGTATGTGCTGCCAGAATCAAAGAGAAACCATTTGCATTTTCTGAGTGTAGTTTTAATTCGGCAAATGCAGATTTAATTTGACCCGTCTAATCATAGGAGACGCAAATTATCCCACACATTTAATTTTAAAATAAAATTGTGAAATTATGTCCCACACATTTAATTTTAAATAAATTTGTGATTGCGATAAAAAGTTAAGACACAGTTTTATAATATTTTTTTTAAGAAAAGGAATCTGTATTTAAAATTTTAAGTTTATTCTGTTTTAGGTACTTTAATTCGAATATTCGCAGGCATGTATTTTTGAGCCAATTCACATTTCCAATATGAAAATTTTAATGTTTAGAAACAATAATGTTCTAATAAGCACGTCGAAAAAATTACTTTATCTAGATTTTAGAACAGTTTTGTTTTAATAAAAAGGAACATTGCATGGGAAGAACATTGACAGGCAAAAGTTTATAGATTTTTTTTCTTATTATTTGAAGGTTTAAACCAGTTTTCAGGATGTAAAATTCCATTTGAGAATTCATCTGCTGACACAATTCAAAGAAAAACATTATCTTATTCGAAGTTCAGTTTTAAAATTCTAGTTACAGACTCTGTATGTGCTGCCAGAATCAACGATTTAATTCGCCGCATACACACTTAATTCAAACCAATTTTGTGTTGAGAGTGTAAATTTCCAGTTGTGGATTCATCTGTTGACACATTTCGAAGGAAAACATCCTTTTATTCGAAGCTCAGTTATAATATTCTATTTGGAGACTATGTATGTGCTGCCAGAATCAAAGACAAACCATTTTCATGTTCCGAGTGTAGTTTTAATTCACCGCGTACAGATTTAATTAAAACCAGTTTTATGTTTAGAATGTTATTGCCAGCAGAATTAAAGGAAAACCATTTTCATGTTCTGAGTGTAGCTTTAATTCACCACACACAGATATAATTAAAACCAGTTTTGTGTTCAGAATATAAGTGCCGCTAGAATCAAAGAAAAACCATTTTTATGTTCTGAGTGTAGTTTTGATAAACCGCATATTTATTTTAATTTAAACCAGTTTTGTGTTATCAATATATCAATAAGTTGCCGATTCAACGTGTACCTAGTGAAGCATTGCATTTGAATTGCATTCCATACGTATGCGTGATGAAGATGCGAAATTCTATTACAGGTATACCATTCTCGATTTCTGAGAGCAGTTATATATAAATTTGTAGTAGAATTTATAAGCATGATTTTGTTGGAAGAGTACTCGGCACATAGGATCATAAAAATCGGCATAAAAAATATGATATCTACCCCCCCCCCCTAGCGCTTGAAAATCTGCGGAAAAAATACCTGTGGAAGTTAGGTGGGGGGGGGGGGGGGGGCAAAATTTGCCTCCGCCCCGGGCGGCCGAAACCCACGCTACGCCACTGCCTATGCGTAATTTGATGGGCACTATTTTTTTTTTTTTTAATACGATATAGACAAACTGCCAGAATCAGTGGGATTAATATTTAATATTGTTTCTGTATAACCTGCTAAATAATAAAATAGATAGTCCTGAATTGCTATCCACTATTGGTTTAAATGTCCCAATGAGGCGTACCAGGCACACTTCTCTTTTTCATATAGAATCCAATAACACTAATGCAGCGAGTAACTCACCAATTACTCGCGCAATCATAACTTATACCCACTATGAAAAATTACTACACTTAGACATTTTTCATGATTCCTTGCAAACATACAAAACTAATTTATTAAATTTCTTGGCGTGATATAATTGTTTTAAAATTACTTACACTTAACTTTTCATTAAACTTTAATCAGTCAATTACAATTAGTGAGCATATAATTCTTGATTTTAAAATGTCTCCTTATCTCCCCCCCCCCCTTTTTTTCTTCCTTATTATTATTACTCATTTATTCAATAATTAAGTTCTAAGACCGGTTCATATCTCAGGCGTAATTACCAAATGATATTCTATGGACTTACGTAATAGGTACATAACCATGTAATATTTAATTTAACATACCTTATAATCTGTATTATATGTACTGTGTATGTCTTAATAAACAAATAAATAAATAAATAAGTCCCAAAATTTAATACCAATACATTAAAAAACTAACGTAATTTAATAGCCTACCATTGGATCTAAAACTTATCAAAAATATTAGGCCTTTACATTTCGCATTTCTACCGATTTATAAGATATTTATCTTCAACTTCTCTTCATTTTATAAGTTCCCCACTGGAGCGATTTTTGCCATATATTGGCGCCATTTTAAGTGTCTCCGATTGCTTTTCGGATAAAAAAGGCAATTATCACCGTGTTTCGGCAATTTAAAAAAAAAAAATACTTATAGATCTTACGTTTGTTATTTTGGACTTAAAAACGAAGCTATTAATACGCTTTACCTAATATGACTATATATGTCGCAAATCCGAACTTCGTAGACTATTTTATAACGATATAAAAATATATATATATTTTTTTTTTCACGCAGAATTTCTGATCAGCTGTTTACGGTTAAAATTAAGTCCTTTTTTTCCATAGATATGCACCTTCCTCTCACGGCAGTTTCAAAGTAACAACCACGCAGGACTCGCGCGGTTATATACGTTTTTTTTTTTTATAAATCCTACAAATATGAAATAAACAAGGAAATCAGGTTAATTCATTGGCTATATAATAAGCTCGTGTGTCTTCATCTTAAAATTCGAAGGTATAATTTTTTTAACGTTGGCTAAAAATGTAAAAAATGATCTTCTGAAAATGTCGAGCAAACGGAAAAAAACGTTTTAAAATGCGCTGTCGCTCCAGTGGTTAAGAATATGTTATTTTTGAAGATAATATATATGTACCTACATTTGCAGAGCGGAAACGGTAATCGCATGAAATTCCCTTGACAGAAAAAACCCAAAGTATGCACCGAAAATTATTAAAAACACGTTTTGTTCTTTTATCTAACATGTTTTGGCTATGAAAAGTGTGTCTTTAAATGCAAAATAAGCACTTGTCGAGAGATTTTTGCTCTATTGTAAACGATCGGGTTTTATTAAATATTTTCGCTTATTTATAATTATGTTTTTTTTTTTAATATTCGCGTGCTCCCTCTTGCATTCTTATTTCATCTGTCGGATCTGCCTGTTCTGCACGGATAGGGTAGGAATCTGGGCAGTGGCGGATACAGAAAAAACTCAAGGGGGGGCGCTAAAGATATAAGAAAACTAAAAAGTAGACAACGGTGGGGAGAATACGTAGCACCGCACTAAGAGGAGACCGACTATACCATCTCATTCTCTCGCAGGCTTAAACATATAGATGTATGTGTTTGTCAAATCACAACAGTGCTAAAGAAGTTTTCACTTCAATAAATAAATAAAAGATTGGCGGACCGCACATTTAAAACTTGGCTGGCCACAGGGAGCAGTTGGGCTGCATTACACCATCAAGGGAATCAAATATGTACTTGATTCGGGCCATGTTAAGGGTACCTTTACATGAAACGACGTATGAATGTGAATGAAGCAAAAGTTTCAATTTAGGAGGCGGTACCGCCGCCATGGGAATTATTTATTGGATAAACAACACCTCTGCTATATGTCATCCCAAGTGGATCGCTAAGTTTGGTGACTTAGCAGGGATGCCTGAGTTCATGGGATGTGGTTTTTCAAGGTGGCGGCGGATGCGTTTGCCCACATACTGCGTGGTGAGCTGGAAAGGACTGGTTGAGGGAGACCATTTAACCTCTCCAGTAGGAATCTCTCGACCCAGGTTCATCCGTCCATCTCTTCTGGACACACTAACCCAGAGAGTCCTAACCACCTAACATACCTTTTTCATTCAACTATTTCGTTTACCTAAAATGACCCTTCACATAGCATCTCAAAAGACAATTTGTAATAGTTACCCAAAAATGACAGTGGATGAGTTTGTCTATTCGGGAAGTATGTTTACGAGAGATGCGAAGGCTGATAGAGATATTGAAAGAAGGGTAAATGCAGGTAACTCCGCATTATGGACGACTGAACGTGGTTGGCGCTA
This sequence comes from Limnephilus marmoratus, assembly GCA_917880885.1. NCBI lineage: Eukaryota > Metazoa > Arthropoda > Insecta > Trichoptera > Limnephilidae > Limnephilus > Limnephilus marmoratus. The sequence goes on from OU862928.1 coordinate 32,861,957, forward strand.
ACAAAAAAGAAGCGAAGCTAGCAGTCCACAATGGAGTGCTGGTACCAACCCTGATGTGAGTCGTTCAATTTCTATATCCGCTATATCAACTTTCACCGATTCGGAGAAAACCGCAAAAAACTGTCACATCTCTAGCGTAGATAAAAAATGGCATTTTTTTTTATTTTTACATAATGAATTGGAGTAATGTACATTCGAAAAGTGTTCATTTTTCAATATAGTCCAGTCAAGTTAAACATGAAAAGGGGGTTGTGCTTGCAAAAGGTCCGGTCATTCTGAATTTTTTATATGTTGTTAGGACCTAAATCAGTAATAAAAAAAAAATTGCAACTTCGAAAGTGCTGTGCGAGCGGCGGTGGACCCAAAAAACCAAGAAATTTTCGGATTTTTTTCAGGTTTTGCTCAATTTCTCAGTGAAGGAAGGGTCTGACCGGTATAGTTAGTATACATACTTTTAAAGTAGACTAAATTTGCTACAATTTGAGACCAAAGCAAGCTATATACATCCTTTGGTTTTCAAGATACAGTTCTTCGAAAATAGGCCATTTTTTCCAAAAAGTGAAATTTTTTCGAAATGGTCTCTTATTTTGTAAAATATTTTCTAAAATACGTATCCCACGTCAAATATTATATGAAATAAAATTGTAGTAAATTTAATTAGCTTTCATTTAAAACTAGATTGATATTTGTAGACCTAACGGTTCTCTCAAGAACGCCAGATAACCAAAAACAGTCATAGGCGGGTTTTGGGGGGAAATGCAAATAAACTGTTCTCACGTCTTTTTATGGTTTTATTTATCAAACAGTTTTTTTTGTTATTGTTAACACATTTTTGATGAAAAAAAGAAAAGATAATACATCTATCGGGAATTACGTCATCTTCAAACATTGTTTTATATACCTACATACTAAAATGCTTGAACAAACATCATGGTACCTACTGTAAGGACAAGTTATATGTACACAAAAATAAAAACTAATATAAATCATGTAGGTATTGTGTCGTGGTTGCCAAATCATGTCTTTCTTTTTATCTTAGATGGCCCGGGCTTAGGCTCGCACGAAGAAGGTGTCTCGATATCTGTGATGGACGCTGGGAGAGGCGCCCAGTCTGTAGTCGGGTCATCTTCATCGTCCGAGCATTTCAGCTCCACATCCGGGACGTTATTGGACAATTTTCCACCGCATGACTGACAGAGGACTGAGCAGTGGAGCCCAGCCTTTCTGCACGAGCAGCTCCCAGAGCATCCTTTCTTGCATTTACATGAAATTTTTCGCAGAAGGGCAGGAGGTGCGGGATCCATCGTGGTGGGGATGGGGGTGAGACCTTGAGAAGACAGCTTCCACCCCCCATTCAGTGGGATTCAAGTTGATTCCTCGCCACTTCTGTACTTGGAGGTAGCACCTTGCTGCATGGTGGCCTGCGGCATCTTCCGTCGGTGGCAAACGGGCGAAGTTTATGCTTGTTGAAGTGATAAACGTCTTATACCTCAGGAAATCCAAAGTATCCCTCGCGATGTCACCCCCATATAGAGCCACATAGCACTTGATGCCTGCTTCACTTATGGCTTGTGGGGTGGAGTCTGGCCGAAGGAAGACCTCCACTTGCTCAGCAAGTGATTCACTCTTGCTCAGAAGTGTGGTGATTTTGGTCTTTCCTTGGCCAAACGGTGCTGAGGTGGTATCGCACCCGGTAAACGCGTGGGTGAATAGTACCGTTCCTGGTAATCGCCGGGAGCCCTGGTGATTGTAGGAGGTCGTAGAGTAGTGACAGCAACCAGCTTCACCCTTGGTGTTCTTCTGAAGATAGACGTTTGTCTCTTCAGCACCTAAACCACTGAGAAGAACGAGCAGGTCGACGTCTTCTCCCACTATGACGACCCGATCGGCTACTGCTCTTTTTGAAAGCGCCATCATGACGATCTCTCGATCCGCATCTTCTTCGGCAATAGCCACTTCTACTCCATCCTTCTGAAAGGCGTCGTAGAGAAGAGTTATAAGGCGTCTCTTATTGTTCTCATTACCCAATACATGCTCTTGAGTAATTTGAATTACCGTGGATTGATCGAACGTCAATTCGTAGCTGGAATGAGCTGCGTAGCGCCGGAGTCTTTCCGCTGTTTTGGTGTTTTTTTTGGTAGCATCTTCGGGGTAGCCGTCAAAACGATGGAGACGTTCTTCCCAAGGTGGTTTAACGCGTCAAAAGTGCTCGAACCGTACTCTTCTGCTGCCACACGAGGTGCAACCTTGTGCAAGAGGTAGCCACCATCCAAAATGACGCGAGTGCTGGCATTTTTGGGAAATGGAGGGTGGAGAGCAAACCAGTTTTTTAGTTTTTCCACGTCACTATTTTCTCGGATGATTCTACAAGGTCTCACGTCTACATGCTGCTCTCCAGTAGGACATGAGATACTGCAAAAACTTTCCAATTCTTCACAAATGTTCAACATAAACACCATTCCTGTTGTCCACCTAGCCTGAACACTGTCGGAGATTCCCCTTCCTTGGGTCAACCCACCGTAGGTTTTCATGGATCGCATCAGCTTCTGCTCAATTGTTAGATCTGACCACAACCCAGACCAAAACTTGTCAGACCGGCGAATGGTCCTTTTGTGAACATGTCATATTCAGATAAGTTTTAAGATTTTCACGGCCAGAAGCATTTTCGTTATATGTTTTTGGGGTGTTGTGCCGTGTTGCGCTACCTCCTTCTTTAGCCAACGTTTCGGACATCGTTGCAGTGTCCATCATCAGGGCAGATCCGGCAGATCCGGTAGATGTGTAATTTTTAGTCGTGAAGTGTGTGCTTATTTACTTCGAAGCGATACCGTGTCGCCAGCAGCACTAACTTTCACCAGTACAAAATACTCGTGACAAGCAGTGGCGTCATCGCCGCGGAACGGAATAGAAAGTTCATTAAAACGTGGTATTAATGCTAGCCAGGGCCAAGTCCGTTTGCAAGATGCCGACGGAAGTGGCTCCATCTCTTAATGAAATCTAAAATTAGAAATCACAGTGGTAAGAATTTAGGAAAAAATAAAATAAAATAAAAAATTACAATTGTTAACTTTCACCAGTACAAAATAATCGTGACAAGCAGTGGCGTCGTCGCCGCGGAACGGAATAGAAAGTTCATTAAAACGTGGTATTTATGCTAGTCAGGGGCAAGTCCGTTTGCGAGATGCCGACCGAAGTGGCTCCATCTCTTAATGAATTCTAAAATTAGAAATCACGATGGTAAGAATTTAAGAAATAGAATTACAATGGTTAAAGCGAATTTAGTCAATATAAATCAAAATGGTTTACCACGAGCTCGCATTACTATATACTTAGACATGGTTTTTTAGCAAAATTCATTTATTATTATTAATAGAGCTAAAAAGCTAAAAAACCATGTCTAAGTATATAGTAATGCGAGCTCGTGGTAAACCATTTTGATTTATATTGACTAAATTCGCTTTAACCATTGTAATTCTATTTCTTAAATTCTTACCATCGTGATTTCTAATTTTAGAATTCATTAAGAGATGGAGCCACTTCCGTCGGCATCTTGCAAACGGACTTGCCCCTGGCTAGCATTAATACCACGTTTTAATGAACTTTCTATTCCGTTCCGCGGCGATGACGCCACTGCTTGTCACGAGTATTTTGTACTGGTGAAAGTTAGTGCTGCCGGCGACACGGTATCGCTTCGAAGTAAATAAGCACACACTTCACGACTAAAAATTACACATCTACCGGATCTGCCGGATCTGCCCTGATGATGGACACTGCAACGATGTCCGAAACGTTGGCTAAAGAAGGAGGTAGCGCAACACGGCACAACACCCCAAAAACATATAACGAAAATGTCATATTCACTTTTATCCATCCGATCTTGTAGAGCCATCATATCCTGAAGGTAGAGGTGCGCGCTCTTAGCATACAAAAAATGTCCAGCTGCGTGGAAAAAAGGGAGCATCTTGTGGACAGTGTACAAATGAAGGTTCCAATCACCAGCACGCTCTGCCTGGATATATATAATAGTTTGAATTAATAGATGACTAATGGAATTACTTCACAGCACAATAAAACCATAAAAAGACGTGAAAACAGTTTATTTGCATTTCCCCCCAAAACCCACCTATGACTGTTTTTGGTTATCTGGCGTTCTTGAGAGAACCGTTAGGTCTACAAATATCAATCTAGTTTTAAATGAAAGCTAATTAAATTTACTACAATTTTATTTCATATAATATTTGACGTGGGATACGTGTTTTAGAAAATATTTTACAAAATAAGTGACCATTTCGAAAAAATTTCACTTTTTGGAAAAAATGGCCTATTTTCGAAGAACTGTATCTTGGAAATCAATGGCTTCATATAGCTCGCTTAATCTCAAATTGTAGCAAATTTAGTCTACTTTAAAAGTATGTATACTAACTATACCGGTCAGACTCTTCCTTCACTGAGAAATTGAGCAAAACCTGAAAAAAATCCGAAAATTTCTTGGTTTTTTGGGTCCACCGCCGCTCGCACAGCACTTTCGAAGTTGCAATTTTTTTTTTATTACTGGTTTAGGTCCTAACAACATATAAAAAATTCAGAATGACCGGACCTTTTGCAAGCACGGATGTACATCTTGACTGGGCTAATATATGTCTAGAAATATTTGAGTAATTTTGATAATTAAAATGGATATGGCGGATTTTGATACTCACTTCGTGATTTATATGGAATATAGAGGCTTTTGAAACTCAACTGACCTGAGGGGCGTGTTTCTACACCCGCCATCTTGGCAAAATAATTGCTCGTAATCAGTTGAATTCCGATATAGCGGGTTTTGAAAGTAACTTCTTAAATAATATAGCGGGTTTTGTTTCTCACTCGCAGTTTTAACACGGTTTTTTAAGGGAGATTATAAAACTGAATTTTAGGCTAGTCTTGTTAGTCGCAAAAATGTGAACAAGATGTCATACTCAGATCATTTCGTCAAAAATCGGATATAGCGGGTTTTGAAATTATAGGACTCATGTATGGCAATGAAGCATGAAACTTTCAGAGGAAGGACCGAATGCTATAGAATTGAGTTCCCTGCGGCGTATAAGTACCTAGTAAAGCTATCTATGATAGTGTGAGAAAAATATGAAAAAAATGCAAGGCAATGACGCAAGCGTAATAAGTAAGATTAAGACAGGGACGCTTAGATGGTTAAGACCAAGGGCGGCTGGTTGAACAGTGTGTTTGTGTGCAGCACTGGTAAATTATATCGTCTAAAATTACTTTAGAATATCTTACCGAAAAATATAAAATCTATGAATTTCATTAAAAATATCACCTACCAATATAATGCATAATATAATATGAATCAGGGAGAGCAAATTCTCAAAGTTCCGCGCGAATTTACCCTGTCCGGTGTGCAGGCCAATTGCAAGCGGAACGAATTATGTTTTTGTATCGAATATCCCAATCATCGCCAGCGCGCAACGCCGGCCATATGTATGAAAAATTAAGCTATATCGGTGTGCCACCCGGCGGCCTTTATCATACGAACTTAAATTTGGATTTTAGGCCAAAATACTTAACCAAACTGAATAATTCTTTTTTTATCAAAAGGTACAGCAAATACCTAAATTTTACATATATTTGCTTTTTTATTGATTGGTGTTTTAAATTATAAAACGCAAATCATTAAGGAATACAATTTTTTCATAGGTAACTTTGACAATTTTGCCCTCGTGCTGTTTATACATTGTTTATAAATACTGTTTGTATCCTGCTTAAAATGAAATATAAAACTAACTAACCAACCATCACGCCGTTTCCCCACAGGGGTAGGCAGAGAGGACGGACCGCCAAATAACTCGGTCTTGGCACACACTCTTTGCCTCACTCACATTCATACATCGTCTCATACGTTCTCTTCTATTATTCCGACTTTCGACATGGCCCGACTCAACTATCTGATTCACTTGCTCGTGCCATGTCTTCCTCGGGCGTCCCCGACTTCTTCTACCATTTACATTTGCATCGTATATTCTTCTTACACTACTTTCAAATTTATTTTATTTTATGAAATATTTTATTTTATTTTATGAAATATAAAATAAAATAAATTAAACATTGTAAAAAAAAGAGTTTTTTGGGTTGAAATTTAAGATTTAGTGTTTTTATTTTCTTAGTACCGAAAAATAAATTTTTTAATTAAAAAGCGATATGTAGAAGTTTTCGCACTTCGAAAACAGCTTAAAATAGATCTTCTCTCCAAATAAGATTATTGGGATCATTTTCACCTAATGTTGCTTAGTAATCGTTATCTCACGGATTATCAGTGAACCACCACGTTTTCAGGGCAGCGGCCGCCACTGGTTAAGACATGTAGAGCGAATGATTGAAGAAAGATTTTCTTATATTTAGGGGTAAGGGGGGATATGTATCCGCCACTGAATCTGGGGTTAAGTGTGTCCTAGTCATCCGCCTCCAAGACCTAGACAAACCTCACCCCATGAACCTGGGCACCCTTGCTAAATCACCTTAATGTAATGTAATCACCCTGTGTAATATCAGGATGAGTTTGTATGAGGTACTCAAATATTGAAATGAGGTGTTGAGGTGTCCCACCTCATTTGAGGTGAGGTGTTACAAATGAGGGGGGGGGGGGGGTGGCTGGTTTTTTTTCCTTCAGCTTGATTTTCTTGGTTCAGAGGTGTTTTCTAATAAATACCGGGGTGGCGGTACACATACCCGCCTCCCGTGTCTATTATTTTTGTAATACGAAAAATGGATATAAAAAAGGCCTGCCCCCTCCCCCCCTTCACCACCTCTGATCCCCTCCCTGCACTCCCCTCTGATCCCCCCCCCCCCCTGCACACCCCTCTTATCCCTCCCCTTCCTCAGCAACCCCCTCCACCTCATCTCAACACTGCCTCATCCTCCCTCCCTTGAGGGCTGCTGGGACACACATAACATATAACAATAATTTTAAATAAAAATATATTAAAAAAATTTTTTTTTGGAGAAGTTGGTCCTGTTGCGCGGTATTCACTTATCAATACATAATTTAAAATAAAAAATATTTAGAATAAAAAAAAAAAAAATTTAAGCAGTTGGGACTCTTGTGCTCATAAATTATTGTTATGTGTATTCACATAACAATAATTTACAAAAAAAAATATTTAAAAAAAAATTTTTTTTTGCAGCAGTACTCTTGTGCGGTATTCACAATAATTTAGAATAAAAAAATAAAAATTTTGGAGCAGTTGGGACGCTTCTGCGGTATTCACAATATATGAATTGGCTTACCCTATCACCACCTCACGGTTCTAATACAAAAATGTCATAGAATATACAAACACTTCACGCCTCACCACCTCATACATTTGTCCCAAACTATGCGTGACATGACATGTAGTTTAATACATCAACCACTTCACACCTCACCTCGTATTTGTCCCATGACATGTAATCCATGACATGTAATCCAATACAATAAACACCTCGCACCTCACCTCATATTTGTCTCGTACATGACATGAATGTAGTCCAACAAACAAACCACCTCACACCTCATATTTGTCCCTCCTTCATATTTTGTCCCCCCTTCATATTTGTAGTAATACAAAGAAAAAGAGTTGGTACAAATACATATTGTGAGGTGGGGGGACATTTTACGTGTTTGCATGGGACATTTGAGGTGCCTCTTGTATGAGGTACTCAACACTACACCACTCGCTTGCCTACTACCCGCTGCCTAAATTGAATATTTGAATTTCTCGGCTTTTCTCTACTATAATAAGCATGTATTATACATATAAACCTTCCTCTTGAATCACTCTATTTATTGGTGAAAATCGCATGAAAATCCGTTGCGTAGTTTGAAAGATAGATCAATGCGCACATACATTTTGAGCGACTTCATTTTATACTACGTAACTAGCAAACCCGGCCACACGTTGCTGTGGCTAACGAAACACAACGCCATTACCCAATCTTTATAAAATCCACACCACCCGCTTGCCAGCTGCCCGCTGCCTGAATTGAATATTTGAATTTATCGGCTTTTCTTTACTATAATAAGTATATCGAACGTGTTATTTCATATCATGCATTTTTATCGAAGAGGAAATATTCTTCATTTGAACGGTGCGTCCCCGAAATATTGATTTCTCAACACTTTAATATGAGGTGATTCATGCTCCCAAAAATATAAATTATTTTGTTGCACAACAACCTGAGATGACTCACGCGGAAATAGAAATTATTGCATGAATTTAAAATATTGTGAAACCGACAGACCTGCCACTATAAAAGGTCTGCGAAGAAAGCAGTTGGCATTCAGTCTTCAACCACCAGCGATCAGAATAACATCTCTACAAAGTTACTATCTGAAGATCCTCGACATCGAAACGCTGCTCAATTCAAGACATCAGTCTCGCCGTAGCCGTCACCCTTTCGGAGCTCCAAGACGCAACTCTTTCACCTCAAGCACCCGATGGGATAATACCTACAAAACGTTGACGCCTGAGCCCTGACTATCTTGCTCCGGGCTGCTAGCCCAGGGCCCCCTTGCATCGAGCCTTGCATCTTTCTGCCCTGAAGACAACGCCGAAGCCCCGGCCATCCTTGGACTCCTTTGAACTTGCTGATTCTTACCAGCCCTTGAGGTCGCTGCACTACCTCTGACCATCTTGCTCCAGGCTGCTAGCCCAGGGCCCCCTTGCATCGAGCCTTGCATCTCTCAGCCCTGAAGACAACGCCGAAGCCCCGGCCATCCTTGGACTCATTTGAACTTGCTGATTCTTACCAAGCCCTTGAAGTTGCTGCGCTACCCTTGAACATCTGGCTCCGGGCTGCTAGCCCGGGGCCCCCTTGCATCGAGCCTTGCATCTCTCTGCCCTGAAGACAACGCCGAAGCCCCGGCCATCCTTGGACTCCTTTGAACTTGCTGATTCTTACCAGCCCTTGAGGTCGCTGCACTACCTCTGACCATCTTGCTCCAGGCTGCTAGCCCAGGGCCCCCTTGCATCGAGCCTTGCATCTCTCAGCCCTGAAGACAACGCTGAAGCCCCGGCCATCCTTGGACTCCTTTGAACTTGCTGATTCTTACCAAGCCCTTGAAGTTGCTGCGCTACCCTTGAACATCTGGCTCCGGGCTGCTAGCCCGGGGCCCCCTTGCATCGAGCCTTGCATCTCTCTGCCCTGATGATAATGCCTAAGCCCCACGGTCATCCTTGGGCTCCTTTGAACGCAGACCTACCTGATCATGACGCCACGTGCAGCACGCCCAATAGAATGCAGACCGATACCTTGGAGCCTATCAAGATGTGAGTGGCTGCAACTGCCCTAGCCTAGGATGCAAGCGACCCACTGCCATGCAATGACAAGCCGGCCTACTTAAGGGTTGCTGTGACCGCCCCCGCCTAGGATTTTATTCCCTTGGATACATAACAAACTCGAGAATATACATCATCTGGAGCGCAGCCCATCTCACATAATACACAACCAGCGTCCAGCGCAGCCTACATACTCCGATGCAAGAGCATTCCATCTCACGATGCGTGGCGGAAGATACCCAGCATGGATGCTTATGTAATCAGATACTCTACTGAACTTCAACCGCTGTCAAGGCGAGAATACATCTCTGTCAAGACATTGGAATTGTCGGGCGTCTATGTGTACCGGCACTTATTGTTTACAGTCTCTGTGCAAGCCTACGGGTCTTGTACAATAAGCATGTATTATACATATAAACTAATTAACTCGCCACTAATTATACAATGCTTGCAATGCAACACTGGATATTTGAAAAGGGAAAATCAAATACCTACTTACTCTAGGACATCTATTTTCCAATTTCTTCCGTAGAACGAATTAAATTTAAATCGCACAAAAATATGTTTTCTTTGAATTTCTCGGCTTTTCTCTAATATAATTTACATGTTTTATACATATAAACATTCTGCTTCTATCACTCTATTGGTGAAAACCGTATGAAAATCCGTTGCGTAGTTTAAAAGATTAACGCTCACATACATTTTGAGCGACTTCATTTTATACTATGTAATGATGATGTAATGATCTATGACGTTACATACTATTAGACGAGGGGTAGAAATCTCAAAGTGGGAAGACAAGAACAAGACAATTGTAACGATCTCGATATCTAATACTTTAGTACTAAACTGCTACACGTCGAGTAAGGTTGCGTCTTACCAGCACTTACCAGTAAGTAAATTGCGTTTTAAAAAGTGTCAAAATGCCCCCCTGTGTGATGAGAAAATGTTTCAATTACACGGCAAATAGTAAAGGCGAATGAATAACATTTCATTTGTAAGTACACGCAAATTACTTAATATTATCGATTATTATAAATATTACAATTAATTTTCATGTTTCCCGCTCGCGGTTATGTCATTAGAGAAAATTCAAGTCCTACTAAAGTAAAGGGTTTGGACGCGCAATAGCCAAATTTCTGTTGCTAAGTAAACTTCACTGTTTTAAAGTAGACTAATCAGCCTAAACACTCTGTTTATTTGTTTGCTTGCGGTAAAACAACACATTAATCAGTAGTTCTAACAAGTATTGATGACAATCGCCACCATTTGAAAACTGTCGTTGCCTTATTGTATTTATTGTATAGCTCGACATATCAAACTCCGACAGGCAGCCGGACCTTTTATTCTAGTGGGCCTCAAGAAAAGAAGACAGCGAAAGTTCCATCAAAAAGTGACAAGCAATACGCCGCCCGCTCCTGTATTCATTGCATTCATACACACACATTATTTGATTGTCTATCTTTATCACACAGGAATAAACTTTTGAATTAAGAAATTATTGAAAATCGCTGAAAACAAAAGAGGGTTCCTTACTTTCCACATTATATTGTGAGTATATGAGACTATGGCGAGTCTATTTATTTATGTAACGTCATTGGTAATGATGAAGAGAAAATTAGAAATATGCATTTTTGACGTATCTGTTTACAGAAATACTAGTTATAAAAATGCAAAACAAAAAAAAAACTGCAGCGCCGAGCTCGAACTGATTACTAGCCTGATTATCACAATTAATTTCCACTACTTTTATTAGATTTACCTATACCTACAAATTATTTAATTCACAATCATTTTCAGGAATCCAGTAACTCCACAACAAGGCAAGATAATCTGTCTAATCGCCTCATTAATTACTTAATCAGAGATTTAATTAAATATGAGAGATTAATCGATACGCAGTACCTACCTACTGACAAAGAGCGCTATCCGAGCCGTACCTTCCTTACAACCGCCAAATTAATGTTATTTCATTATTTCCCTAAACCAACTAATTCCACACATTGTTAAGTTAGGCTTTTACTAAATCCGACATGTAAATATCCAATAGTATACATATATTATAGTATATTCTACAGATAAGTGCTAAATTTACAATGTGTATTGAGATTTTCCTTGAATTTTCACACTTTCTCTTTGATAAATTTTCTATGGAGAACGTAAGGCGCATGCTCAGAAAATAAAATGCGTTTCTGTTTAGATTGTCACGTGGATTGAAATATATTTTTAAGTTTTCTTTATTCATTGAACTGTTTGTTACATGAATTGAGGATTTTTCGACCACCATGCTAGGCACATGCGCGTGTTGTGGTGGACGAAATGAAAGAAACTACACACCTACTTACCCTACGCAGAAAAAATATTTTAATGCTATAAATAATTATAATTATGTAAATCCGTTGGAAGCATGTTTTTTTTACATAGACAAAAGTTAACAGATTACAATTAAATTTGCAACACTGAGACAACCGTTTGTATAGTAAACTACTGTTGTTCATCAGGTTTGTAAAATTTTAAATACGTTTATTAGTTGTTTAACAAATATTTTTTAACGGTTTAATAATACAGTTTTTTGAAGTAAAACTTCTTTACGCACGCTCGACTTGGGTAAGCTGGTGAATGCGTTACGAAAAGTGGTGATTGTTACGAAAAGTGTAATGCGAACGGCAATCGATGCGAACAGTGATCGATGGCGAGACGAACGGTCGGGCCGTTAGGCGCGCTTGACTTGGGGAGTGATAAGGATAAGGACAATGAAAAGGATAAGGATGAGGACAAGGACAAGGACAAGGATAAGGACAAGGACAAGGACAAGGATAAGGATGAGGACAAGGATGAGGATAAGGACAAGGACAAGGACAAGGACAAGGACAAGGACAAGGACAAGGACAAGGACAAGGACAAGGACAAGGACAAGGACAAGGACAAGGACAAGGACAAGGACAAGGACAAGGACAAGGACAAGGACAAGGACAAGGACAAGGACAAGGACAAGGACAAGGACAAGGACAAGGACAAGGACAAGGACAAGGACAAGGACAAGGACAAGGACAAGGACAAGGACAAGGACAAGGACAAGGACAAGGACAAGGACAAGGACAAGGACAAGGACAAGGACAAGGACAAGGACAAGGACAAGGACAAGGACAAGGACAAGGACAAGGACAAGGACAAGGACAAGGACAAGGACAAGGACAAGGACAAGGACAAGGACAAGGACAAGGACAAGGACAAGGACAAGGACAAGGACAAGGACAAGGACAAGGACAAGGACAAGGACAAGGACAAGGACAAGGACAAGGATAAGGATAAGGATAAGGATAAGGATAAGGATAAGGATAGTCACCCCAAGGTCGTTGGTCACCCCAAGGTCATAGGTCACCCCATTGTCATATGTCACCCCTAAGTCATAGGTCACCCCGTTAGGTACGTTTGGTAACTTAGCAGAGATACCTGGGTTCATTGGGCGAGGTTTGTCTTGTAGTTTTACTTCAGTCGTGTGGTCTAAAGCACACTCGTTTTTTTTAAATGTGCTCCACACAGGAGACCCTGATAAAAATAATTCCCCTTAGAGCCTATGATTTCTTGAGGATGCTGTGTGGAGGGTGTTTTTAGGAAATAAAGGAGGGGAAGTTCTGGACAGGAAAAATGCACGAGGAGTGGGTAGGAATTTGGGGTCAGGGGTCCAGGAGTGACGGACGTATGAATCCACCCCTTCCATTGCGGTACAAGGTGATGTTCCTAGAGAGTCCTGCTGGAGAAGTCAAAAGGCCTCCCTCAACCAGTCTCTCCCGATACGGCCAGCCATGCGGTTGATGGGCAAAAACTTAGCAAACCTTACCCCATGAACTCGGGCATCCCTGCAAAATCACCGGACGTAGCGAACCACTTGGGGTGACCTATGGCAGAGGTGTTGATTATCCAATAAATGAACCCATACCCGCCTCCCAAATTAAATTGCTTTTACGGAGAATCTTTCAGTCTTGATCGTATACCCCAAATATTAACATTGAATAACGTTACATATACATCATCTTATTATAAATAGAGTAGGTACTTGTGCATGTTTATGTTCAATAGTAGTACCTAATTACATATTACAGTTAATGAGGTATAGAGAGACATCTGTATATTTTTTGGTGAAGGTAACCAAACAAGATTAAAAGAACGAAAGTTAAAGTCGATTCTATTGCATATAAATGCCTATTCTACCCAATAGATCATAGAATAGATCTGATGGGAATCTACCTTAATAGCTGGTTCAGACGTTTCAATTTTAGTTGATCAACTCTCTGTTGAATGACTCTTAAAAAAGAAATAAACAACACTTGAATGTTGTCGACTGAAGCATACTGACGTGTGAACCCACTTTCAACAAGTTGACTTGAGTTTTTTCATACTTGATCAACTAAAAATTATACGTCAGAACGCGGCATAGCGAATTAATTAACTATTTTTATAATCCATAGATAATTTTTGCGTCCACAAATCTTGACATGCGATCAGGGCCGGATTAAACACGTCGCGTCGGGGCTCCTAGACAATGCACGTCTCGGGGCTCGGGCCCCTTGACAGTTGCCTACACTGCCTTATGGATAATACGGCCCTGCATGCGATGCCCCCGACAATGTCTTTTAATTTGAGAATGAGAACAGATTTGTCTAGAGCAGTGGTTCCCAAAGTGGTCCGTCATTCAGGGGATCCGTGGAAAATAAAAATTGATTTTGGGGTCCCCTGAATGACGTCAGGGGGTCCGCGGCAAGGTTTTGACACATGTTTAATCATATGGAAGTTTCGTCGGGGGAGGGGCATAATGGGATGGGGCGGGATCCATTTTGCCCCACCCCGTATCCCATTTCACCCCCTCCGTGGTGGTAAATATGCCGTCCCATCTTATCCTATCCCATTCCGCCCCCTCCGTTGTGCTACCCGCCCCGGGGTCCGTGGGCCAAAACAGTTTGGAAAAGGGGTCTGTGGACCAAAAGAGTTTGGGAATCACAGGTCTAGAGAGTCGGGTAAAGTAATGAGAAAGAAAACGCTCGGGTAACTAATACCTCTATTGCCGGCAATGAAATTTCCGAAATCTCATTCTCACATATGGTCTGTACATTGGAGGACTAACGGGGGAGGGGGGGGGGGGGGAGGATTTCATTTTCTGAAACATGCATTTATGAAAAATTCTCTCACCAAATGTTTTAAAGAAATTAAAAAAAAATGACGGAGATACAGCATTTTATGTGAAACCGTTTGAAACAGTTTGTATGTTGAATTATCCTTCAGCGAAACTTTGAATAAGTATTTCTGAAAACTTTTTAACACGTTTTTCAACCTGGTTGACAACAAAAAGTTGACAAAAAACAAGTTGGTGCGTAAAGGCCCGATCGTTTGCCTAGCAATCGATCACCGTTCGCATCGATTACCGTTCGCATGATATTTTTCGTAACAATCACCACGTTTCGTAACAAAGAAAAAAAAATCGTTCAGTTTAAGACTTGGAGCATATAAATCGGGTATGTAGTTTTTCTAATATGTTGTCAACCAGGTTGAAAAACGTAGTTTCGAGAAAATCGCGTTCAAAGTTTTGATGAAGGATATTTCAACATACAAACTGTTTAAAAGGGTTTCGTATAAAATGCTGTATCTCCATCAATTTTACAAATTTCCTTAAAACATTTGATGAGAGCATTGTTGACAAATGCATCTTTCAGAAAATGGAATAAAAAAGACAACATTTTTTTTAGTGTCCTGGTGCCTTGCCTTGTTTCGGATTTGATCAAGGGAACATGGAGGCGTTTGGATGTCCCCCAGAACCAGTGGCCGTGTGAACTGTGTAAAAAGCTTGTAAAATTACATCAACTTCTTAAACTAGGGGGGGGGGGGCTCATTCGGCTTTGCCGCCCCGGGCCTCTGACGGGCTTAGTCCGCCACTGGGTCTGTGGCGTCAAAATAATGTAGAATGCATTAATACTAAAAACAAATCAAATTGTAAAATAGGCAAAACATTATTAGCGTGCCAAAATTAGTAATAAGCCCTCCATTTGCTAAACTGATTCCGATCTACCCTCCATTATAAATTGGCGGGCTTCTCTGGAAGCTAGTAGCAGCTGTCTATGCTTATTCAGGAACGCGTTTTCAAAATGGCCGCCAGAATGCGCGCGACGCTCGAGTTTTCACAGCACGAATGAAATCCTCGATGTGGATGTGAACTTCAGTTGCGAATTTACACTCCTATAGGTGGCCGGCACACCGTTACCTGTTTCGTAACATTACCACGAACAATTATTAATAATATGAATATCAATACAATTATAATAAACAATATTAACACGTAATGCAAAAAACTATAACTCAAATTCAAAATACCCGCGCGAACAAAAATGTTATTTAAAAAATTGGCGTTTCTTTCTAAGTAGTAGTTTTAAGGTTTATCGCTGTTGAACTATTAAATAGTGCGATTTATATTGTAGAAAATATGAGTTGTGTTTTAAAGTGTAGTGTTATTGCGTTAATATCGCTTAATTATATTTACATTTAAAAGGATTTCGTTCCCACGTGATTCCGCCAAGATTCTGACTGGTGAGTAAAATTTCGCATGTATTACGTGATATTTATTGATGTTTCTTTGATTTAGTAGCTCTAGTATAAGAAAACTCTACAGAAATCAATACATGTTTATGTTTGTAGTTAATTTGTTGTTTTTGGGATAGTCGTGGACATGTTTATGTAATGTAAGCAACGTCACAGACCGACACCCCGACCCCATCCCCTAGGTCTGCAACGGAAAATTACACGTTATCGACCGGTCGACCGCCGTTCGTTCCTGCATGCCCTTCTCTGTCGTACTAACACACAGACGTCTGGGAGTTTAATGTTAAATAATAAAATTTATTACTTTTACAAATATGAATTTTCAAAATTGAAACTGATGGATGTGTTCAGAATATTTTCATATTCAGACAAGAGATTATATTGTATTTACTTACCTACTTATAATATTTTATAATAACATTACGATTATTTTTATTCTATATTTCAAATTTGTACTTTAGTTTCATTTTATCGTGGCAAGTCAAGTGTTTGAATGTCTTCGAATTATTTCAAATATAAACTGTTTAGGTACTTTAAATATTGTATTTTACTTGATTTTACTAGACAGTTATTTTTAATTTATAGATTTTTGAAATGCGTAATTTTTTTTATTCTGTTTGAACAAATTTCTCAGTTTTCTGTCGTAAGTAAAATTAGGTGTAATTAACTATTTTTTTTTTACATGATCTCCACACAGGAGGCATCTTTGGGGATGCCGTGTGGAGGGGTTTTTTAAGGAAAGGAAGGAGAGGAGAGTTCTGGGAAGGAAAATGGTTTAAGGGGTGGGTAGGAATCTGGGATTTAGTATGTCCTGGTCATCCGCCTCCAACACCTAGACAAACCTCACCCCATAAACCGGGCACCCCTGCTAAATCACCAAACGTAGCGAACCACTTGGGGTAACCTATGGCAGAGGTGTTGGTTATCCAATAATGGTTCCCGGGGCGGCGGTACCCATTCCCGCCTCCCAAATTGAATTATATGGACACATTTGAATAAAAACATTGCACAAGAGTCCCAACTACCGAAGTCAGTGGGACTATGGTATTGCACCTACTCTAAACATAGGATTTTTTGCGAGATAGGGACAGTAACATCACCAATGTAATGTAATAAATATACTGGAATAAATATTTATAAATTTAAAAACTTTAGTGGAAACGGTGAGAAAATGAGTAAGTATAGATTGCTTCACAGAATTTGAAGATTTAATCAAAATTTAAAATCGATTTTCACGTTATGTTATTATTTCAGTTCATCAAAGCAACTAACTTGTCTATACTGACATAATAACAGCATTTGAATAGAACTTTAACAGAAGTGTTCAAATTCTGAGGAAAAAAGAAGGAGGAAACACGAACGCCGAAAAATCGTTCCACATTCAACAGCCGAGCTGTTGAACACGAGAACGAGTCGAAGAAGCGACCCGTTCTCATGTGACAAATGTACAAATGTTGGGCACGCGTTTGGCGTGTTTCCCGACTACGCACCGGTACCGAAGGAATCAATGACGCTAGTTCCTCGTAGTATCTTCCATTGATATTATACCGGTAGGGCAAGGATAGCATTCCCAATTCCCATTTAAAAAAATATATCTGAGATAGAAAATCAGTTTTTCTCATTGATGTTTGGTTTTTCTCGTTTGTTATGTACAGCTGTTTGTTATAGAGCACATAACAAAGCAGATATTAACTATGTTAGTATGTTGTGGCATTTGAAAAAGATCGTTAAAATAATTATAAACAATACAATAACGTCCACACCAGCATTATCGTTTTATTCGTTCATATTTTTATTGTTCTTAGATTCGTTACGCAATTGAAATCGTTAAGCTGAAGGTTTTTATTCTAGATATATAAAACAGAAATGACGTGAAAATGAAATTTATTGTTTTCAATATCGCAATGCCCCACAGTATCCCCAAAGATAACAAAGACCCAAAGGGAAATGATTTACATCAGTACTTCCTGAGGGGAGTGTGAATTTATCGTAAAAAAAAACTTAAAATTCTAATGAGTCTAGTTTTTGCACTGATAATTCGTGGTGGAATTCCATTGTAACTGCCCTGCATATTACGTAGGACAAACGGGAAGAGTCAACCCGTATAAAAGAACATTTCGCTAGTTGGGTTAATCAAAAAGGGGATCTATCGAATGTCGCCTTGCATTTATTAGAAAATCAACATACTTTTGATAAAGATAGAGATTTATTTTTTAATCAAATGAAGACAATATAAGCGAAACTCAATCGAAAATCTGAAAACAGAAAAATCAGAAAAAGATATTGACACATCTGGGACACGAGATATTGACACATCGTGTCCCAGATGTGTCAATATCTTTTTCTGATTTTTCTGTTTTCAGATTTTCGATTGAGTTTCGCTTATATTGTCTTCATTTGATTAAATATTACAATTTGAGGTTTTACTCATAAAGTTAAAATAAAAATAAAAAGATTTATTTTTATTTTTTTTTTTTTATTTTTTTTTTTAAATTTTTTTAAATTTTTTATTTTTATTTTTTTTTTTTTTTGAGGGTCTTTTTGAGGAGAGGAAGGAATGAACATTGGTCTTGAAGAGACCCATGTTGTAGGAAGGAGGAAACACAGAGGCCGGCAAATCATTCCACAGCCGAGCTGTTGAACACAAGAACGAGTCGAAGAAACGACCCGTTCTCATGTAACAAATGTCAACTGTGTACAAATTTCAACTGTGTTGGGCACGCGTTTGGCGTGTTTCCCGACTATGCACCGGTGCCGAAGGGATCAATGATGCTAGTTCCTCGGAGCATCTTCCATTGTAATACCGGTAGAACAAGGATAGCATTCCCACCCGACGCCTGTGCTCTAAAGATTGCAATCCGTCTGTTAAGATGGGAGAATCTATCAAACGGACGGCCCGTTTCTGCACAGAGTCGAGGGTATTTTTCAGGTATTTTGGAGCTCCAGACCAGAGGTGGCTGCCAAATTCAACCGTGGGGCGCACTTGCGATTTGTACAGGGTTAGCAGTTGTGTACTATTAAAGTATCTGAGGGCCCTGTACAGTACGCCCAGTTTTTGGGAGGCTAACTTTACTCTGGCTTCGATGGAGCCCCCATACCTCAGCTGGTCACTTAGGGTTACACCAAGCATATCAATCGAGAGAGAGAGAGATGTCAAAATCCTTCATGTTTGCAACAAAGGACAAAAATTAGACAGGTTAGAGTCACTAGAAATTAATCGCCTAACGAAGAAAATAGATCGAAAATACGTCATGAATAAACAGTTGGAACATAATGCTCAATCACCATTAATATACCCATTATAATTCACTTAGAATAATTTTACTTCAGAGAGCAGTGGGGTAATTTAAGTATGTAATTTAAAAATGTAATAACCCAAATACACGGAGAACCCTAATAATAATAAATACCATAGTGCATCAATATTTGTCAATTAAGCCCTAAGCAACAAGGAGGGAATAACCCAACATTACCAAAATAAAATATCAGTAATCACAAACCTTTTAAATTATATAAATTCATGTATATTCATTTGAAGTAAAAATATCTATTTAATATGTAACATCATTCATAATTTTAATAATAAACTTTACAATTACCTGTATGTACCTAAAATTAACAAAATAACTTATAATACCTTAAAATTAACAGAATAGAAATATTCATTATATAGAGACAATGTTGTGTACCCCTGCCTAAGAGTGTATAAATACCGTAGCATAAGAATTTCAACTACCAGTCTGAAAATGTCCGTAATAGGATGAAACCGGTCCTGGTTAAATATAAATTAGTGGAAGAAAGTAAAGAAGTGTTTTAATTTCAAATTCTTAAAATTCTAGGATAGCGCTTCTCGATTTTTACATTTTATACTTATAAACTATTGAAATAACTCTTCGTTTCAATTTTGTTTTGGGAGGCGTTATGCGTATCGCCGCCCCGGTAATTACATATTGGATAATCAACACCGCTGCCATAGTTTACCCCAATTGGCGGCGGATTTGTCTGCCCACCAACTTTTTTTCTTTTTTTTTTCGGAATGGAATCCTCACAACTCATCTGCGCCTCCCCCAGCGACATGTGTAGGCCTGAGGTTTGGCTGGGCGAACTCAGCGTCCTTCCGCCCTGCCTCCGGCAACTTGACGCTTCCATCCTTAGGGTCTTCGGGTACGTTCCCCTACTTTCCACTTGCTATCGTCAAGGCACAACCGAGAAACCGGCTAAAGGGCGCGGATGTTGAGATTCATTCACGACAGACCGATCACCATACCCATTCTGGCTGGTACTGCCAGATGACGAGAGAGGTATCCCACCCGACACAAGCGTTCTTCATATCACAATACTTGTTTTCATTATCTTTTCTTGCAGATGCTTGCAACATACGCAAGATGCCATTACCCTGCGAGCAGCCGCCTTTTATGTTTTTCTCTTATCTTTTTTCAATTTGTTTATCCCTGACTTGCTTTATATTTTTCGCATTTTGTATATTATGTAAGCACTTGCATACTGCTTCCTAACACTGTATGCAGGGACACTGGAGGTCTAGATTCGTTCAAACTTAAATGTAGATTCGTTCTTTCAAAAAAATTAGAGTCCTTGCGAGAGCCTTGAAGGAGTAACCATCTGTTACTTATACCAGGGCGGGTAAGTGGTGGATACCTCCACTGCCCACCAACTGGAGACCTTTTGACGAGCATTTTAAAAAGATTTGGTTTACTAAAAAATTAAAAATAAATTAAATACTGTAATGAAAGATCATGTCTACACGTATGGATACATATATTTTTATGAGGGTGTATGTTTGTGAACAAGTATTTGCACATGTATGCATGCATGCACACATACAGAACTATAAACAAGAATTATGTATTTGAATATGATGTGGTATCTTGTGCAAGACTTTTTTTTTCTATTTTCAATTGTATAATATATGTATATTAATAGAGAACTCCAGTCAAACTTTTTAATTTTTTTAATGAAACATGACCTTCTAACTTAAATAAATGCATTTTTATTTTTAGAGTTAGAGTTAGTTTTAATAGTTAAAATAATTGTCCAAGTTTTAATTTTTCAAGATCCCCCCCCTAAGACCACCGTATGTACGGTGAATCGTGTGACGTCATCACTCCTGAAAACTTACTATAGGATTGGGCAATCAGCTGATCAAGTGCCGCCATTTTGAATACCGTTATTCGAAGTATTCTCCCTAGAAGTAGCATTACTATTTTTTTGTGCAGTAGTTTTTCAATATTTTAAATAATAGAGATAAACTAATAGAGATACCTCTATTTTTGATACTGAATTATTTAGGCTTAAATATTGTTTCAATAAACACAACAATTAAATATTTATAAACAGTATGAAATAACGAATAACATGAAATGTTGTTAATACTGATGGCTTATGTCATACCTACATAATCAATGATTTCAATACAATGACTGGTGACTGGTGACGCGTGACGTCAGCACTAACCATTCAGCAATACCAACTTTACAGTGTGTTGTGACGAGAGGTTTTAAAAATGCACTTTTTAATAATTTTTTAAGAACTCTACGTTTAATATTATGAAATAAAACTTATATATTCAGAATCAGCGTTTATTGGTCTTTATGAACATATTTTTTTAAAGCCATACTATTTTTCACTGGAGTTCCTTATTCTCTTATAAACTTTCTACTATAATTTTTCCATTTTTCAACATGTTTATATATTTAATTATTTTATTTACACTAAACATCACAAAGTAAATATATTGCTTTGGTCACCACGAAACAGGCATCCGCCTTGTATGGTAATGTATCAAATATATAAAAATGATCTAATGTTTTATCGTGTATTTTATAAATAAATAAATAAAAAGTAACTTAAAGAAATAAGTATTCTGAAAGATCTATTTAATGATATTTTAAAATTAAAATTCTTAAAAATTAAAAAGCCTCATTTCGCTCTACTAACAATTCACATTTTGTTCTTTACTGCATCTCAAATTTCCGTGGTGGATACTGTTTTGTATATTAAATAAATTAAATATTATTATTATTTGAGGTTTAAGGTATTAAGTTATTAAAAAGAAATAATGATTTTTCTCTAGCACTACATTTCGACGGCATTGTGGTGCTTTTTTGTATTTCTTTGGGTATTCTGTATTTCAACGATTATTATCTTCTTTACAAACCGGAGCGGCGTTCCGGTTTTCTATGATTCAGTGTGAACAGTGTAACCACCATCAGTTTTGAACAATCTGTAAAAAAATAGAAAAGGGCATTAAAATTTTCTACATTACAAACCGGAGCAGCATTCCGGTTGTCTTCGATTGAAAGTGATCACCATTAGTTTATATAAGTATGCATTGTATAAGCAAGGCAGACCCATTAAGATGAAGGACATAGGGGGAAACCGCATTCTATAATTTTTCAGCGATTATATCTACTTTACAAACCGGAGCGACGTTCCGGTTTTCAAAGATTCAGGGTGACCACCATCAGTTTTTGATCAATCTGTGAAAAAATAAAATATAAAGGGGCATTAAAATCTCCACATCACAAACCGGAGCGGCGTTCCGGTTGTCTTTGATTGAATGTAATCATGATCACCATTAGTTTTTTGACGAACCTACAAAAATATGTGTCTATAGATACAGTAGAAGCATAGCAGACTCATTAAAATGAAGGACATAGGGGGAAACTGGCTATTCATATTCCTTTTACTAGTCCGGACAATGGTCTTGCTTCATCGTCATTCAGAAAACATGAATGACGACTTCAGCGGATTTGGCCTAACAATAGCGGCGCAACCGTTCAATGCATTTTAAATTCTAAAAAGAGTGTCATACTTGAAACGGAGTCTGCAAATTATTATTTTTCAAATGTGAATACCGCACAAGAGTCTCGACTAAATATTAGCAATATTTCAAAAACTTTAAAACGAAAAATAATAAAACATACACGTAACACACAGTACCATTATAAAACACACATCAATCTATAACTATACACAATCGTAATTCATAATATGTGCCGATTTTTTTTTTAACTATCGTGTTTCCGGCAAGCGTTGCTTTGCCACTTAAGGGCCCGCTACCCGAATTACTACCGATTTCTTACATATCTCCCTTAAACACGTTAAGTTTTAAAGCTCTTAAAAAATGTATGTTATTCTTGAAGATACTATCTAGACATTCCCCACGCCGAAACGCAAATTATATAAAATTCCCTCGTTACAAAAAAATCGCAAAGTATGCTCCAAAAATTTATATGAACACGTTTGTTTCAGTTATTTTACAAGTTATATGTATGAAAAAATTCACGGTGTTTCTTTATATGCTGTTTAGGATTACGACAACCCCCGCGAGATTTTTGCTCTATTTTAAACGAGTCATGTTTTATTAAACATTTTCACAATTTTCGCATCGATTTTGTCGCTTTGAATACTAGCGCGCTCCTCTAACATTCGTAATTTCATATCTCTCCACCTTATTCTTTTTGAGCCCGGTTGCGGCGCCTTAAAGAAAGGGAGGGAGGAGACAGGCAAGTGGAAGGTTGGAAAGATTGAATCTCAAATAATGAGAGTGCGAACCCTTTTATTAATAAATCACAGCCTCCCTCCCGGTTTGCGCAACCTTCACCTGATTTTCCGCCCCCTTCCCTCCCACTGGCCTTGCCGTGTCGCATCCCTCTCTACAGAGGCCGGGCCGGGCGGGGGTACGAATGTCGTTTTCTCATACTTTATTAAAAAAACTTCGTTATTTAAAAATATATATATGTATCTACTGTCAAACATTCGATGTAAGTCATTTTTTGATTGAGCGTAGCAAAGTCCTGTTTAAACTCGACCATTTGGCATTTCATCTGTCCGTTTGAATCACTCTATCTATTAGTGAAAACCGCATGAAAATCCGTTGCGTAGTTTAAAAGATCTAAGCGTACAGACAGCGAGAGCAACTTTGCTTTATACTACGTACTAGCTGGTACCCGGCATGCGTTGCTACGTCATTCAAAGAAATAAATTGATTCTCCCTGCGTGTCCTTTCCCGTGAATCCCAGTTCCCTTCCACCTTATCTCTCCCTCGTGTCTTCCCTCTCCGCAAACCCCACCTTCCCCCTGCCTTTTCTCCCTGCCGCTAAAACATATGAAATACACACATTTTCATTTATACAAATTTAATAACGCCAGAGCTTACCATTATTTACAGCCTGTTTTACTCGCTGTTAATGTAGCTTTCTATTGGTGAAAGAATTTTCAAATCGGTTCGGTAGTTTCGGAGCCTATTCAATGCAAACAAACAATTAAGTCTTTCCTCTTTATAGTATTAGAAAGAAGATAAAGGGAGCGGGCTGGCAAGCGAGCGGTGTGGATTTGATATGTATGCAAATTAACAGATGGCGTTGGTAATGAAGATTGGGTAATGGCGTTGTCAGTAGACGGCGTTGTGCTTCGTTAGTCGGGTCTGCTAGTAATAAAGTAAAATATAATAAAAAGTTGATAAAATAGAGTGCAAATGATATTGTTGCATTTTCCAGGAATCTTCTAGTACTATTCTCTTTTTTACTACGCAATACTAAGGCCGATGAGAAAGTGTTGAACCACATAACCCCCCCCCCCTCCCCCCTTAAATACGCCCTTGTCTGGGGTTAGTGCTTTATTTGCGAATTGTGAATCGTGAATCGTGCCTATGTCAAATTTGTGAATCGTTCGGTTTGTCGGTTTCTTGACGTAAAAAATGCTGAAACAATATTTTGACTTCCACATTCGATAGGCCACAATTTCATTAATCTTAAGCACCTCGTAGGTAAACTATGAGATTATTGCGTGTATTTCATATTTATTGCAGAAATCCATGTTTATGACTGCAATGATTAACTTTAGATCAAAAGCATTTGTTATGTTCATAAAAGAATTCCTAAGAAAATAAAGAAAATCTATTATATAAAAATGAATCGCTGAATGTGTTGCTAAGCCCATAACTTTCGAACGACTGCACCAAAATGGATAATTCTTTTTTTTGTGTGTTCGTTATTGTCAGGACAAGGTTTTTATATAACTTCCGTTGAGCTCTGGCATTATGAAATTTATATAAAAAAATTGCTATTGGTGGCACGCGAGGTTTGAAAACTGAATGTATGGAAAGCGGGAGGGAGGGAGAGATGGTGGAGGGGGGGAAGGGGGAATGGGGAGGGGGAAGGGGGAGGGGAAGGGGGTGAGTAGTGGGGCGGAGGGGGGTGGGGGGAGGGGGGGGGGGGGGGGGGGGGGGGGGGGGGGGGGGGGGGGGGGGGGGGGGGGAGGTGGAGGAGGCGGAGTGGGAACCCCCCTTACACCATGCGGGCGAAGCCGCGGGAAAAAGCTATTTACAAATATTTTTCAATATCTTTGCCCAGTTTTTGACATTTCAAATCATCAGTATCAGTCAAAAGTCAGAAAATCCTAAACGAACGCTTTTATTATTGCGTTCAAAATACAAAATTTGATTGTAATTGACACGTGAGTGTGTAATTCACACGCAGTAGAAGTGAAACTAGAAAGTCGCTAAATGTTGCTTTTTTGTTAATTTTAAAGTAGTTTGAAGATTGGATATTGATTTCACAAATATATTTTTTTTTGGATTTCGTAGGATTTGAACCTCCGTTCTGTTGATGTTTGTCTCTCTGGCCGCTGATACTTGTCAGGCGCCTTGCACACTGAACTATGGGAGGCACGCACCGAGGTGCGAATTTACCGCATTATATTAGAACAGAGTATTTGTGTAGAACTGAGCTGTGACGCATTTCCGTTTCATTCGAATTTAAAATCACTAACAGCGCTAAAAAAGTTTCACTTAAAAAAATATAGGTATATAT
Organism: Limnephilus marmoratus; assembly: GCA_917880885.1. Lineage (NCBI taxonomy): Eukaryota > Metazoa > Arthropoda > Insecta > Trichoptera > Limnephilidae > Limnephilus > Limnephilus marmoratus. Next base: position 32,887,689 of record OU862928.1, read on the forward strand.
ATTGGAAAGTTGCACGTAAGCGATCATCTATGGGCCGTTTTTTTCAGTAGTTTTTGGTATTGGCATCACTTGGCCAGGGCTTCTACCAGGAAGCAACTTGACGGACGTAAATATTCCGCCAAAGTTAAAATGCAACTGATATACTGGCCCATAATGTTATTAGTTTTCTCCCTTTTCGTAGGTATTTAAGGCATTTAAATAATTGAAATTTTAGGGTGCTTTCCGACAACTACCTAAATCATAATTATCAATCTGATTTAGACCCTTTTAGCATTAACTTTCAGATGGATATTTTTAGAAGATATCGTTAAATTTGTTAATAGTGTCAGGCAACATTTCTCCCTCTTTCTGGGTCAACTGTGGGTAGAAGCGCAAAAATGAGATGGTAATCTTTTCTACTCAGCAGGTTTCCTGTTATTACAGTTTTTTTTATTTTTTTTTTTATTTGCCAGTTCATCTAGTAAGGAAAGGTACAATTCTTTTATATGTTTTCAGAGTGAAGGAATCTCCGAGTTGAACCAGGTACTTTTGGTAAATTGTCGGAGTCATGCATTCTCGAATATGTTTGATGTAGCCCATATCGGTGATGCGAATGTAAGTTTTGGTCAAATTGTCGATTAGATGTGTAATGAGAAGTTTGATTCTAGCCTTTTTGTGTTTGATGTAGCCCTTTTGGGTCTTGCGAATGTTAGTTTTGGTCAAATTGTCGATTAGATGTGTAAATGAGAAATTCGATTCTAGCCTTTTTGTGTTTGATGTAGCCCTTATGGGTCTTGCGAATGTTAGTTTTGGTCAAATTGTCGATTAGATGTGTAAATGAGAGGTTTGATTCTAGCCTTTTTGTGTTTGATGTAGCCCTTATGGGTCTTGCGAATGTTAGTTTTGGTCAAATTGTCGATTAGATGTGTAAATGAGAGGTTTGATTCTAGCCTTTTTGTGTTTGATGTAGCCCTTATGGGTCTTGCGAATGTTAGTTTTGGTCAAATTGTCGATTAGATGTGTAAATGAGAGGTTTGATTCTAGCCTTTTTGTATTTGATGCAGCCCTTATGGGTCTTGCGAATATTAGTTTTGGTCAAATTGTCGATTAGATGTGTAAATGAGAAATTCAATTCTAGCCTTTTGTGTTTGATGTAGCCCTTACGGGTCTTGCGAATGTTAGTTTTGGTCAAATTGTCGATTAGATGTGTAAATGAGACACGGGCGTAGCCAGGTTTTAGTTTCGGGGAGGGTTCAAGAAAATAAAACTACTGAAAGTGCAAAACTCGTGTCGGGGGGGGGGGGGGGGGGGGGGGGGTATTGTCGGACTTTGAATTTGCTTTGAAAATTTTTATTTTCTATGTAATTACTTAATTTTTTTTAATAAAATTAAAGTAATAAATGTGTATAGAAAATAAAACTTTTCAAAACAAAATACATAATAAACGTTAGTAGTACATGTTAAAACATTTTAAGCAGTCAAATTATTCTAATAATCACATTTATGCTGACTGACTGTAATACTAATCACAATACACTAACACCTGTCTGTAACACTAATCCTGATATATGTTTATTTAACACTTGTTAAATAAACATATATTAGAAACGGAAATTAGAAACGGAATTCCAAAAAAAATCGACCGCATTCACCGAAAAAACGGATCTTAAAAGTTAAATTATTTTATTTCTTTCAGAGGTCCCCATTTTCTTTTTTAGATACATAATATCATTTTGAGATGTCAGTGTTACAAATAACATTCTCTTAACTCTCCTTATTTTAATATTATTGATGTTGATATTTTAACTTTTCGGGGGGGGGGGGTTTGAACCCCCAAAACCCCCCCCCTGGCTACGCCCATGAAATGAGAGGTTTGATTCTAGCCTTTTTGTGTTTGATGTAGCCCTTATGGGTCTGGCGAATGTTAGTTTTGGCCAAATTGTCGATTAGATGTGTAAATGAGAAATTCGATTCTAGCCTTTTTGTGTTTGATGTAGCCCTTTTGGGTCTTGCGAATGTTAGTTTTGGTCAAATTGTCGATTAGATGTGTAAATGAGAAATTCGATTCTAGCCTTTTTGTGTTTGATGTAGCCCTTATGGGTCTTGCAAATGTTAGTTTTGGTCAGATTGTCAATTAGATGTGTAAATGAGAAGTTTTGTTTTTAAGGCCGAGTTTACTGTTGTAGCTGATGAGGGAGTATAGCGCCTCTGCAACCCGTTTCGCATTCGCTAGTGATTCGTGATCAAGTTTCTGCGAGTCTTTCGTCTTGAGAAGAAAACCGTGGCGCTGTTGATCAATGCGCCACTTGTCTATGTTTGAAAACTGAGGGTCACCATTCTCGGTTATCTGCTTTGTAACAAAACGGACGTTCGTCAGCATATAAAGCCTTGTGGGTTGGTTGTTGTCGGTCAAAGGTATGTTGTGATGTTGAACAGAATTGGGAACAGCAGAGAGCCCTGTGGCACACCCACTGTCATAAATTTGGTGATTAACACTTGGAAAATACGGCGGCGAAGGAATGAATTTAGTATCATTAAAGTCTGTTCACTCAAGTTCGAATTCGTCTACATTCACTAAAAAACAGTGAAAATATTGTTTTATAAAATACGTATTTTAAATACTTGATTTTCGCCAATCGACTTGTAGACAAGCTTATAAAAGCAGTGTAAGAGCTCGATAAACTGACAATATTTAGTCGATGTCAATTGTCAAAATGTGATCTAGCATGGTGATGTTAGCATGGTGTCGACTAAATACCGTATTATTGATAAAAAGGTTGATAGTTGCTCCTGAAAAATTAATTAAAACTATGCATGGAGATATAATACGGGGAACGAAATTAATTCATAATGTTTTTAATGGTTTTTATTCCGCGTACTGCTAAATCGTTTAATTCTATCTGAATTTTACCCAAAAGATTATGGTGCAAATATTGTATAAACAACAGTAAAGTGCAAAATGTACTTACTGTTGTTTATCCTACAGTCGAAGTAGCCGGGTTAAGCGGAGAACAACACCTTTTTAAAATAATTTTACCCAAACCTAGGCAACATCTGACGAGGGTTGTAAAAGCCTTGTCGCGCCCTTGTTATTTTCCAAGGCTGCTTGTTAGTTGTGGGGAAAACAATATTGGAAAACTTTAAGGGTTATTTAACAAGAACATAACTCTTTGTTTACCAAGACTGGGTACTGAAGAAAAGTTTTCAAGGTGTTTTTATCTAACATTTTCAAATTGTTTGGTGAATCGATAGTTAACTACTATACCTACCAATATATTTGTTTGATGGTAGCAGAGTTCTAATGTTGTTTTTGATGTTGCCATTTAGAGTTAACTCTTTGATTTGATCATAATACATTTTATTAGTGTGGATAGTTGATATTAAAATAACAATTATTATAAGCAATAATTATCAGCCTGAAACACTCATCTACATTGTAAAATCTTCCGAGAAAAAATCTTCCGTTGCCAACGGGACAACCCGTGTCCTTCTGATTGCCAGCTCTGACCACTGAGCCTGATTGTTACGACAAGACAAGATTTAAGAAACGTTTAAGACAAGATTTTTATGCATAGCACAAAGGGTAATAATCAGGCTCAGGTCAGAGCACCTGACCGGCAATCAGAAGGACACGGGTTTAAGTCCCGTTGGCGACAAGTGATTTTTCAATGTACATAGATGAGTGTTTCAGGCTGATAATTATTGCTTACAATAATTGTTACCCTTTGTGCTATGCATAAAAATCTTGTCTTAAACATTAGTTTATCAATTAAAAAATGATATTAAAATACATTACGAATATACCCAGATAAAAGAAAAGAAAGGAAACTTACCTTTTTATAAAAAAAAACAAAACGCAAGAAATTTTTATTATAATACATCTATTTTCAATTTTCGGCCATCTTTGGAGACTGCTTTACTGAGATGTATTTAAATTTTTTTTTGTTCGACAGAGGATTGAACCTTCGTCCCAAGGGACCTGCTCTGAACTGTTGGGAACTTTTAAAATGTCTTTTAAAACAAACAAAAAATGATATGACTTAGGTTTGAACCTTCCTTCCAAAGAACTGCCTTAAATGAGTTAACACCACTAACACTTAATCCAAATCCTAATCGAACGGTACCGAGATTTATATCGTATATTAACTATTGTAAATTTTTCTTCCACTTTCAGAGAAATGCATGTTTGCATGTCTCTGTGTGCGCGTGTGCCACAAAGTTGATAGTAGGTAGACAACGAGTCTATCTGCCGAGTTTCAGCTGGATCGAATGTCGGGAAATTGGTCAATTTCCAGTGCCAAGATTTGCATTAATTAATCATTCACGAAAACAAAATCAAAATTTAAATAGATATATTTAAAAAAAGTGGGATCTATATCGATTTTAAAGAAATCTGACGTTGCCAGTTTACATAAAAATAATTTAAGTAAGACTCGTATAGTCATTTACATAAGAAAAATTATTTAATTATACTTGTTATTTTCGCAATACGTGTCATTTACATAATAGTTGTTATTTACATAAGTTAAGTTATTCACATAAAAAATGCTATTTACATAAAACGTTTAATTTACATAATACATGTTATTTACATAAAACATTTTACTTATATAAGATGTATCATTTACGCAAAGTATGTCATTTACATGACACTTGTTACTTTCATAAGACATGTTATTTACAAAAGATGTGTCATTTATATATTTCTTGTTATTTATATAAGACTCGTTATTTACATAAAACATCTTTTTTTTATTTTTTTTTTTTTTATTTAATAAAGATATATAGTACAGTGGTTTTATATATATTACATATCGGTACACAAATTATTATTTAAAATTGCAATCTCACCAAAGAAGAAACTGGTTCTTGTGCTTGATGAGCGAGTTACACTAATTATTACAGAAATAGAATAACATTATGCAATGGTAAGTATATAATGGAATTGAAACTTCTGGATTATCTAAGTGTAGGTGTACATCCATGGGATATGGTTACAATGGTTACATACTAAAATATTGTGCACTTAAGAGAAATTCGAAAAGTCTAAATAAAATAGAGATGAACATAGATTGATAATACAAAGAAAGAAAGAGAAAAACAGGTAATTAGTAAGTTAATTATTCCTGATGAAGTGTAGCTTCAGTTTGATTTTCAGTTTATTGATGTCTTTGGTTTTTTTTATTTCAATCGGAAGGTTGTTGAAAAACTTTATTCCTAAATAGATATAATTGTTTTGCATTAGTTTGGTATTAAATTTTGGTATTTTGAAGTTGTCTTGATATCTTATTTACTTAAAACATGTTATTTACATAAGACGTGTCATTTACGTAAGATATGTCATTTACATTATTTATATAACACATGTTATCTGCATTAAGTTTTCTCTAAGACACGTTATTATTTATACAGTCGAAACTCCTGGGCCCCAAAAAGGCAAATGAAATTAATAATATTTTCAAGAACGAATTTCAATAATTGAAATTTTTTGGTCAATTTCATCCGGAGTAAGGACAAATTGAGCTCACTTTGGGACTAGGTACACGCAGGCGCCCATCACACCACTGTGATGTGTGTGATCGTTGCTTTACTTGCCACCTTTCGGCTCCTAGGCCACATTTAGGCCAGTGATATTTGATAATCTGATCGAAAAAGAATTTTATCAGAAATTTTGTATATTTTTTTATCAGTAGTAAGGACAAATCGAGCTTACTTTAGACACACCGACACGTACACAACACATTTCTATCGATTTATCTCTTCAATGAGCGTTGCAATCTGTGGAATTGAATATTTTAAGTAAGGATCAGTCTAAATTAGTTTACAATGGAGTGTTGGTACCTACTCTGTGTATGGCATTGAGGCATGGAACGGCAGACGAAGGATGAAAGTAAACTGAATGCTGTAGAAATGAGATCCCTGCGGCGTATGTGTGGTAAAACCGTGTATGATCGTGTGAGAATTGTAGAGATTCTCAAAAAATGCAAGGTTGATTCTTACATCAGTATGGTTTGGGTATGTACAGCGAATGAATGAACGAAGATAGGATTGTTAAGGGAATATATAATGCGAATGAATGGTAGAAGTTGAGGACGCCCGAAAAAGACATGGCACGATCAAGTGAACCGTACACAGATACCATTATACAAGTAATCCAAAATAGAGCCATAAGAAATATATACCATCTACCATAGGATGCACATGTCAAAGATATATACTCACTGACACAAATTCTTCCCTTTACCATTCTGCCAAAATATAGCATCACCACTGCCATCCTACAAATAATTCAACACTCGTCACACACCAACACTAAACCAGCCTTTAATTCCGATATACACCAGCACAAAACACGATCACAAAATCAAATACACCTATCCTCATCTACACACACAACTAAATTTGGAATTAACTCCTTACAATACATCGCACATACGCAATACAACGCATTACCTAATGTCCTAAAACTACCAGAATCAAACAAAAAAATATTGGCAAATGCTCTAAAAGGATATTTTCTCAGCAACTTTATTAAACCAGTGACGAATTTAGCTGTCTTCCTTTGTAACTCTTCACTCTTGAATATTCTTCAATTACCTGTATCAAGTGTGTCTAGTCCATTTAAAAATCTATGTATTGTTCATTGATTTCCCTGTTCTTATGTAAAAATAATTTTCCTTCAGATGTATAATGTTGTCCTTCCCGAAATGAGTTTCATAAACTCATTGGGAGTAATGTATTATAAATTTTATGTAATAATTTTGTAATATATTCATCATCATCATCTGTGGCTCTACAACCCAGGTCGGGTCTTGGCCTCCAGCAGAGCCTGCCTCCATGACTGTCGGTGTTGTGCTGCGTTGCGCCAGTTTCGGATGCCGATGGTGCTTGCATCCTTCACCACTCCATCCAGCCATCGAAGCTTTGGTCTTCCAACTCTTCTCCGACCCCCAGGTGCACCATCCATAATTCGCTTTGGAATATCTCCTTCGCTCATTCTCTGGATATGTCCAGCCCACCTGAGTCTTCCAGTTTTGATTTCCTTGGAGATATTAGGGTCCTCGTAAAGATCGTATAGCTCCTGGTTGTATCTGATACGCCATTCTCCATTATCACAGACTGGGCCGTAAATCCTTCGCAGCACCTTCCTTTCAAAACTTTCTAGGGCTCCTTCATCACCCTTACTGATTGTCCAGCATTCCGAACCATACATAAGAACAGGTCGTATAAGGGTCTTGTAAAGCAGGACTTTAGTTCTTCTGGTAAGGTGGCGAGATTTCATATGCTTCTGTAGCCCAAAGTAGTATCGATTTGCAGCTACTATTCTTCTTTTGATTTCGCTGGATACATTGTTGTCATTTGTCACCATAGTACCGAGATATACAAACTCGTTGACAGTTTCAAATGTATATATTATCTCTAATAAATAAACAAAAAAAATATAAATTTCAGAGAGCTAGAGTGCTAAGATTGAAAAATAAGACGTTATTGATGTTGTTGTAGCAGAAAATGTTTATTTTTCAAAAATTTTCAAGGTTTATTTCAGTTTAGGGATGCGCATACACAAACTGAAAGATCTTCATAGAAAAAGTTACTAACCAATCAGATTTCCACCCGACCGCCTAAGCTCCTTTAGCATCATAAAATGTACCAATTCTCACTCAGTCTTCAGTCAGCTTTTGCCCCAGATTCCGCTTTTATAATGTAGGTCAGCGATTCACGCATGAATAACGCATACCTTCCTCTGATTTAACACGCTTACATATAATTAAACAACATAATTTGAATGTAGGGTTGCCAGACGTCCTCTATTTTAAAGGATGTCCTGAATTTCAGACCCAAAAATTGATCTTGTCCTCTAATTTGAAATCTTAAGAGGGCATTACCAGAGAAAGCCGGAAATACGTCATTTTCAAAAAAGTTTTTAGACGTATTGACTCTTTTCCACAAAAAATTATAAATGGATTTCGAAAGATTGTTCTTTTATCTAGTGAAGTTATGTAATAAATTTTTAGATTTTTTTTTAATTTTTAGTATAATAAGGTTATTCCATAGGTCGTTGGCAGATTTGTTAAATTTTCAAAAAAGTTTTTGTATTATACCACACCCATTTCAAATAATGTAATCATGCAGTAAAATAAAACAATACATTATCTAGCAGAGTTATGTATTAGAATTTTAATTTTAGTTTCAATAAAATCATTAAAAAATATGTACGTACATGTGTTTCTTGACGAAAATTGGTCCATTTGTGTATTTATTTGCGCACTTACAAACTAATATATTTCAGATTTTTTTAACATTTTTATTAAATTTAGACATTATTGAAAAATGATAAATACTTATAATCAAAAAATAACTACAAAAAGTACACTATTTTAATAGTTTTATCATCACGCCTTTCAGCATTTTTGGATGAAGGTATAAATTAAAGCTAATTTGGATTGAAATAAATTCGATATTGAGTTATAATTTAAAAAAGCTGGTACGGAGAATAATTAATCTTTCTCATTGTAACCGCCCTGCACGATCGGAAGAACAACTTTCGACGAAATGTGGATTTTCGTCCGCTGGCTGGTTAAACGCTCTTAAATTGTCCTCTGTCCTTTAATTTGGAAAAAAATGAATCAGCGTGGTTTCTGTATATTAAAGCCTCTCCTGATGCAAATTATAGACAGTAAGAATAGTGAAAGTGTTCTTAAAAATTGGATTCAGATTCTCAAATCTACGGGTGAATACAATCTGCTAAAAATCACACAATACGTATTTTCCATCCCAGTTTCTAACTTCTTCTTCTTGTGCCCTGTCCGTTCAACGGATGTTGGCTATCATGTTGGCTATGCGGACTTTGTTTACTGCGGCCCGGAACAGCTCCACGGTAGACTGGCCAAACCACTGTCTCAGGTTTTTCAGCCATGAGGTTCTCCTTCTTCCAGGGCCCCGTCTTTAGGCAATCTTTCCCTGCATTATGAGATGCAGGATCTCATACTTCTCTGGATGTCTCATCACGTGTCCAAGATATTGAAGTTTTCGGATTTTTATAGTTTTAATTACTTCCTTTTCTTTATTCATCCGAACCATAACATATTCGTTTGTAACAGTTTCTAACGCCCAAGCCGAAAGGATTTTTTCCTTGTCTACGAATACGTGGACCAAAAACCGAAATAATTTTGATATTGAGACTGTAAAAGCAGAACTATAAATAAAGTCGAACTTTAACATGAAATGCAAATAATTTTATAACTTCGTTGTAGAAAACGAAGAAGCTCTTAGAGCAGCCAAAAGTAATACCAATTATATTTTTAAATGCAAAAAAACTAATTAAGGTCGTACTACTTACTTGGCTTCGATTAACGACAAACTACGTTACATTGCATATTAACAATGCTTTTTTATTAATAAATGTCTCTACTGATACCATAACAGCATTTTATTAAAAAAATATTGACGTCCCTTATTTTTATCCTATGTCCTTTATTTAATCGTATCAAATCCTCTAATACAGGGGTGGGGAACCTTTTTAGCGTCGCGGGCCATTTGGATGTTCATACTTTAACCCGCGGGCCGCACTCCGATTTCCGTCTCTAGGGGGGGGGGGGGGGGGGGGGGAGCCACAGCATAGGTACACTCAGAACATGCAAACGGTTGTCTTTCATAACTGCACTTCACGAGAATGGTTTCCGTCAAAATGCATCAGCAGATTTAACCACAACTGAAATTTTTCGTTGCATTCTTAACACAGAACTGGTTTTAATTACAGGTTGAATCTGTACGCGGGAAATTAAAACTATACTCAGAACGTGAAATTGCTTTCCTCCAATACTGGCAATACATATGCAACTACAAATTTATAACTGCACTTTACACACGAGAATGGTTTCTTACCAAACGCGTTAACGAGATAAAACCCCACCTGGAATTTTATCGTTGCATTCTAAACACAGAACTGGTTTTAATTAGAAAGTGAGTTTGTACGCGGGGAATTAAAACTCCACTCAGAACATGAAAATGGCTTTCCTCCTGGTAGCACAAAGTACGTAACTAGAATTTTATAAATGCACTTTTAAACACGAGGAATGCGTCAAAAAACGAAACCCCACCTGGAACTTTTTCGTTGCGTTCTAAACACAGAACTGGTTTCAGATATAGGGTGAATCTCTATGCGGAGACTTAAAACTACTGAGTGTATCCATTTTACAGAGTACATGAAAATGGCTTTTCTCTAATAATGGCAGTACAAAAGCAACTAGAATTTTATAAATGCACTTCAAAAACGAGAACGGGTTTCTACGAAATGCGTAAGCAGACGAAACCATACATGGAATTTTTTCATTGCATTTTGAACACAAAACTGGTTTTTCCGCCAGAGCGTATTGGATTGTGAGTCCCCAGCTTTAATAAATACTGCACCTAGAACACCAAAATGTTTTTACCTTCGAAATGCGTTAGGGTTAGCAGATGATTCCGCGACAGGAATTTGCATTGAACACAAGATTGATTTTACCTTTAGAATGAATCTGCGTAGGAGTCCAATCAGCTTAAATTAAATTGTACTCTGATCACGTGAGTGGTTTTTCTACATTTTGTAGCATATTTATTGTACGCAATATAATTTTATATTTATTTAACTAATTACAATAAATTACATGTAGTGATATTTTATGCCAGAAGTGTGGCAATTATTATGGCATTAATGTTTGTATTATATAAAAAATATTAAGGGACATGCTTGACTTAATATAACCAGTGACTCCTGACTTTATTTGGGAAGATTATTATATCTAGCTTTTAATTGAGCATCGCTTTGTAATTGAATAATTTCGTGCTGCAGATTATCAGGGACATTCGATCGTTCAACCTTGAACGGTGTAGCAAATATTTTCAAATCCGTTTGCTCGCTTTTCACGTCCTTAAATCTTTCATTAAATGCCTCTCTTAATTTCGCGCACTCACCAGCGCATTCAAACGACGTAGAAGGCTTTTGTCCTTGCAGTGTCGGGAAATGCGTCGTGTTATTCATTTCAAGCAGCCTTAATTTAGTTTTAAATAATTTCACGTTTCACTCAGCTTCAACTTTTCTTTTCTTCGTAGTTGTCATTAACAGGATTTTATTGATTTACTATCCACTTTACTTCCGCAACGATGACTAGAAAATAATGTTTATGACAGACTGCCTAAGTTTCCCCTCCGAATAGAGTTGCCATCAATAGTACCAAATATCGGGACTGTCCCATACTAGAAAATTAAAAGATCCGATGGAATTTCACTATCGTTTCACAATAACAAATAAAAAATTAAAATAAAATGGCAGATTTTATCACGTTTTTATTTGTATCTAAATTACTTGCTAGTAACGATTTTGTAATAACGTCTTAAAAATTTATATGAAACACCGTGAAAAAACCATCCCGTTCTGTGTAATTTTTTTGTGGTTCTTTTAGCAGGCCGCACCAAAAGTGCCCGCGGGCCGCAGGTTCCCCACCCCTGCTCTAATACATAAAACGGGAGCTGGCAACCCTATTTGGATGTGTCTTCGTAGACAAAATTCTAAAATTGAAAAATACAGGTCTATGCCCATTACACCGTTCCATACCATGACCGTACTATGAACGTTTCAGACACGAAATAAACACGCTACGCTCTACTATGCCCACTAGAACGTGCTAACACCGTATTATACCCGTAATATACGTAAAGGTACTCTGCCCACTACACCGTTCCATACCATGACCGAAACCGTAGCGGCGTATGCAAAAAAGTATTCTTTGTATCGATCAGTATGAAACGCTGCCCACTAGACCGTTCCGTAACCGACCACCACCGTCGCATACCATGACCGGACTGACGGCGAATTCTCGATGACAATATTTTGCAGGTGCCGGTCCGCTCTGTGCCTGGCACGCGACGGAACGGAACGGTCTAGTGGGCAGCGTTTCATACTGATCGATACAAAAAATACTTTTTTGCATGCGCCGCTACGGTTACGGTCATGGTATGGAACGGTGTAGTGGGCAGAGTACCTTTACGTATATTACGGGTATAATACGGTGTTAGCACGTTCTAGTGGGCATAGTAGAGCGTAGCGTATTTATTTCGTGTCTGATACGTTCATAGTACGGTCATGGTATGGAACGGTGTAATGGGCATAGACCTTTAATATTTTTAGTGTAGTTAGATACTAGCCCCGAAAAACCACGGATAACTTGTTAAAATCACTGGAGCGATAATAACATCACGCAAAATAAATAAATTTGCCTCGATTGCTCGAGATTTCCCAGAAGGTAATTTTTAAAATTATTTGCCAACATTAAAAAATCACACCTTCGAATTTTTACATGGAGACATAAAAACTTATTATAGTAATTTTACCGTTTATCTCATATTTGTAGAATTTATAAAAACAAAATAAAAAAATTGTGAAGTTTATAACCGCGCGAATCCTGTGTGTTTTTTAGTTTGAAACTGGCGTGAGGGGTACTTATTCGAGTCAACATAGAATATTTTCAATTTCTGTATGTTGTCTGTAGTACGCTTGATAGTGAAAGGTGCACATCTATAAACAGCTGTTCAAAAATTTGGCGGGAAAAAAATATTTTTTAAATTTATTTTTAACATCGTTTTAAAATAGTCTTAGAAGTTCGGATTTGCGACGTCTATGTTCAAAATAGTTAAAGAATTTCAAAAGCTTCGTTTAAAAAAAAAAGCCTGGCCAAGGAAATGTTTTAAATAATTACAATAAATGTTTTACGAATGGTAGGAAAAAGTGGTTCAATTTGGACCGCTTTCAATGGCAGAAAAATAAAAGTGGTCCATTTTTCGACCGTAATCGCTCAACAGAAAAGTTAATAGACGTCGGCGTCGCATATTTTAATAAAATTAATATATTTATCCTAGACACAATCTAGATTGCATTCAGTTCAGGAAGAATCTTACAATTACACAAATGTGAGATAAAATTAAGACAATGTTGGTCGTTCTTAGTCGAAGTATGATACAGTTAAATGTGACCCAACGGGATAGTATCGAATAAGAGCAGAGGGCAGGTTCAATTCCCAGATGCGACCGTATCTTTTTCTGATTTTTTGGGTTCAAATTTTCGTTTTTGAGAGTCGCTAATATTGTCTTCAATGATATATTTTTCTCTATAGATTTCTGGGGAATTATTCCACGGGCTGCCATATTTATTTCTCTTTTATATTATGTTAAAGTAAGTATTTGCATACTGCTTACTAACCCCATATGCATGGACATTGGAGGGTCTACAGTCATTTAAAAGTATTAAAATGAGAAAATTGTACAGTAATTGGATGATTATTTTGTAGTCAATTTAAAAAAAAAAGAATAGTCAGGTTTATCCCCACCTTACTCTTCTCCATCTCCTCCCCCTCACAACTTATCCCGATTGAGAATGTCACAGTCTCACTGGCTGCAGACGGTTATGATCGATTAGGATTGGTTTGTACTCTTGAGCGGTAGAATAATAAAAATATTAGGTCCTTACATACCTATGAAATTGGCGTTTTGCCGTACTGGCAACTTTGATCTCAAATATCTTCTCTTTGGTTAGGAATTCCAAATTCAAATTTGTACAGCTATTTACTCATGTATTTGTATATTTAAAATTATAATTAATTTGTTTTTACCATAATTGTTTTTTTTCTTTGCGTCACTTAGTTTGCAAAATGGAAAACTTGAAATATCGCGTTATTTACGAGTACGAGTTCCACCGTGGCACCAGTGCTGCAGAAACGGCTCGAAGGATTAACGATGTGTATGGCGACGGTGCCGCAAAAGAAAACACAGTGCGTTTTTGGTTCCAACGTTTTCGTTCTGGAAATTTCGACCTGCAGATCAAGCCCCGTGGACGGCCGGAGACCAAAGTTGATAACGAAGAATTGAAGGCTATTGTGGAAGCGGATCCATCGCAAACCACGTCCGAGTCAGCTGCAGGCTGCGGTGTTAGTGATAAAACTGTTTTAATCCACTTGAAGCAAATTGGGAATGTGAAAAAGCTTTGAAAGGCGGGTACCTCACGAATTGAGTGAAGCAAATCAATATACGCGCGTTAGAACGCTAGACCACACACTGCACAAACGAACGGCTACCAAATTAGAGGAGCTTCAATTGGAATGTCTAAGACATCCACCGTACTCTCCGGACTTTGCCCCAACAGATTACCATTTTTTTTCGATATTTGGATAACTTCTTCTTGCAAGGGAAAATATTCAACTCCGATGGGGCAGTCCAAACCGCCTTCAAAGATTTTATTGATTCCCGTCCGAATGGTTTATTTAGTAAAGGCATCGATGAACTACCTATGAGATGGCAAAAGTGCATAGATAGCAATAGTACATACTTTGATTAAATAAATATATTGCATTAAAAAAAAATCGACTTTATGTTCCTCCCATATAAAACGCCAATTTCATATGTAAGGACCTAATAAAATGGATGTCACGTTAATTTTTTTTTTGTAAATTTTATAGCTTATGCGGGAGGGCTGTCAAAATGTCTTGGTAAATAAATTATAATGTTCCTTAAGACCATTCATACGAGAATACATGAAATAACACAGGCAATTAATCTAAACCTAACGCATTTTAATGTACGACGAAGAAATATGACGTGCCGTCCAAACTTTCGGAAGCTTCTATAGTCCAAAAATAGCTTGACCTAGTGACGAGCTATCGCTGTACACACACGCAAATATTACGTATATTAGACTTTTGACCATAGCTATAACTTTGCGGTTATCTATATTTATAAAAATCAATATATGTTTGCTTCTATGTATGTGGGTTGTCTATGCATTGCTATATTAAGCATAGGAGATATTTTGAAACTTCCAAAATATCATTACAAAAACTCTACTGTTAAAAATGTCACATTTTGATTATGACATTTTGCAAACCATGCTAAATCAAAATTCTATTTTTCTGTGTCATGTTCTCTTTCATGTTTTCGTTTAGATTATGTGTTATCTTATTCTTCAATGATACATTACATTGATGAGAATAACCTTCAAAAGTCATAAAAAGAGAGTTGTTCTTATAAAAAAGTACATATATTATTTTTGATGTGTTTATTATAACACCCACATTATATATGCATTATTATATATAATACATTTGGCAACGGTGACCCAAAACACGTACCTAACTTTTAAAACGTGTGTTACATTTTATATAAATCGTATAAAAATAAAAATTTACTTTTGAAAGAAAAACATTTCCGGGTTTTTTTTTACATGAATACCGCACAAGAGTCCCAACTGCTCCCGTCTGGAGCCAGTGGGACTATGGCATCCCCAATTGGGGTATGTTGTGAGGCTGAAGGTAATGGGGAAGGGAAGGAGATGGGAAAGAGGGAGGTGGGGAAGTACCTGGCTATTCAGATCTGGTCACTAAACATGGCTAACGCCATTTCAGGCAACGTTTCAATTCTGAATGGTGGTCATACACCAGGGCGATACTGAGAGTATCTTCCACTCTGGAATGTGCCGCAAATATACTATATATTATTTTAAATTAATAAATTGTGAAATAACACAAATTAATCAAATAAAATTTATTTGCCACGCCGGGATTCGATCCCGCGACCTTCGGAGTGCTAGTCAAGAGCCTTACCGCTGGACTACGCCGGTTGTCAATGCCGGGTTACGAAAAGCCAGACAATATTTGAAAAACTCAACCAACTATTTTTAATATAAAAAGAAAATATTGCTTGTGCAATGATGGAGAATATAGCTAGCAGAGGAATTGAACGCAGACACCTGTTTGTTAAAATACACTATTGGGCCATGTTATGGCGTCACGTAACTGAAGGGGAGCGTAGGAGAATTAGTTCGGTATGATAAAGGTGAGGAAGTATCTGACTGTTCAGTTCAGATCTGGTCACCAAACACGGCTAAACCCATTTTAACAACATACCACAAATGGGGATGCTTTAGTCCCAATGGTTTTATTATTATTATTATTGTTTTTATTTCTTGCTAGAGCAATTCCGATGAGTTAAAGAACTCATTTTAGGACAGGAGGAACATGCAAATCATGGGTGGGAGGAAATAGTTACAATTTTACATATGAAATCAGATATTAAAAATATAAGTTTCACATACAATATAGACGAAAAATAAAAGACAGGTTGAGTAGAATAAACAGCAATGGAAAACAATTAAAGAAAAAGGGAGCAAGGTTATACAGATATGAATGATTACAACTAAATGGAAAAGAAAAGAAACAAGACAATTGAACATGACAAGAAAATTACAAAGTTTCATTCTTATACATACTTAAAAAATATTCTTTTAAAGCATTACTCTGAATTTTTTTATTTTGCTGGATTCCCTTGTACATACCTGGTAGCGAATTATATAATGTATAGTTAATATTGAAAGGTTAGAAAGAATTCAAAAAAAGATACTGAAAAACCTAGACTTTAAATCCTTTCGAACATCAGAAAGCCTAAAAGACTCATTAACATTCCATAATTTATCAACCTTAGAAGATAGAAGAAATATATCCGACCAGAAATTTCTATTCAAAATTATTAACAACGTTGTTGACAACAACTATCTTCTGGAACACATTAATTTCCACTGTCCAATAAGAAACACAAGGTCAAACCAACTATTCCACATCCCACACTCAAAAACAAATTACACACAACATTCATTTCTCCGAAGGACGTGCACAAAATACAATGATATCTTTTACGACGCTGATATTTTCCATTTGTCCTCAGGCCAATTTATTAAATTCATAATAGAAAAAATCAAAACAAATTGTTAATTATGAACTCTCCACCCCTGCTGCATGTTTTCCTTCTTTTTATAATAATAATAATAATAACATTTGGATGATTTACATATCCCACATGCTTTAATTTGTGTATTTTTTTTTCATTTCTGTTGTACATATATATATTTTTTTCTTTTTTTCTACCACTTTATGTTTTCTTTTATGTTTTAATCTATGTTTATATATATTATAAATTTTAGCGGAAACTTCGCTGGTTAATGCAACCATGTAATATGTTACTCTATTATGAAAATATGTATAACTCTTTGTTTCCTTAATAAACTAAAATAAAATAAAATAAAAAAAAGTATAGGCAACATAGTTCAGAGATTTTATCCCATATTTTGTAGTGTGTGTTTGAGGTATGCGGATTTTATTGCTATTTCGAGTATTGTGAGTGTGAATGTCTTGATTGTAAAGTGGCTTGATGTCAGTGTGAGTTGATTGTTGGGTAATTTGTAGGATGGTGTTTGTGATTTCATTGTTTAGGAAGGACTGCGATTGGATATTTTTTTTTGCGGCATTCACATGAAAAAATACACATGAAAATAACTTAACAAAAGTTCGATTGAGAAATGCGTTGCACCGTTTGCCTAAAATCACAAACGCTTCCGGCGCTCGTCGCGACGCCCGGAATAACCCGGCCTAGTGATGAAACACCACTCTTATTAGACAGAATCCGCACTATTAATACACGCCACTCCTCCCACCTCCCATCTCCCACCTCCCCACCCACCCCAAACCTCTCATTCCTGTACGTGATCACTGGAGTCTGCACATTGCAACGGATCACTGAAGCGACATACCGGCAGAAGTGTTCTGTGGGCGTTTGAATGTGCTAGAAGTAAGCTCAATTTGTCCTTAATTTTTCTGAAATCGGTCAAATAATTTCTGTTTTGAAGTGAAAAATTTTTTTGCACCTCGATGTTGAGATTTAACTCGATGAAACGGAAGCGAGCGACACTAAAAAGAGACAAACACATACATCTATAAGCAATAATTATTAGCCTGAAATACTCATCTACATTAAAAAAATCTCCCGAGAACTCGCGTCCTTCTGATATCCGGTCAACTGCTCTTTAACCACTGAGCTACGTCGGCTTATCGTGCTATGCATAAAAATCTTGTCTCAAACATTAGTTTATCAATTAAAAAATAATAAAATCTATAAGATTCAACCTGCGAGAGAATGAGATAGACTAATCGGTGTCCTCTTTCTGTGGTGCTTCTTAGCCTATAGGCCTCATCGTTGTGCGGTGCTTCGTAAGATCATACGTAAAAATATTTTTAAACTTGATAACAATATTATAATAAATAAACCCTTCAATTGTCCTACTTCTGTTGCTCTGCATTCGTCTCATTCGCTCGAAGATTAGTTTTCTGAAGGTTTCACTTCTACCGCGTGTGAACTGCACACATTTTTTTGACATGAAAATCACCGGTGTGATTTGAAACTCGATTAAACGGAAGCGAGGGACACTAAAAAGAGACAAACATATACATCTATAGGATTTAGCCTGCGAGAGAATGAGTTAGCAATAAAATATTAATTTATTTCACGGGTACTCGGTTCCAGGGTGCCAGACATTTAGCGAATTCGGTCGTATCCTGAGAAATTATTATTATTTTATTTTTTTTTAAATTCAGTATCCAATCTTCAAACCACTCCAAAATGAACAGGCAAAGAAAACACAGAAGAAAGCGACATCTAGCGACTCCGAAAAAGAAAACACAAATAATAATGAGATGACCAAATTGAATAAGAAAAGGTGCACTGGAATTCGACAATATAGAATAAATAGCCTTCACATTGATAAAAAAAAGTGCATCGTAGTCTCCCAACACTTGTCTACTTAAGTTTTCTGAAGGTTTCACTTCTACCGTGTGTGAATTGCACACTCTGATTTTGTTTTTGCAATATTTTATTATTTACTTGTATGAATTTACGTAAGCAATTGAGCTAGAATTCCCTCACCAAACAGAAGAGTCTTGTCTCTTTATGGTGAGGAATTGGTGAGGCTAATTTTATATTGCTTTATAACACTGCGTAACACATACAAATGTACGCTTATTTAAAAAAAACATACAAATATTAAATAAAAGAATTTGCGACGTCAATTTTATTTGAATTCGATTTAGTTCACACTTCTAGGATTTATGTGTTCAGTTCAGCTGGACCTACTCCCACGGGAATTCAACGCCATCAACATTCACTTCTAGATGCTAAACTGAAAAAAATTTAAAAAAAAATTCCGACTTTATTTATAGGAACGGTATTTCTTATTATAAAAAATGTTAAAATGTAAATCTGATGCAGAAGCGCGATCACGAATAGAATGGTCTATAATAGCGACGTTTAGTTATCGAGACGGTGAGCTTTGGCGTCATTCAATTTGCACAGCTTTATTTTTACGGAATTTCTGAAAGGTAACGAATTATCTTAGCTTTGTTCTATTCGGGGCGGTCACTTCGACTTAGGGGCCGTTGAAGTACATATTACGTAACGCACTTGGGGGGGGGGGGGGTCTTGTGAAACGTTACTGTGCGTTACGAGGGGGGAGGGGGGGGGGGGGGGTTCCAACAAGGCGTTATGTAACATGTTTTTCTTTATTTAGATAAAAAAAACTAGGGAATTAAAATCTTCCAAGTTGGCAATCCTTTTTGTTCTCGAAATCTCTTGTTTTATTTATTACCTCAAACGCGATTAAGACAAGAAAAAAGGTATTTAAGCGACTTTCCTGTACTTTGCGCAACTTAATTGTGACTTTCAGGTAAAAATTATCACTTGGGCGTTACGTAACGTTTAGGGGGGGGGGGGGAGAGTACGGAAAAACGCTACGGCGCGTAACATGGAGTGGAGGGGGGGGGGGGGGGGTCAAAAATCTTAAAACATTGCGTTACGTAATACTTGAACGCCCCCTTATGGGCTTTATATACGATGCTTTTTTTCACTTCATCCTTATTATCACTTCGTCCTTAGTGGGCATACATTAATTACGTGAGCAGTTTTTATTCCAATCTAGACCCTCCCCCCTCCCCTTGGCGATATAAATTTGGGCCACTTCGTATATTCTTTTCAAGTAACGTGAGATTTTGCTGGAACCCCCCCCCCCCCCCCTTTGAGCTCATGTAATTAATGTATCCCCTCTTATGAGATTTTTATACGATGCTTTTTTCACTTCATCCTTAAGGTCACTTTGTCCTTATGGGCCTTTTTATGTGATTTTTTTTCACTTCATTCTTACGGTAACTGCGTCCTTATGGGCTTTTTTATGTGATTTTTTTTCACTTCATTCTTACGGTAACTGCGTCCTTATGGGCTTTTTATCTGATGCCTTTTTCACTTCATTATCACGGTCACTTCGTCCTTATGGGCTTTTTATCTGATGTTTTTTTCACTTCACTCTTACGGTCACTTCGTCCTTATGGGCATTTTATGTGATGCTTTTTTCACTTCATCGTTACGGTCACTTCGTCTTTATGGGCTTTTTATATGAAGCTTTTTTCACTTAATCCTTGTGGGCTTTTCATATGATGCTTTTTTCATTTCATACTTATAATCACTTCGTCCTTATGGGCTTTTCATACGATGCTTTTTTCATTTCATCCTTATGGTCACTTCGTCCTTATGGGATTTTTATACGATGCTTTTTTTACTTCATCCTTAAGGTCACTTTGTCCTTATGGGCCTTTTTATGTGATTTTTTTTCACTTCATTCTTACGGTAACTACGTCCTTATGGGCTTTTTATCTGATGCTTTTTTCACTTCATTCTCACGGTCACTTCGTCCTTATGGGCTTTTTATCTGATGTTTTTTTTTCATTCACTCTTACGGTCACTTCGCCCTTATGGGTTTTTTATGTGATGCTTTTTTCACTTCATCATTACGGTCACTTCGTCTTTATGGGCTTTTTATATGATGCTTTTTTCACTTCATCATTACGGTCACTTCGTCTTTATGGGCTTTTTATATGACGCTTTTTTCACTTAATCCTTGTGGGCTTTCATATGATGCTTTTTTCATTTCATCCTTATAATCACTTCGTCCTTATGGGCTTTTCATACGATGCTTTTTTCATTTCATCCTTACGATCACTTCGTCCTTATGGGCTTTTTATACGATGCTTTTTTCATGTCAATCCCCATATGGAAACTATATCACAATCCGCAAAACCGCGTATGAAAAATCTTTGCTTCAAACGATAATTATTTTTATTATAAAGATTTTATACGGATGTTTATCATAATTAGTTTTCTCACATTACTTTGGTTGTCTATGGACTTTTCGGATCACATGGTCTCGTTTTCGAGATGCGCCGAAGGTAACCGAAGGTAGATGGGCAGTGTCATTATAATTCTAGAGCTCCGCAGACAAAACCTAGCTTTCAGTCAGAAAAGATGTAAGTAATATTATAAATTAGGATATGTAATAAGACTAATAAGAAATAAAAGGACATAACTATGATTTTATATATTTCACCCAATTTACACAAAAACTTGACAAATTATGTACCTAAACCTTCCTCATAAATCACTCTATATATTTATAAAACCGCATGAAAATCCGTTCAGTAGTTTTGAGTTTATCGCGAACAGACAGACAGATGACACGGCGGAGGACTTTAATTTATAATATTTACATAATTTTAATATATATATATATATAAGTATATATATTTTTTTTTACATTAACTCCACACAGGAGGTCCTGAGGAAAATAATTTCCCTCAGGGCCTATGTCATCTGGGATGCTATGTGGAGGGTCTTTTTGAGGAGAGGAAGGAATAAAGAAGTATTGGTCTTGAAGACACCCATGTTGTAGAAAGGAGGAAACACAGAGGCCGGCAAATCATTTCACAACCGAGCTGTTGAACACAAGAACGAGTCGAAGAAACGACCCGTTCTCATGTGACAAATGTCAATCTTGTACAAATGTTGGGCACGCGTTTGGCGTGTTTCCCGACTATGCACCGGTGCCGAAGGGATCAATGACGCTAGTTCCTCGGAGCATCTTCCATTGTAATACCGGTAGAACAAGGATAGCATTCCCACCCGACGCCTGTGCTCTAAAGATTGCAATTCGTCTGTTAAGATGGGAGAATCTATTAAACGGACCGCCCGTTTCTGCACAGAGTCGAGGGTATTTTTCAGGTATTTTGGAGTTCCAGACCAGAGGTGGCTGCCAAATTCAACCGTGGGGCGCATTTGTGATTTGTACGGGGTTAGCAGTTATGTACTATTAAAGTATCTGAGGGCCCTGTACAGTACGCCCAGTTTCTGTGAGGCTAACTTTACTCTGGCTTCGATGGAGCCCCCATACCTGAGCTGGTCACTTAGGGTTACACCAAGCATATCAATGGAGGGCCTGTTCGGAAGATTGCTTCCGTTGAAAGAGACTAGATTTTCATATATAATATATATATATATTTTTTTTTCATATGTTTTTATTCCAGTAAAAAAGAAAATAACACTTTCACTTACTTAACTAGAATATTGAATTATGTACTTTTTACATTACATAGTTTTTACATTTCATAACCTTAGATTACATTAGATTGCAATACTAACATTTACATGATATTATATTACCATACGATATTATTCACTATCACTACTTTGTTTTTTGTGAATAAACATGAACAATTTTTTTTTGAATTTGCACACACTTTTTTCGTTTTTGATATCATCTGGAAGGGAATTATATAAATTGCCCCCCTCGTAACTAATTGATTGCTTACCGTAGTTAGTATGAATGGTGTTTAAACGTATGTTATCGTGTTGTCGTGTAAAATGTTTGTGTACTTGGAACGTTTTAATGAATTCTGTGTTTGTATGTATGAGTTTATTATTTATTTTGTATATAAGGACACATATATTGTACTCGTATAGTTTTCTTAATGATAGCAGTTTTGTTTCCAAATATATAGAGAAGATTGTCAATGCTCTTCATTTATATGTACTCTCCTTTCAATGTCATCTCTTTTTTTTATTCGTGTTATTGTTATAGGACTATTTGTCCGTAAATAAATAAATAAAACAATTAAGAAAACCGTAACACTTAGTGCGGGGGAATCATATTCCGAATACCACGTAATAGAGTCTACTGTCTCAACAAATTGGTTTAAAAATTGGTTTATTGGTTTATTTGTATGGGCCTAGAAGTCGAAAGTTCTTACGTAAATTGGCACAGCAGAGTTCTTTCAAATCGGTATAGATCACTCTTACTGAGATTTGTGTTCGGTGTTAATACCATTTCTTCCTCCGTGCCCTAAAATTGTTTTGAATGTGTTACAAAATTTGGGGACAAATTGTTGTTTATGGTGTTCAGTTTCCTGTTTCATTGATCTTGCATTCCAAATGTCAACGAGTTTGTCGGCTTGTGTGACCCTTGACTATCCAAGATGAAACATTTTGAGCTAAATTTATACCATCTACAATATCTGCGTGGAATGTGGTGACGAAATCACCAATTTATCGGCTTGATTAATTATTCAGAGTGTAGAGCACTTGAAGCGAGGTGGAATGAGTTAATTATGGAGTGTGTGCACGATGACTTAGATGAAATGAGTCAGGATTGGTTTTAGGTGTTAAATCAAAGTAAAAAAATTAATACCTAACCTATTTGATATATTCTAGGAACAATGAAAAGACTAAAGGAAATAATTTAAACCCAAAATAAGTATTTGGCTACCACCAACAACGGAAAGACTAAATAAAATAATTCTAAGCCACAATTAGTATTTGCCTACTTACTACTAACAACGGAAAGACTAAAGGAAAAACTCAAAGCTAAATAAGTATTCGGCTACTAACAAAAAAGGAAAGACCAAAGGAAATTATTACATTCAACCAAGGACATGATTCCAATACAAAATGGTGTCCGAATACATAGGTACAACAAAAAATGGAAAGATTGAAGGAAATAATTGCAAGCCAAAAAGAAATACCTGGCTACTACTAACAACGGAAAGGATAACGATAAATCTTCTTGGCCAAAAAAGTATTCGACTATCATCAATGGGAAGACCAAAGAAAATAATGCCACGCTAAAAATGTTTCTGAGGATCCATATCAG
This sequence comes from Limnephilus marmoratus, assembly GCA_917880885.1. Lineage (NCBI taxonomy): Eukaryota > Metazoa > Arthropoda > Insecta > Trichoptera > Limnephilidae > Limnephilus > Limnephilus marmoratus. The sequence continues at coordinate 32,911,543 of OU862928.1, forward strand.
CGAAGGAAAGAATGTAGGAAATATTTCAAAGCCAAATTTTTTTCTGGCTACAACCAACAATGGAAAGAAAAAAGAAAATTATATCCAAGCTTAAATATGTACCTACAACTACTCTATGAAAAAAAAAATATTAAAAAAAATAAAATAATAATAATAAGCCTTTTATTCTGGACTTCTGTTAGGTATGAATACTAGGCATGTTCTTGTTTGTTATAATATATCCCGAAGCTCAGTTTGCCTCTTGGAATAGGCCTCCTCTAACATTTTCCACTGGGGCCTGTCACGCGCTACTCTTCTCCAATAATTAGCTATGAGTTTTAGGTCGTCTTCCCATCTTATTTGTTGACGTCCTCTACCATATCTTGCCATCTCTGGGATACCGGTCAGTGACATTTTTGCACCATTTCTCTCTGCACACATTAATTAAATTTGATTAATTAATTTTCGATAATTATTTAAATACAAACCTCTTTCCAAAATGTCTCCCCCCATAACTTATTTAAGTATTATGGCCACGGAGTAATAACAATAATGCCCCTCCTTGGTCAACTATTACTTTTAAAATAGCTTCAGTTTTCGTGATAGAACTCTCCGTGTATATATTTCTTCCAAGATTATAACATTCCCCAAATGGACCGGCGTTATTTCCCCTTGTTCGAGCAATTAAAAATTTCTGAATACAATTTTGAATGCTTTCTGTAATTATTTGCCAAAAATTGTAGTTCTTCTACTTGCGGTATTTATAAAATTTTGGCATCGTTGACAAGATGTAACGGCCTCCAGATGCTTGTCTTCTAGATTGCATTTTGCAATGCCAAGTCCTTGTCACTCTCCTTGCCAATGTTTTCGACAAGCCGATGACAAGAGAGAAGATGATATAAATCGAAGATCGTTTTCCAGATGGGACGTTGCAGCAGTTTTCGTAATTGCAATTTGCTACAGATTCCATAAAATAAAATTGTTGATAAACTGGACACGACAAGTGATAATAGATTCCAGGTTACATTTACATACATTGTGTATGTATGTACTGTATAATAATATACGAAGCTTGAAGTGCAATTAATCATGATTTCGACCATTTCTGTATAGCCAAACTTCCGACCTCCCTCGTCCCAATCTTATTTCTTTTCAGTCAAACAACATATCCCAATATGCCACTTGCATGGATTTAATAACGTGTGGATAGATTTTTTTACTAAGATTACGAAAACGTTACAATTTTTTTTTAGAAATGTACAGTTTTTTTTTTTAATAAATAAATCCATTATTTTGGCTCGTGACGTCACTACATGAAAATGTCCCGTCTCCAAAAATGTTCTATTCATTTTGTAAAATTCCACACTGATTTTTTTTTAATATGACAACGCTTTGATTTCAGGCGAATTTTTGAATTTGACATTTAGCATTCACTAGATTTATTGTTTGTTCTCTGCGAACTTATCATTTGGTTTGACTTTTTGACAGATGTTATGAAGAGAACCCCGTACATTTTACGCTGTCTGTACCTGTTTTAGAGGTATAATGGTAATGGTGCTGATTTTAACAAAATCAAATTTTATAATATTATTATTATTATTATAATTTAAAAGTACAAGTACATTACATTGGATTAAGTAATATAGACGTTGAACATTATAATGATTTATGATCAAGATGGATCAAGGAAAAAATATTTATGAGATGTAATATTTTTGGTATGCCTCGATATTCTCCTGTGCCATTCGTGTGGAAAACGTTTTTTTTTTTTTAAAATGATTTTCGGCTATGTAATTATCGTTTTTTCGCACCCATAAAATTATGTCCGGTCTTTCCGGTTTATAAAAAACGGTCTGATTTTTCGGATTGAAATTTTCAAAAAATCGCCAGGGTTTCAAAAATACGATTAAAAAAAAATACAGAATGTCTTAGAATATTTGCCTAAATCGGAAACAAATTAAAAAAAATGTGATGCAAGTGGCCTATTGGGGATGCCAAAGTCCCGTTGTCCGCGAGCGGTTTGGACTCTTACTGGATATTTCTGATATTTTAAAATCAGTTTTTCACGATATCCAAAGATCAACACGGCGTTTTCAAAATCGGTCGGTCGAGATAAATATTTTTATATTAAATTCTAGGGTTGGTTACAAATATGAAGGTGTTACTTTTTGCTGATGCCTTCAAACTTAAGAAAGAGATTAATAATATTGAATATTAACGATTGTTTTACATTACAAAACAACTTAAGAAATCTTTTTGAATGGTGCTCTATCAACAAATTAGTATTGAACATAAAGAAATGTTAGTTCATTTTTACAATATAAATTTACGAAAAAAAAAGAATTAATAATTCTTTTTTTTTCGATATACCTTATATTTAAAAAAATTAAATTGCGTTAGTGAAATTATTAAAGCCCCGCTAGAAGAAGATGGAGAGATATGAAATTATGTAAAATTGTGAAAATGTTTAATAAAACACGACTTGTTTAAAATAGAGCAAAAATCTTGCGGGGGTTGTCTTAAACAGCATTTAAAGAAACACTGTGAATTTTTTCATAAGTACATATAACTTGTAAAATAACTGAAACAAACGTGTTTATAATAATTTTTGGAGCATACTTTGCGATTTTTTCTATCGAGGGAATTTTATATAATTTGCGTTTCGGTTATCGTTATTATTATTGCGGTCGTTATCTTAAAAAATAACGTATATTTTTTTAAGAGCTTAAAAACTTCAAACGTTTAAGGGAGGTTTACAAGAAATCGGTAGAAATTCGGGTAGCGGCGTCTTAACCTAGGTATTGTATTCGATAACAACTAACCTTTGTATGCCATGTTAATAATATTATCAACAATGCCTTTAGTCAACAATCCCTTTTGGCTTTGTTTTGAGAGCTGCAAAAGAATTCAATAATTTAGGCACATTTATCATGTTGTATAAAACCCTTGTCAAATGCCAAGTACACTATCCACGTTACGGTCTCCATTTTACAATATTCATTCCGACAGCATTGAAAAGATTCAACCTAAGTTCCTGAGATATATATACACATACAGCCTATAAATTACGCATTTCAGTAAAAAACAATGGTTATAATTACCTAGCTCCCGGAAAAAATGTTCCTATTAAAACTTTCAGAGAGAAGAATTCGCATATATTTAAGGCTCTGCAACCGGGCTCGAAAAGAAGAAAATGGAGAGATACGAAATTACGAATATTAGAGGAGAGTGCTAACATTTACAGTGACAAAATCGATGCGAAAATTGCGAAAATTGCGAAAATGTTTAATAAAACACGACTCGTTTAAAATAGAGCAAAAATCTCGCGGGCATTGTCTTAAACAGCATTTAAAGAAACACTGTGAATTTTTTCAAACATATAACTTGTAAAATAAATTAAATAAACGTGTTTATAATAATTTTTGGAGCATATTTTACGATTTTTTTTCTATCGAGGGAATTTTATATAATTTGCGTTTCGGCGCGACGAATGTCTAGATATTATCTTCAAGAATAACATATATTTTTTTAAGAGCTTTAAAACTTAACGTGTTTAAGGGAAATATGTAAGAAATCGGTAGAAATTCGGGTTGCGGGCCCTACTATTACATAAAATACTGGATTTCAAAATTACTCGCCGACATTTTTTACTCTTTTCCTTTCAACATCAGGACACTGGCTTATCAAAATTCCCCGATTCCGAGACCTCAGTCTCGAAAATAAATATTGTGATGTGGTTTATATATTATTTTGTGTTGTTTATGAATTCTTTTATTTATCTAGACACAAATAGTTATATACAGGGTGTTAAGGGACGTACTTGACTTACTTTAACCAGTGATTCCTGACATTATTTGGAGCAAAAAATGTAAATGAAATTTTGGTCTCCGGTGACTTTTTTTAATGTTTTTTTTTTGTTTCTACAAAAACTTAAAAATGTTATTTTAGTTGTTATTTTGAATATGTATTTATGTTAGAATTTTTACCAATGTATTTCATTTTATGCTTTTTTTGATAAATTTTTTTATCACATTATCTTTTTTTTATTGTTTTAATTTTAAGTATTTACAATCACAGTGGTACAAATAACTTATTACATAGAATGTAAAAGCCCATTAGGACGGGTAGTAAATACAAAAAAGTATAAATAAAAATATCCCTTTCTTTAAATACAACAAATTTATTTTGTGGCATCATTTTTTAGTGAAAATGAAAGGAATTATTGGTTTTAACCACTTTAAATGTCTATAAAACCGATATTAAAAGTGGTTAAAAAAAGAAATCTGTTAATTTTTAATTCAAAATATTCTTCTTCTGCACGGTTTTTCAAAAGCCCTTGATAAAATTAACATCCTAGATTATGAAGAAGCTGTTAAAAATCAGAATTAAAGAGGACCTTCTTATATGAATCAAATGTTAAATTAAATTAATTTTCATTAAATTAAATTAAATCATATTTCACAGTCAAGCAGTTAGAGCCAAGAACTGTAAGTTTTCTTAACGATACAAAAAAAGGAATAAGATAATATCATGTCATTTTTGTCGTTCTTTTGATAAAAAATTACAAAATTGTAATAGTAAAAAAATATCAAACGGTCAAAAAATTGCATTCGACGATTTGTATTAATTTCTAAAAGATAAACAATTTGATAAATGAGCAAAAAATATATAATTCGCTCGCCACTCTTAAATAAGTTAAGCCTCTTAAGGCAAGTTCAAATACTAGATACCATAAAAATTCTTAGTTATGTTAAAAAAAGAAACCCCTGAGTCATAATTTGGGAATAACTCACTTTAGTCAAATTTAAACAATGCAGTAATTGTGATTTTAAAAGGATAATAACCATTAATAATTTCCGTCATTTTCTCGGAAATCAATAAGAGCGTAGGTAATAAAAATAAAAACAATAAGTTTTTCATCATCATCTAGAAATAATATTGATATATCGTCTGTAAGTGGCCTAACCACAGTTTGATGATGCCTTCAGAAGACGAAACAGCTACCACGCGTAATCATAATTATACTGCAGAACTTGTATATAAATAAACAGTTTAAAAATATACATATTATTCATTACATAAAAGAAATAAAAATTCTTATGGGAGTTCCACAAATTAAACTTAATAACGGTAAATGAGTAAGCAATGTATTTTGCCCTTGACGGAATTGTTGTTCGACGCTTGACGAGATGAAAATACTGTTTTGACCTGAAAGAGTGAAAAAGTTATGCACATTTTCTCTTTTGTTTCTGAACACTAAACCAATTATTCGTCTTTCTTCTATATATATCTTTATCATTACATAGTATAAAATGAAGTCGCTCAAAATGTATGTGCGCGTTAATCTTTTAAACTACGCAACGGATTTTCATACGGTTTTCACCAATAGATAGAGTAATTGAAGAGGAATATGTATAATACATGTAAATAATATTAGAGAAAAGCCGAGAAATTTAAAGAAAACATATTTTTGTGCGATTTAAAACGGCTGGCGGGCCGTACTATAGTCACTTTTGAAATTCGTTCTACGGAAGAAATTGGAAAATAGATGTCCTAGAGTAAGTAGGTATTTGATTTGAATTGTTTTATTTTATGAAGTCGCTCAAAATGTATGTGCGCATAGATCTTTTAAACTATGCAACGGATATTCATGCGGTTTTCACCAATAGATAGAGTGATTCAAGAGGAAGGTTTATATGTATAAAAACATGCTTATTATAGTAGAGAAAAGTCGAGAAATTAAAATGTTCAATTCAGGCAGCGGGCAGCTGGCAAGCGGGTGGTGTGGATTTTATAAAGATTGGGTAATGGCGTTGTGTTTCGTTAGCCACAGCAACGTGTGGCCGTTTCTGCTAGTATAGTATAAAATGTAGTCTCTCCCGCTGTCTGTGCGGTTAGATCTTTTAACGGAACGGATTTCCATAAGGTTTTCACCAATAGATAAAGTGATTCATGAGGAAGGTTTTTAGGTATATAATTTGTCAAGGTTTTGTATAAATTGGTTGGTATATACATAAATAAAGGGAGCGGGCTGGCAAGCGAGTAGCGGGCAGTGAGCTGGCATGCGGGCGGTATGGATTTGATTTAACAGGTGGCGTTGGTTATAAAGGTTGGGTCTGCTAGTATATGTATATATATGTATATTAAAAATAATGAATGTATGTTTGCTTGCTTTGCTATTTTGTTTGTCCCTTATGCAAAGCTAAACCATTCATCCGATTGCGATGAAACTTTGGGGATTTGATGTGCGCATTCTCGCGATGGTTGCTATTTATACTAGTGAGCTCTGGCGTCATGAAATTATGTATTGCTAAGCCATCCGTGCAGGAGGGAAAGGGAACGTGGGAGGAGAAGGTGAAGATGAACAGGGACGAATGGGAAAGGACACGCGGGGAGAAACAATTTCTTTATTTAAGTGGCATTGCAACACACGCCGGGAGCTCGCTAGTCCATTGTAAATTCTTGATCAAAAATGTATTATCCTCGGAGAATGAATACAGACAGTGCTGCACAACTGTTAGATGCAATGTCAAACGACTTAGCAGTGTCGCATGTGCATTGTGCAATTTGATCAATGAGTGCATCCACCGAAGAGATAAATTGAAAGAAGTGTGTTGTGGGCGCGTCCGTGTGCCCGAAAGTATCTCAATTTTAAATTATTCAAAAAGTTAAAGTATTGAAATTTGTAAATAACTTTATCGCGCCGTTTCGCCGCAGGAGTAGGCAAAGAAGGTTTACCACCTTATACATTTATTGGCACACACCTCTTGCTTCACTTACATTCATGAGTTTCTCGTTCATACAATAATTTTTATTTTTATTTTTACATTAGCTTCACGCAGGACGCCCTGTTAAACAATTTCCATCGGGACCTATGTTGCCTTTGGGGATGTTGAGTGAAGGAGTTGCTGAGTGTTTTAGGGAAAGGAAGTTCTGGAAAGGAAGGGTGGGTAGGAATCTGTAGTTAGTGAATGAATCTTTCCCTCCCACTGCGGTGCATGGCAATATTCTGAGAGAATCCTACCGAGAAGGTTTAAAGATCTCCCTCAACCAGTCTCTCCCGATCCGGCCTGCCACGTAGTTGGTGGGCAGAAAATGCCCGACAAACCTCACCCCATGAACCCAGATACCCCTGCTAAATTACCAAATTTAGTTAACGTAGCTAACCACTTGGGGTGACCTATGTCAGTGTTATTGATTGTCCAATAAATGGGTCCCGTACCCGCCTTCCAAATTGGAGTGATTATGGCGAAGGTATTGGTTATCTAATAAATGGTTCCCGGGGCGGCGGTTACCCATACGAGACGTCTCCAGTTTACATAAGACTTAACTACCAAAGGCAGGCCAATAAATTCGATTATGTATTATTATTTGTTCGAGGGTAGAAATGAGATCCCTTGAGGCATACCTGATACAACCTATTACAAAAATGTGGATATGCGGCAATAATCCAAAGCTGGTATCACTCAAATCGAGATAGCCACTGGAGCGACAGCGCATTTTTAAAATTTTTAAACGACTTCGAAAAGGAGGAGGTTCTCAATTCGACTGTATTTTTGGTTATTTTTTTTAATGTTTGTTACCTCAGAACTTTCGACTGGGTGGACCGATATTGATGACTCTTTTTTTATTTGAAAGCTGGTGCTTCTCGTGTGGTCCCATTTTAATTTGGTTCAGTTCTGACAATGGCATCTATGAGAAAATCATATAAGTCTTAAATTTGCATCAAGTATGTGCGCGACAAATGGACGAATAACTCAATATCACGCCAACCGATTTCGATGATTATTTTTTTATTGGAAAGGATGTACTTCAAGGGTAGTTTGATGAGAGTTTGGTTAGGTTCTGATTATGGAATCCATGACGAAGTAACGGAACTCTCCAATTCTTAAGAGCAAATTAACGATACTCGGCCGAATCTTAATCGAATTAGTTAATGTAAGTACTTCAGATTCACTAAAAATCAAAAAATAAACAAAAATTTTAACAAAACAAAAAAACGACTTAAAAAAATGCACTAAAAAGTAAAAACATAATTTCGTATTCTTCTACAACTTAATAATCAACTTACTTTTCTACTCATCAATATGTAGGTACAATTGTTATTTTTGGAGTCGGTGTCAGCCAAGGTACCCGGCCCGGCGTGTTCACTTGACAGCTCCCCTCCCGCCGCGGCCCGCTCTCACCTCTTACCTCGTCAAGTCGCGCGTGCGACACAAGTACATCTCACCTATAACTATGTATGTAGTTACAAACCTACCTTGGCTGACACCGACTCCAAAAATAACAATCGTACCTACATATTGATGAGTAGAAAAAGTAAGTTGATGATGAAGTTGTAGAAGAATACGAAATTATGTTTTTACTTTTTAGTGCATTTTTTTAAGTCGTTTTTTTGTTTTGTTAAAATTTTTGTTTTTTTCTCCGTTAGCTCGACTTTTCAGAAGATCGTTTTTAAAATTTTTCGCCAACATTAAAAAAATAATCATACCTTCGAATTTTAACATGGAGACATAAAAACTTATTATAGTGCTTTATAACCAATGAATTAACCTGTATTTTACCGTTTATCTCACGTTGTAGGATTTATAAAAAAAAATATTAAAAAAACGTTAATTTATAACCGCGGAAATGTTACTTTAAAACTGCCGTGAGAGGTACTTATTCGAGTCAACATAGAATATTTTCGACTTCTGTATGTTGTCTGTGATACATTTGATAATGAAAGGTGCATATCTATGGAAAAATGACTTAATTCTAACCGTAAACAGCTGATCAAAAATTCTGCGTGAAAAAAATATTTTTAACTTCGTCATAAAATAGTCTACGAAGTTATCTATGGTCATAATAGATAAAGCATTTCAATAGCTTCATATTAAGTCCAAAATAACAAACGTGGGAGCTATAAATACAAAAATAAATTTAAATTGCCTAATCAAGGAGATAATTGCCTTTTTTTATCCGAAAAGCAATCGGAGACATTTGAAATTGCGCCAATATATGGTAAAAATCGCTCAAGTGGTGAAATCTTTCATTTCTAGCTATTATTACTTCAGTGTGTGCATCGGGCGGAATGCAAGTCATTGGTGACCAATTGAAGCGATCAGGCGCCACGCACCCAACTGGAATGAACCGATTGAGACTTTTGATTTGGCTACAGATTGGCAGATTGACCGAATGACATGCACCTAGCCTTTCAATTGATGCCAATAATCTCCTTGATTCATTAGTCATGTCATAGCTACCAGGTTAACCATCATTCTAATTTCTTGGAAGTACAATATGCTCATAATATTGATTGATTTTAATCTATTTGCGGGGGTTTTAGAATAGACAACCTCCGTGGTTGAGTGGTTAAGATCCTGGACTACGAATTCAGAGGTCGCAGGTTCGAATCCTGGCACGCGCTCTAAAAACATCAGAGTAGGCAGTTCACAAGCGGTAGAAGCAAAACCTTCAGAAAACTAAAGTAGTCAAGAGCGGGAAGGCTACAAAGCATCGCACAAAGAGAATATCGATTATTCTATTTCATTGTCTCGCAGGCTAAATTCTATAGATGTGTATGTGTCAGTGGCGGTCCGTGAGTATTAAGTGAGGAGGCGTCTACTAATATCTAAAGGAATTCCAAAAACTGAAAAAATCGAACTAATATCTATGAGAACCAAAGTGTTGACGAATATCTACAGCTCAAACTGTTAACATCTATGAGAACCAAAGTGTTGACGAATATCTACAGCTCAAACTGTTAACATCTATGAGAACCAAAGTGTTGACGAATATCTACAGCTCAAACTGCTGACTAATTCTATGAGAACCAAAGTGTTGACGAATATCTATGAGAACCAAAGTGTTGACGAATATCTACAGCTCAAACTGCTGACTAATTCTATGAGAACCAAAGTGTTGACGAATATCTACAGCTCAAACTGCTGACTAATTCTATGAGAACCAAAGTGTTGACGAATATCTATGAGAACCAAAGTGTTGACGAATATCTACAGCTCAAACTGCTGACTAATTCTATGAGAACCAAAGTGTTGACGAATATCTACAGCTCAAACTGCTGACTAATTCTATGAGAACCAAAGTGTTGACGAATATCTACAGCTCAAACTGCTGACTAATTCTATGAGAACCAAAGTGTTGACGAATATCTACAGCTCAAACTGCTGACTAATTCTATGAGAACCAAAGTGTTGACGAATATCTATGAGAACCAAAGTGTTGACGAATATCTACAGCTCAAACTGCTGACTAATATCTATGAGAACCAAAGTGTTGACGAATATCTACAGCTCAAACTGCTGACTAATTCTATGAGAACCAAAGTGTTGACGAATATCTACAGCACTGGCAGAGGTTGGATTTGCAATTATGTATAGCATATTGGAATAACGTAATATTGCGTATGCAGTTTAAAAAACTTAATTTATGTAAGTATGTATGTAAAAATCCCTAATATCGGACTATTGGACACATTTAGCTGATTAGTACAACCTACGTTCTGTAGATATTAGTCCAACCTACGCTCTGTAGATATTAGTTCAACCTACGCTCTGTAGATATTAGTCAACATTGGGACCGTCATAGATTTTCGTCCGACCTTAGCTCTGTGGATATTAGTCAATATTCTGAAGTTCGTAGATATTAGTTCAACATATGAGCTGTAGATATTCGTCCGACATACAGGCTGTAGATATTAGTATCTGGAGTCTTAAGTAAACTAGAGTGCTAAGATTGAAAAATACGACGTTATTGATGTTGATGTAGCTGAAAATGATTTTTTTTTCCTAAATTTAAATATTTTGTATGAAGATTTTCAGGGTTCTTTCAGTTTGTGGATGCGCCGCATCCACATTTCAGTATAGCTTCATTGAAATTTTACAACAACAACATCAATAACGTCGTATTATTCCAATCTTAACACTCTAGCTCACCGAAAACTCACGGACCGCCACTGGTGTGTGTGTGTCTCTTTTTATTGTCGCTTTTTGTTTCATCGAGTTTAAAATCACGACGGTGCTGAGCGATTTTCAATTGAGGCATATATTTTTATCACAAAAGCGTAATCATTGTAGAACTGTACATACCGAGATTACTTTAAATACAGTAATTTGAAAATTAACATTGGCGCAGCCTTTCGATTGGATATAATATTTTAATTAATTTTACAAAAATAGAAGTGTTACGTTTTGTCGCGTGCTGGAATTCAACCAAGACTTCAATAATTGAAGGACGTAACAAAGTCTATAATTGAAGCAGTTTACAGAGTGGCAAACAAATCATTGCAAATTAATATTTGATTAACTTTCTGGTGTAAGTGATTTCGTCTTAATCAAGAACTTGCGTTTAAATGTTGGATTCCAAACGTACCAAGTTGTTAATTTCTTGAAACAATGGCGGATATTAATTCAATGGTTCTCGTATTAAATTTCTGTCGTCAAGTTACTGTTAAGTTTGTTTGTTTGTTTTTTGCTGTTGTTTCAACACACGTCACATTTGATGACTCTAAAATCATTTTTGACATTTGAACATTTTTAAGGCCCGGCTCCCCGCGTTTCTACCGATTTATTACATATTTAAAAAAATATATGCATATGTTATTCTTGAAGATTATATCTATGTATACATTTCCCACGCCGAAACGGCAATTAATAAAAAAATCGCAAAGTATGCTCCGAAAATTATTATAAACACGTTTTTTTCGAATATTTTACAATTATAAAAAAATATATATTAAAATAGCTGGTTTCCGACACGAGTTGCAATGCCATTTTCAAAGAAATAAATTGTTTCTACCTGCATGTCCTTTCCCGTGCGTCCCCGTTCCCCTCCCGCACCCCCTTCCCTTCCCGCGTTCCCCTTACACCTTCCCCGCCTACCCTCTCCGCTCTCCAGCTCCCCCGTCCCGCCAACCCATCTCCCGCGTTCCATCTAATCAGTCCCAGTACTTTCAGTTTTCAAACAGCTCGCGTGCCACCCATTACAAATTTTTTATTCAAATTTTCATTTTTCATTTATTACAAATATTCATTTTTGTATATTATAAGAACAATCAATCTAATTTGGTACCTAACACAGGTATCTATTTAAAATATCTATAATTTAAAAAAAGTAGACAATTATTTCGTCTGCTAAATACACATTCAGCGACCTATCTAACGTGCAAAGTTAAAATAATGGTTAGGCTTTCTGAGTTTATCCATTTTTCTGCGCCATTTTCTTTCCGTAAGAACTTTGTAAAGTATTAGAAAACTTAAAAAAAAAGATGAATGAAGTTATGGCGTCACCAAGGGAAACGGTATTCATTTTTATATATAAAATTCATAGACAGATTACAATTTTGTAGCAAAGATAAATAAAGCGGGAAGTGTTGAAATTTTGATTGTTCACAATTATATCTCACAATAGCGTATGGTTAGTTTCCTCTTCTCGAAGATCTGTTTTTACTGCAGATGCTGTATGTTATTATTGGCGTACGTACTGCAGATTTAATTTTATTGTACAATTATAATGCCTGTTCTGCTGTCGGCGAGACACGATGTACGAACACGATACTGTGCTCGTTTCAACTGCCCATTTCGTTTATTAGTACGCATCAAGAAAGATAATACCTACATCGACGGGGATTGTCTGAATTCTCGACAAATCAGTTACAAACAGTTATCCCGTTGAATTATTTATTTTTGAATTTCACGCCCGGCTGGGCTTTTAAATGTAATTTTTGAAGTGAAACTTCCTTAGCTCCGTTAGCGATTCGGAATTCAAATGAAACGGAAATGACGCATCTGTGAAGCATTATTTTATCTTCTCTCTGTTATTATTGAAAATACTTGCATTATATTATCACTGTTACTTTTTCGTTATTTCTCTTATCCAGGCTTCCTCAACCGGGCGCAGCTGTTATTTTTCTTTTTATTTACTAACACTTTTTATCTGTATATTTTTTTATCTATAGATTTCAGAATAATTGTTTTACGGGCTGCCAGATTTATTATTCTTTTGTATTATGTAAATGTAAGTACTTGCATACTGCTTTCTAACCCCGTATGCATGGACATAGGAGGGTCTAGAGTCGTTCAAGTAAATGTAGCTTCGTTCAATAAAATAGATTCCTGACGTGTGCGGTGAAGGAGGAAACCATATGTTTCCTTATAACGCCGTTGGGAAAGTGGTGGGGTCCCCTCCAATGCGAAGCATTATACTCATATTAAGGCTCCTATTGGTTGAGATATAAAACGGAAACGATGCGAGGTCTGCGCTCATTGGCCTGCTCACTGCGCTTTGATTATGACCTCAATTTTCAAGGCTCCTTGTTCTTCATAGTTTGAGATTGTTTTGGTAAAGTATCGCTTCTTTTTTGAAGTCTCCTCTAGCTCCGTTAGTGTCTTGCAATTTGGGTGAAACGGAAATGCGTCACAACCCAGTAGTACAAAAATACTCGGTTCTAATATTATGCTGTAAATTCAAACTGGGCGCGTGCCTTCCATAGCGTAGTTGGCAAGGTGCTTGACAAGTCTCAGCGGCCAGAGAGACAGAAATCAAGCGAACGGGGGTTCGAATCTACGAAATCAAAAAAAAAACATTTTTATTTTGTGAAATCAATATCCAATCTTTAAACTACTTTAAAAAAAGAAGCAAAGGAAAAGAAAGCGACTGTAACGTATCGTCTTGTTACCGGAGAGCTAGCTCAGAATAATATAATTATAGATATTTAAATAATTGCTGTTTTTGTACCTACCATTGTACTTCCTCCAATCTGCCTTCTCTGCCTTCTCACCGACTCGGGTCGCTTGGGTTGGGACAAAGGGGGGATGAATTTAATTATAAAGGTTTTAAAAATATGGATTTTAATACGGTTTGGCTAGGTCTTAGTACATGATCTTAATTATACTTATATCTACTTATATCTAAATCTTTAATGGTTGTCATATGGTTCGGGGATAACTAACTTTCAACTTTGCGATGCGTAACTTCGTTGGCGATCTGCGGGAGCCTTTCCAGGCACGGGGACGGGATGCGGTGACAAAGCTGTGGCGGTAAGCAATGGGCAGCAAGCAGTGGGTGGCGGTGGCACGCGGTAATATCGTTTTGCACTATCTTATTGTTCGTAAGGGCGGCACTTTGTAATACACTCTTCTAATATTGTTATTTACGCAGTCTTCGTTTAACACTTTCACTGGCGATATTAACTCTCCTTTTCATGTATCTTGCTTCCTCAATTTCCGAAGGATCTCTTCTTTACTCTTCTCGCGCTCCTCCTTCTCTCTGGTCTCGGTCTCGACTGCTTGTACCGGCGCGCGTGCCCTATGAACTGGTGGGACCCGTGGCCCTACCCCGCAATTCTCCCTTCCTCCGTTCCGCTCCTTCATATCTGTCAACACTTTCTTTGTCTTTGAATGCACAATGCGATAAGGTCTAATTCAAATTTACTTGTGACGTAATTTGATTCGTCACAATACCCCCTTCGTTACAAAAGAAAATTTTGAATTCGTAGAAACAAAATTTTCTTTTCCCCTTTTCCCACATGACAACCTTCTTATATCTAAACATGGAAACGCTTAAATTCTAAACAATTTTATGTCGGTACCAAACTTACGTTCTAACAAAACTTTTATTTTAAACATTTCAAAATTCAAAATTAAAACACATTGTAGCATTAATAATCTTCATCAACCTCCTCCGACATATGTCCTAACCTCTTTCATCTTCTCCCCATATCGAATGACAATCCTTTTCGCTTCGTACTCTTTTAAAAACATCAAAACACACATCGTAATATGTGGCCCAAAAAACTAATAAAATAACATGAAAACAATACGACATAATAAAACACACATACTAACCCTGAATACAGACAAAACCAAATTCCTAACATTTCGAATATCAAATAAGCTCTTGCCTTCACAACAAAGCCTTAAACTTCACAGCTGTAACCCGTTATTAACTCCATGTACCTGCCCTTCTATAAGTAGAGTTGACAGTATTAAATATCTTGGTATTCAAATAGATGATCTTCTTAAATGGAACGTACATGTCACAAACCTAACGACAAAACTGAGAAAACTTGTCTACTTCTTTAAAAATGTTAGAGATATATTAAATAGAAAACAACTGAAACAAGTTTACTATGCTCTTATACAATCTTCACTTGAATATGGTATCATTAGCTGGGGAAGTGCTGCAAATACATGCCTGGAGCCTTTAGTAAAGATCCAAAAACTAATTTTGAAAGTCATTCTTAAAGTCCCGTTGAGAACTAGCACTGATTTTATTTTTAAGACACTAAATGTTCCTAACCTGCAAAAATTGTATTCAAAAAATATCCTGCTTTATCAATTTAAAAATACACACATGTTTGAAGAACGAATAAGCACTAGAGCCTTAAGAGAGTCAAATGTAAAATCCTTTAACATCCCAGTTTGTCAAACCTCTTATGGGCAAAGAAGTTTTAAATATAATGCAACAAAGCTGTTCAATTCTCTACCTCCTGAAATTAGAAACACGCAATCCAAAAATGCATTTAAAAGTAAAATCATTGATCACCTCAAATAAACATTACCATCACGAGTATCTAATAACATACTTACCTTTATACCTACTGTGTGTATATATATATGTAACCATGTAGCTACTGTAATCTTCTATATATATGTAACATACTTGAATTGTATATTTAAAGAAAAAAAAAGATTTTATATCAACCTGTCACTTTCATAATATTTTTCAAAATATTACTTAAACAAAATCATAGATAACCACTCTGTAAATTGCCATCTCAACACAGGCGTTTCACACCTAGTGAGATGGGCAATACGTCACTATTATAATGAATGTAATATGAAAATAATAAAATAAATAAAATAAAAATAAACAATAAACTCAGAATTAAACGATAACAATTAAATCAAAGACTAACATAAACACTTCTTATATTAACCCCTCGAACTTCTCTCCAAACACTTGAGGATCGTATTCACTGTTTATTTATGAAGCTCTTCCCAACCATATGACCAAAACTAATGACAACATAACATAATTTCACAAAAATTTCAATGTACCAGGATGGGAAAGGATTGGATGCATACGTACCACTTCAGTTGATTCTCCCATCATTTCCGCTGGCATGTCTGAATAGTAATAAAAATCTATACCTACTTGCGCATTGCTCCTTTTTAGTTTTACTCTTAATCAAACATAATTTTAGTAAAGGAGGCCGTTACTAATATTTATTCACTCCTCCATTACCTGTATTTTTTAAAACCCTACATCATCGATAACAAAAAACAAGAAATCTGGTGTACATGCATAGTACGTCTGAGAATGGATGAAAAAATTAAACAAAAAATGATTACGGAGTTGGAGTGTATCTTCCGACGCGATACACAATGAAAATTAGGCGCCAGGTAATTTCTATTACACGGAGAAACCACCAAAACCGGGTTGTAGAATCTTTCGAAAACGTTTTTCCTCTTCACGCGTTCTCTCGCATTCTTTCGCATTTTTTTTTTTTTTACATTTCTACGCATTATTTGCACTTTTACACAATTTTCGGTCTTTTCTCACGCGCGCAGACTACTACTCAAGTATGGAGACATTTAGGTACACACATATTACTTTTCATCGAACGCGCGTATTTGTACCACTCAAATCGTGCAAAGTTCAGTGCTCGCATTCGTTTGACGACAACACTAACACCGGCCTTTTATCATGCCTGCAGACTACTATTCGTACAAATTTCGTCAAACATGCATATTTGTACCACTCAAATCGTGAAACATTTAGTGCTCGCCTTCGTTTCCGTATTTTCACTCGCTTTCGCATTTTTTTCGCTTGTGGACGCACTACTACCAACACCGGTCTTTTATCACTCACGCTGATTACTTTTAAAATATGGAGACATTTAGGTACTCGGCATACTTATTTCGTCAAACGTTCGTATTTGCACCTCTCAAATCGTGTCAGTGGTAGGTGCTCCATTCTATCGCTCTCATAAAACGTACCTAACGCAGTTCATCTGCACATTCACGCACGCCCCCATATTTTCTCATCTGCGCAGGCTTTCGAAACATCGCGAGACTTTAGGTGCAAGATAATGTTCGGCTTCGCCAAACGCAGATATTTGTTTTTATCAACTCGCGCGATATGAATGTGCAACGGAATCCCTTCTTACCTCCTTTAAAGTTGCTCTATTTTGCGGGTGAGTATGTACAGAGCATGGTGTTATACCTTACAACTTGTCGACTTAAAAAAAAACACCTAATATAAATTTAACCTAGCCAAACCTAAAGTGTGTAAAATAAACTCAGCATTGATAACGATAACTAACTCAAACCTATTTTGCTTGATTCACACTACAATCGCTGGTAGCTCCGATTTCACTAGGTCTTTAATGTGATATCTACCTGTCTCCTTTCCATTTGCATCCGCTAGAAGATATAGGACGTCGGAAATTTTTTCTTTTACGACGTTTTGAATGAATCGTGGAGCTAATTTATTTGAAAAGTACACAGCTGCATCAGAGTGTACGAAGTTTTTTCTCCACACGACGTCCCCTTGGTTATAAATTACATTTCTTCTACGTAAGTTATATGCACCCGCGTTGCGTTGGAAGGCTACCAGCAAGTTATCTCGAACTATATCGAAAACAGTTTGGAGTTCCTTTAATGATGATCCATAGGACTGTATATCATTTATTCTAGGACCAGTTTTAGATTGCGATGCCACAGTGTTATTTTGCGGGTGGAAGCCCCCGTTCAAAATTTGTTCTCTGCCATGAAATAGAAAATACGGTGTAAATCCGGTGGAAAAATTTACTGTATTGTTCATTGAAGTCTGTACCATTGGTAAGTGGGTGGTCCATGCTCGCTGATCTTCTTGGATCATTATGCTCAACGTCGTTTCAATTGTTTTATTATAATTTAGTTATTTTATTAATTTATTTTATTTTTAGAATCAGCACGGATTTATGAAAGGTAGGTCTACAACATCCAACCTCGCCCTTTTCATTAACTTCTTGCACAGCAAGATGGACGATAAGGAGCAAGTTGATACTATGTATACAGACTTCTCTAAAGCCTTTGACCGCGTAATTCACTCAATTCTTTTGAAAAAACTTATCCTACTTGGTATACATGGCGACCTATTAAGATGGATTAAGTCCTACATTAGTAATCGCAATCAGGTAATATTAATCAACGGTGTCTACTCTAAGTCTATGGAGGTAATATCCGGTGTCCCGCAAGGTTCCCACCTAGGTCCGCTTCTCTTCAACATTTATATAAACGACATTGGATCATGCTTTCAAAATTCCGAATTTGTGCTTTACGCTGACGACATGAAAATATTCAAAGTTGTGCATTCTCTTTCTGACTGTGATGCGTTACAAAGTGATCTAGATAGGCTTTGCAAGTATTGCAAAGTTAACTGTTTAGATATCAATGTTTCCAAATGTCATACTATGACATTCACCAGAAATAAACATGTTATTAAGTACTCTTATTCACTCAATAATGAACCTGTCATCTCGAAAACGGAATGTAAAGATCTTGGTGTGTACCTCGATAGCAAACTTATATTTAATAAGCACATCGACTCAATCGTTCACAGGTCATATAAAATGCTTGGTTTTGTTCTTCGCATAAGTAAAATGTTCAATAACCCGCGTACAGTAATAATGTTATATTTTGCATTAGTCAGAAGTACACTGGAATATGCTTCGCCAATTTGGAATCCGCAATACAAAGTATACATAGATAGCATAGAAAATATTCAAAACAAATTTATAAAATATCTTACCTTTAAATTCAACAATAACTTTGAATGCACATTTCAAACATTGCAACAAAGGCGAGCAATAGCTGATTTGACATTTATACACAAAATTTTAAATAATAACATTGACTGTACCGAACTTCTTTCCCTAGTTAATTTTAATATACCCTTAAGACGTACACGTCATACAGAACTATTCCACACGCTTAATTACAAGACAAATGCAGCATCTAATTCACCAATCAATCGTGCTCTTCATAAGTTCAATATTATTGGTCTAAATTCCAACATCGACATTTTCTCTGATTCACTGCCCAAATTTAAAAAGAGCATCTTGCGAATATTATAATTTGTTCAATGCGCACACATACATACACACATACTCACACACTCACACACACACCTTCCCACTACATACATCACCCGGTAATTACTTAATACGCATACCATAAATAAGACACTACAATGAAACACATAATAGGTACCTACCATGTAAGATACTTATAAATTGTAATTTTTTAAACAAATTATCTTTTGTACTGTTTGTTTCTGTTAATAAATAAAAAAAAAAAAAAAAAAAAAAAAAAAAAAAAAAAAAAAAAAATAAAAAAAAAAAAAAAAAAAAATAAGCTTCGACTACATTTGACTGTGGAGCGTAGTACGCGTTGTAGAACAGAATGGGTACATTATATTTTTTCGTGAATTCTTTTAACTCCCGAGATATGAATTGTTTCCCATTGTCCATTTGGAGCACTCCCGGAGTCCCTAATGGCAAAAATATACCAAATTCTAGACACTTTATAATGGACGCAGAAGTAGCTTTACGTAGGGGAAACAACCAGCAGTACTTTGTAAATACGTCGACGCAACTTAATATATACGCGTGTCCAGACCGGCTACGAGGTAATGGACCAACTAAGTCTATAGAAATCATCTCCATGGGAGCGTTGACCGGCTTCGGGGTGGACATTTGACCTAAAGGTGCCCCTGTTGATGGTTTGTATGCCTTGCAAGTTACGCATTTTCTTACATACTTTTTAATATCTCTGTACATCCCTGCCCAATGAAATCTCAGTCGCGCGTTTTTGAATGTTTTAAAGGTTCCTGGATGACCCATTGTGGGAGAATCATGACATTCTCTTATTACTTCTTCTCGCTGGTCATAGGGTACAACCCTTTTCCACTCAAAATTCCCGGTCAGGGGAGTTTCACTTTCAACATGATAGTAAAGAATATCTTTTTCAATTCGATAACGTGGATTTACCGCCAAATCAGTTGAACACTTTTCAAATAGATTTGCATACCATTGGTCCTCATTTTTCTGAGACGACTTTTCTTTTAACTCGCCGACTTCAATCCGAGATAAAGCATCAGGCACAATGTGCTGGGATCCTTTCCGATGTATAACGTTAAATTCATACTGGGAAAGCCTGGTAGCCCATCGAGCTAATCGGCCAGAAGGATTTTGGAGGCTGTGTAGCCATTTAAGACTCGAATGATCTGTCACCAATGTAAATTCTTTGCCATCTACGTAGGATCTAAAATGATATACTGAGTCCAATGCCGCAAGCAATTCTTTTTCGGTGGTGCCGTAATTTTCTTCGTGTTTATTTAGAGATCTAGAATAGTAACTTATAGGATGTTCTCCATCTTCAAAGGTTTGGGTCAATACGCCTCCTATTCCTAAATTGCTGGCATCCGTGTGTATGAAGAACGGTTTATCGAAGTCAGGGCATCGCAAAATCGGTGCAGACGTCAACGTATTTTTAAGTACTTGAAATGCACTCTCGGCTTCAGTAGTCCATTTAAATTTCGTTTTTCCGTTTTTCTCACCCGTTATTTTAGTCAATGGTGATGCTATAGTGGAGAAATTTTTAATAAATCTCCTATAATAGCCACAAAGACCAAGGAAGCCTTTTAATTGCCTTGAATTTTTGGGGGTGGGGTAGTTTTGTACACTTTTTATCTTCGCTGGGTCCGTTTTAAGTCCGTTAGCATCAACCAAGTAACCTAAAAAACGCAATTCTTTTTTACAGAATTCAGATTTACCCAGATTAATAGTTAACCCCGCTTCTTTGATCCGGTCAATGGTTTTGTGTAGTAGCCGTTCGTGATGTTCAAAGTCCGGTGAAATGATTATGAGGTCGTCTACGAAACAAAAAACGTGATCATCCCACTGAGGTCCAAACAACTGATCAGATAGCCTTTGCAATTCAGCCCCTGCGTTTTTGAGTCCAAATGGCATGCGTTTAAACTCAAACAATCCCCTCCTCGGCACTACAAACGCGGTTTTTTCTCTTGACTCTGGAGTAAGCGGTATCTGCCAGTATGCTTTTGACAGGTCTATTGATGATATGTATTTCGCGTTGCGCAGATTATCGAGAATTTGCTTAGTGTGGGGAAGTGGGTAGGAATCACGACGCGTGACTGAGTTAAGTAAATGAGAATCTAAGCAAAGCCGGGTAGATCCATCTTTCTTAGCCACCATCACAACAGGGCTCGACCACGGTGAACGTGATGGTTGAACCACTCCCATCTTTAGCATATCTTCTAATTCCTCCTCCAATTGTTTTTGTCTGACCGGTGATAGTGGGAAATATCTCTGCTTGATGGGTGGTCCCTCAGTCTGAATCGCATGTGCAATAAGATGTGTTCGTCCTAGTCCCTTTTCTTCAAAAGAAATGTCTCGTGCTTTTTCAGTAATCAACTTCATTCTCCTTGCCTGATCTGGCGTTAATTCGACTCCGTTTTCACTGTGAATTACGTTATTAACCGCATTTTTTTTTGGCGACAAATTAATATTCTTGAACAAGTCAGGTGCGACGTTGAAATCAACCCAAAAATCTACTCCCAGTATAAGTTTGGAAGTTAATGTGGGGATAACGTAAAATATCATTGTTTTGGTAACGCCTTCGTATGAGACTGGAAGTGTAACGCACCCATCGATTCCTTGTTCTTTCCCGTCAGCAGTAAATATCTTATGGTGCGATTCATTTCTTTGGTATTTGTTAATGTTCAAACTCAGATAAGTACTATTGTTCATGCAATTTACTGAAGCTCCGCTGTCTAATAGACCTGTAAATTTTTTACCATCTACTTCAATTTCAACATGTGGGCGATTGTCATTTCCTCTGGTACACCTTATAGGTTCACATCGTGCATTTAAATAAAACAAGTTTACGAATTCTAGCCAGCTTTTCCACTCCCGATCGGCTTGTGCTGCTCCGGGCCGATCGGTTACTCGTTTTTTATGTTCCCTTGGGACGCGTCGCAAGGGGTTGCATTGATTGGCACTGAATCACCGAATTCAAGAGCTTGCAACTCGTACCGGGGTGCGTTGGTAGTCCTATATGAATTTCTCCTCGGTTTTCTACAATCCCTGCTAATGTGGCCTACTTCATCGCAGTTATAACATTTCGGACTATTCTCCCTTCTCCTCCAGTTTGTGCGTGGTGGTGCCGATCCGTATATTTGTGGAATTCTTGGATTTTCCCGACGTGGTGCTATATCTGTTCTCTGCGAATACATTCCCACCCCTTGAGATCCTCTCTTTTCTTTAAGATTAGGGGAGAAGGTTTCAAGATCATTGCATACCTGTATCAAATCGTCTATACTATTGACGCGTGCTCCCGCTACCGTGCCGGCATATCCTGAATGCAAGCCTTTTTTCAGAATGTATATGAGTTCCGACTCAGATAACGGGTTGTCGAGGCGGTAATTTTTAGCTTGCGTGATGAGCACAAACTCCGCAACGCTCTCTTCGTATGCCTGACGTGAATCGTATAACTTCAAACGCGCAGTAATTTGAGAATCAGCTCTTTCAAATTGCTTCAACAGTTTGGTTTTCAAATTTTCCCATGTCAGTTCTGAAGACTTGATAGTTCTATACCAAATAAGAGCAACTCCTTCCACTAATTCAACAAACCCCTGAATGATATCGGTTTCCGAAAATCCTCGGGCAGAACTGATTTCTTCTAGTCTTTGAATGAAATCTCTAACACATGTTTTTCCATTGTATTTAATTAGGAGTGTGCTCAAATTAATAGATTTTGTTTCCTTGATCCCGATTTTCGATAATGATTTGCTTAAATCTTCTGTTTCTGTGTACTCTTTTGTGTTTTTTGGAATATCCTGATTAAATTTTAAAGCTTGTTGCCTCATTTTTCGGACTGTTTTCTGAGGGGTTAAATTTCTACTTTTCAATTCAGCGATCAGATCATCCTTGGACAGGCCATTTGGATCATGGATCTCCTTTGTATTTGAATCATAACTATCGGAAGACATGTTGATAAATTATCTCGTCGCTGCTAGGTATATTTGGCTCGTTGGTCGTTTGTCAACGGGACAAAGACGTATTCCTAACTCGGGGGTCAAACACCCTGCCTAAATATCAGCAAAAAATAACCTCGACTAGGTACCCTAAAATCATTAGCCCAAACACATAAATTTAGGCAAACAACCAAAAAAAAAATACTTGACATCGCCCGTCTTACTTGTGACCGTATGAAATCTAAAACACTCTTGAAATTATTATTCTGCCGATCGGTAATAAAAGGTTTGAACTCCAGGTACCTGCCGACATTCCCGAATAAGTCAACGCGCCGATTTGTAGAATGATTTAATAGCCTGCCAACAAAAAATAACACTTGATAATCCCGCCGTCAGCTAATACTCGTATTACGTCTCCGACCTCGCCGCACATTTGTTTATAATAACAAAGTTAACAGAGAAAGATTATATTCAAAATATAACACATCTCATATTATCAAATAATATTATGAGATAGCAACGATAAAAATCTAACCCAAACTAAACGAAGAAAAGGATATACCTAAACAAGGTTATACAAGACAAAGGGAACTCATATGAGTATCGAGAAAAAGTACAAGAAATTCACTATAATAAAAACATGCAAATATTTACCTTCTTTTCAGGGACGGAGTTCATGAATGTCGATAACATTAGTGATAGGTATAGTAAAATACCTAAAACTGCCACACGTCGGGCGACATTGTAACGTATCGTCTTGTTACCGGAGAGCTAGCTCAGAATAATATAATTATAGATATTTAAATAATTGCTGTTTTTGTACCTACCATTGTACTTCCTCCAATCTGCCTTCTCTGCCTTCTCACCGACTCGGGTCGCTTGGGTTGGGACAAAGGGGGGATGAATTTAATTATAAAGGTTTTAAAAATATGGATTTTAATACGGTTTGGCTAGGTCTTAGTACATGATCTTAATTATACTTATATCTACTTATATCTAAATCTTTAATGGTTGTCATATGGTTCGGGGATAACTTACTTTCAACTTTGCGATGCGTAACTTCGTTGGCGATCTGCGGGAGCCTTTCCAGGCACGGGGACGGGATGCGGTGACAAAGCTGTGGCGGTAAGCAATGGGCAGCAAGCAGTGGGTGGCGGTGGCACGCGGTAATATCGTTTTGCACTATCTTATTGTTCGTAAGGGCGGCACTTTGTAATACACTCTTCTAATATTGTTATTTACGCAGTCTTCGTTTAACACTTTCACTGGCGATATTAACTCTCCTTTTCATGTATCTTGCTTCCTCAATTTCCGAAGGATCTCTTCTTTACTCTTCTCGCGCTCCTCCTTCTCTCTGGTCTCGGTCTCGACTGCTTGTACCGGCGCGCGTGCCCTATGAACTGGTGGGACCCGTGGCCCTACCCCGCAATTCTCCCTTCCTCCGTTCCGCTCCTTCATATCTGTCAACACTTTCTTTGTCTTTGAATGCACAATGCGATAAGGTCTAATTCAAATTTACTTGTGACGTAATTTGATTCGTCACACGACATCTAGCGACTTTCAAGTTTCACTTTAAAGCGTGTGAATTTTTTTATTTCGAAAAACTTCTAAATAAGCACAATAAAATTACAAAACAAAATCATGACAAAATCTAAAACAAAAATCAAAACAAAATGTAACACAAAAGCAAATTTAAGAACAAAATAAAATAAATACTCCACCATGCAAGGAGGAAAAATACTATACTAGGAAAAGTAAAATAGATAAAAATAGTATACTAGGAAAAGTAAAATAGATAAAAATAGTATACTAGGAAAAGTAAAATAGATAAAAATAGTATACTAGGAAAAGTAAAATAGATAAAAATAGTATACTAGGAAAAGTAAAATAGATAAAAATAGTATACTAGGAAAAGTAAAATAGATAAAAATAGTATACTAGGAAAAGTAAAATAGATAAAAATAGTATACTAGGAAAAGTAAAATAGATAAAAAAACAATACAATTAAATGGCGGATATTATCGATAATTTTTATCTTAACTCACCCTCCACTTATTAAAATCAGGTCAGTTGTACTCGATCTTCTGAGAAATGTGCGGATAAAATATACTGGTTGGAATTGATTGGTAAAATAAATTCCTAGTGCGGCCATGCGCCTGGCACTTTTTAAGAAATAAATCAATACCCCCAACGAGAGTCCGAGGTCTAATAACAAGAAAGTTCTAATTAAAAAAAATAATAATAAAAGTGTGATAAGTTTACGAGAATCTTTTATCGATTATATTTTTTTGTATGAATTTTTTTTTTTTTTTACAGTGAATACCGCACAAGAATCTCAACTGCTCCCGTCTGGAGCCAGTGAGACTATGGCATCCCCAATTGGGGTATGTTGTGAGGCTGAAGGTAGTGGGTAGGGGAAGGAGGTGGGGAAGAGGAAGGTTGGGAAGTACCTGGCTATTCAGATCTGGTCACCAAACACGGCTAAAGCCATTTTCAAGCAACGTTTCAATTCTGAATGGTGGTCTTACACCAGGGCGATACTGATAGTATCTTCCACTCTGGAACATGCCGCAAATGTACTATATATTATTTTAAATGAATTAATTGTGAAATAACACAAATTAATCAAATAAAATTTATTTGCGCATGCCGGGTTCGAACCCGCGACCTCCGGATTGTGAGTCAAGAGTCTTACCCACTGGATTACGGAGGTCTATAATACCAAAATCGAAAACATAGAAAGCGTAAAACTTAATTTTAGGTTGGCATGCCTTCTTCTTCTCGTGCCCTGTCCATTCAACGGACGTTGGCTATCATGTTGGCTATGCGGACTTTGTTTACTGCGGTCTGGAAAAGCTCTACAGTTAGGGTTGCCATCTTATAAAATAAAAAAGCCTGACTCTGCGCTCTGTAAGGCCGGACATTTTGCCCTAAAAGCCGGACGTACGTACATAATTTTGAACATAACTTTTATACATAATAATAAAAAATCTGTTACAAGTTACAGTTGTTTATTAATCACGCATTAACGTGACAATAACAACAATCATTAATCAGTCTTATTCGTGTCATCAGTTGACATTTGTATAGAATATATGTCAATAACAAAATAACTTATAAAACAAACAAACAAAACATAACTTTTTTCTGGTTAAAAAGTTGACTAAAATTTTTCGTTAAATAGATATAAAATGAAACATATTTATCTTTGTGGACAAAAAACGAAAAACATAAATTAAAATGAAATCTCGACTTCTCCAAATTATTCAAAAATTACAAAAATCTACCCTTTTGTATATTTGACGTTTTTACCTACTTCATCCAAAAAGTCGTTTTCTTTGGAAATCATTTAATAAAATCCTTGACATGTCATTTTTAAATTTATACAATGTGTACACCATCTTAGCAATTGTTTGCAATTTATTGCGTTCCTTGGTCCACTAGGTGTTTATTCAAAAGAAAACTCTTTGAAAATAATATTCCGCCAATTTCAGAAGTTCGGAAGACAAAACCCGCGCGAACCAAAAAAGCCTAACAAAAGCCGGACAGGCCGGACATATAAATATTTAGCCGGACACGACCTAAAAAAGCCAAACAAGTCCGGCTAAAGCCGGACAGATGGCAACCCTATCTACAGTAGACTAGCCAAACCACTGACTCAGAGTTTTCAGTTATGATGTTCTCCTTCTTCCAGGGCCCCGTCTTCCGGCAATCTTTCCCTGCATTATGATATGCAAGATCTCATACTTCTCTGGATGTCTCATTACATGTCCTAGATATTGAAGCTTAGTCATGCCTGTTTTTTGGCATGCCTGATTTAGATCAATGCAAGCCAGATTTGGTAAAAATATTCCTCTTTTTTGGGGGTGTTCTTCAGGTGTTCGGTTAAATAACCTCAAAGATGGAGAAATGATAATATTTCCACTCGTCTTTTGTACACCCAGCAACGTGACAGTAATCAGGAATTGGCTTTGTATAATCATTATGCAGGGCATCCAATGCCTACATTTATGAGGCATACCATACCAATATTGTCAATTTTTAATAATTATTTTGTAAGATAGACAAACACAGTTGAATTTGGCAGCCACCTCTGGTCTGGAGCTCCAGAATACCTGAAAAATACCCTCCATTCTGTGCAGAAACGGGCGGTCAGTTTGCCATCTTAACAGACGGAAGCAAACTTTAGAGCACAGGCGTCGGGTGGGAATGCTATCCTTGTTATACCGGTGTTACAATGGAAGATGCTCCGAGGAACTAGCGTCATTGATCCCTTCGAGAAACCCGCCAAACGCGTGCCCAACATATGTACACGGTTAACATTTGTCACATGAGAACAACTTCTTCGACTCCTTCTTGTGTTCAACAGCTCGGCTGTGGAACGATACCACGATAAGCGGAATATGTCGCTTGTGCAGTGATGTAGGACTTAATCAGCGAGGAATTGAACCCATGGGTTCCCACATTTTGCACCTTTGGACAGTCGAGAAGAAAAAAAGATGACGATTAAGGTACCTTGGTATTAGTCTATTTTTATCTAATCTATCTATGTATATTAATTATTTACATAAAGAAAAGTGTCTAGTGTTTGTGCGGGCGTGCGGCGTGGATTTGATTTGTACACAAATTAAAAATTTTGCAGACTTGACCTATACAAGAGTAAGGCCATGTCTATATTAGATTTCGAAAACTTTGTGAAAAGCATGGGCAACGCCGGGGAGTTCTATATAAAGAAGTGTGGGTTTGTGTTTTTGCTTTTTAAACAAATCTACAATTTTATTCCGAGATCGATGAAATTTTGCACACTTGACCTTCAAAACGGTAGGAAGATAACAAGAGATTTCAAAGAACCACCCACACCTCCTTTTTCAAATCCTTAAAGCAGATTTTGATACTTATTGATGAAATTTTGAACACTTGACCTTCAAAACGGTAGGAAGATGACATGAGATTTCAAAGAACCACTCCCACCTCCTTTTTCAAATCCTTAAAGCAGATTTTGATACTTATTGATGAAATTTTGCACACTTGACCTTCAAAACTTTAGGAAGATGACATGAGATTTCAAAGAACCACCCCCACCTCCTTTTTCAAATACTTAAAGCAGATTTTGATACTTATCGATGAAATTTTGCTCACTTGACCTTCAAAACTTTAGGAAGATGACATGAGATTTTAAAGAACCACCCCCACCTCCTTTTTCAAATCCTTAAAGCAGATTTTGATACTTATCGATGAAATTTTGCTCACTTGACCTTCAAAACTTTAGGAAGATAATAGGAGATTTCGAAGAACCACCCACACCTCCTTTTTCAAATCCTTAAAGCAGATTTTGACTTATTGATGAAATTTTGCACACTTGACATTCAAATTAAGAGGAAAATTACTGTGGTGATTTGATTTTGGGGTATTATGCATTGGCTAAATACGGAGGTAGCGCAATACAGCAAAATACCCCAAAAATAAATCATTTAAATACTTTTGACCGCGAAAATCTTAAATCATCCTCAGGAAAATTACTGTTGTTTTATATTTTTATTATTATTCCTGATTTTAAAAAATTCTGTGCAGAGCCCAGGCAACGCCGGGGACTCAGCTAATTACTTAAATAATAAAGTAAGCCAGAGAAACTAAATTGAAAACGAAGAAATATATACTATCTATCGTTTTTATTTTTGAGGAAAATATCGTCTTCGGCAATTATTTATGACCAATGATTTTAATATAATTACCTGTTTCATAACGCTGATGGATTTTATACGTATTTGTGTTCCGATTGTCATACGAGATCGGAGGAATCCAGATTTTGGACTTCCGCACCATAAGGGTGCCTACCTATATGGTAGAAAAAGTGTAAAGTACCGCATTATGGTCAAGTCCGTTAGTCCGTTGCTAACCACCGTTCGTATCGTGACATTTCGCTCTAGGCCGAAGTGTTATTTACCCTTTCGTTACATAAAGTGTAAATTATACTGTATTCTATCGTATACTTCATGTGAACTCGTGGCTCAAACTTTACCGTAGTTCTAATAATCGAATAGAACAATCTTATCGAGCGCTTATGGAAATATCTATGACTGACACCGAACGAAAACCAAGCCAGAAAACATAACAGCCGTGAGTACCACTTAATTGTGATATACCTTTCTTGTTTGGTGGTTGGGCATAACCCATATCGAAGTCCATAAGCGTCTTAGCAAAGAGTAGCCGCAAGGTTATTTCTCATCCCCGTGCCCCGTGCACGATTCATTACCAGTTAAGAATTTTTAGCTAATTATGTATTTTTGACCAATTTGTTATTTGATTATTCAAGGCTTGGTAATACTTTCAAATGTTTTAATTACTTTCTATAAATATTCCACACGAAGTTTGTTATTATTTCGGTCGGTGACTTAAATAATATCAAAGGAAAATATGTAATTACCACGGTATTAATAAATTTAATTGGATTCTTAAAGGAAAATGAATTCTAGTCTGCATATTTTCAAATTGCTAAACTTTGTGCATTATTATTTTATTTTAGTTTATTGGAAACAAACAGTTTTACACATTTCATCAAGGTATTTACATATTACATGGTTGCATAAACCAGCGAAGTTTACGCAAAAAATCATAGTATTATATAAAAAAAACACAGATTTTTTTATAGTAATACCTCACAAGACTCTCAGCTGCTTCCGTCTGGAGCCAGTGAGACTATTGCATCCCCAATTGGGGTATGTTGTGAGGCTGAAGGTAGTGAGGAGGGGAAGGAGATGGGGAAGAGGAAGGTGGGGAAGTACCTGGCTATTCAGATCTGGTCACGATCATCTGGAAACGTACAGGTCTCGCAAGTTATGTTGACTTCATCACAGTACTCACTCAGGTACAAAACTTTCAAACAGCGTGTTTCGTTTTAGGCTTTTAAAAAAACAATTAATGATTATTTCACAATTAAGAATTCGAAGCCAAAGCGTGTTGAAGTCGGTCACATTCAAATTCAATTTATTTATTCTTTCAAAAACATTACAAAATTAAAATTTTTAATGTGTTTTTAAAATACAATTGTAACGGTATTACATTAAACATAAATGGTAGGCTAAAAACTATACAAGCATTAATAGAGCTTGGCTTTTAAAAGCAGCTTCACTAACGCTAAATATGTCGATATCCGAATTAATTCTATTCAACAGCAAGATTGCTCTCCCGACCGGCATGACCATTGGCAAGTTAGTCCTGCAGGCCGGAAGATAGAACAGCCTATGCTGTCGGTGGCGAAGATAACCATCGGGAACATAGAAATGAATGCTCTCCAAGATAGCTGAGTTTTCAAACCATCCGCGAATCAATCTGAAGAAATGCGTAGCAATGTGTACATCCCTTCTGACTCGTAGATGGTTCATTCCGAGCAAACCCAAAAAAAGTTGGTAGGATAGAGCCACGGATAATAGCCGTACTCCCCATGTACAGAAATCTCAGAAATTTTTTCTGAACTCTCTCCAATATGAGGGAATATTTTACTTGGTGTGGACTCCAAATTACCGACCCACTTTCAAGTCCACTCCTTACTAGGGAATTGAATAGGATTATGAGAACCCGGATATCTCTAAAATTCCTTGCAGTGCGCGGAACAAAGCCCAGCATTCTCAATGAAGTGCTACAAACCATCTGAATATGAGTATGAAACGTCAGCCTACTATCAAACATGATTCCAAGGTCATTCATGGTGGAGACACGTTTTAGACTTCGGGCGTCCATCGTATACTGGTAATACCAGGTATGACAAGCCCTAGTGAATGACAAAATTAAACATTTCGATATATTGAACTCAATCCGATTTCTTTTACTCCAGTCAATAATTCTATCAATATCTGACTGGAATCGATTGCAGTCTTCTAGGGTTAGTATATCTAAGAATAGTTTAAGGTCATCCGCAAAAAGAAGAAACCCGGAGTGCAGAATTACTTCTGAAATATCATTAATAAATATGGAAAAAAGGAGTGGGCCTAAATTAGAACCTTGGGGTACTCCTGATCGTACAAAAATAGAATAGACTGGAATAGTCCATGAGATACAAACTGTTTCCTGTCTGCAAGATAGCTAGCAAAAAAGGTTAGTAGTCTCATGGAGAATCCTATTTCAGCCAGTTTATTGAGTAATACGTCATGATTAACAGTATCGAAGGCTTTTGAGAAGTCGTTATATGAACGGTCTACCTGATGGCCTTTATCTAAAGATTTTGATACGTAATCAGTAAACACTAATAAGTTGGTTTCTGTAGGTCTACCTTTTCTAAATCCGTGCTGTTCTGAAATTAAGTACGGCTCCACTTGTGGCAGTGTGTATTTATTTATGAATAATCGATTCGAACAGTTTGGCCGGTGCAGATAGTATTGCTACTGGCCTAAAATTTTCTACAGAGGTCTTTGTACCGCTTTTATAAATCGGACAAATCTTCGAAATTTTCCAGGAATCAGGGAATACACCGGTTTCCATAGCTTTTTTAAAAACTCGGCACAACCTTTAAAGAAGAATACTGGAAGAAAATCTGGACCAAGTGAATATGTATTTACTTATTCACATAAAACTTATTTTGTTTTACAATAACGTTATTAAAATACTGAACGTTATCAAAGTAAAAAAAAAGTGATAATCTTCAGGATTGAATTCAAATGGGTATTCATAAAAAAAGACAAAGTTATTGCAAATATTATACAAATGAATACTGTAATTAACAAACTTCCATTGATAATGACCCCAATTCACGGAAATTACGCCAATTATACCTAATGTTTTTTTGGAGAATAATAATTATTATTTTGACCAGAAATATTTATTTTACAAAGTATGTCTAATGTTAATTTAATCAATTTCCTAGAAGTATAATTTACCCACATTTCCAAAGTTATATTATTTCCTAGAATATCCCACTTGACCTTTAGCACGTTAGTCAGAATCATCTAAAAGTTCACCTATACCACTTGTCTCCCCTCTGATTAAAGATCCCAAAGATGATCCAACGGAGGTATCTTATCTGATTCCCCAAGATGTATTGTGAATTCATCAGTGTAATTATCGATCTTGGGTCCTAATTTACGTTGAATACTAGTCTGTGATACACCAGTTGCCTTAGACATCAAATCATATAAGTCATTCATGCTTAAAAATTGACCACCGTTTTTAAATTATGCATAAAATAATTAAACACGCGGAATAAAATTTCACAACTTTGTCCATTCAGTGATTTGCCAAGTCCCGTTTTGTAATAGGATTCCATGATGTCGTAATAAATATTACACTTGCATACTTTACAAACACTCTACTAATAAAGATTCGAATTAAAAATTATGAAAATCATTTATTATTTCAAATGAAAAAATTAATAATTATTTCAATAACATTTCGACTTCAAAAAGGAGGAGGTTTTCAATTCGACTGTATTTTTTTTATTTTTTTATTTTTATTTTTTTATTTTTTTTTTTTATTTTTTTATTTATGTTTGTTACTTCAGAACTTTCGTCTGGGTGAACCGATATTGATGATTCTTTTTTTATTTGAAAGCTGGTGCTTCCCGTGTGGTCCCATTTTAATTTGGTTCAGTTCCAACAATGGCATCCACGAGAAAACCATATAAGTTTACATTTGCATTAAGTATGTGCGCGACAAATGGACGAATAACTCAATATCACGCCAACCGATTTCGATGATTCTTTTTTTATTGGAAAGGATGTACTTCAAGGGTAGTTTGATGAGAGTTTGGTTAGGTTCTGATTATCGGATCCATGACAAAATAACGGAACTCTTAGGGGAAAATTAACGAAACTCGGCCGAATCTCTTAATTTGACCCTCACGTCGTTATGGTCAAATTATGTCTTTCTCATATGAGCAGCACGTTTAGTAGGTCTACCTATATTTAGACAAATCAGTAAGTGTACTTCAGATTCACTAAAAATCAAAAAATAAACAAAAATTTTAACAAAACAAAAAACGACTTCAAAAAACGCACTAAAAAGTAAAAAAATAATTTCGTATTCTTCTACAACTTCATAATCAACTTATTTTTTCTACTCATCAATATGTAGGTACGCTTGTTATTTTTGGAGTCGGTGTCAGCAAAGACGAATTCACTTGACAGCTCCCCTCACGCCGCGGCCCGCTCTCGCCTCGTCAAGTCGCTTGTGCGACACAAGCACATCTCACCTATAACTATGTATGTAGTTACAAACCTATAAATAATTGTTAATAAATAATGCAAGTGAATTAATTATAGGTTAATGCGATGTGAACGTATGTTTAAAATCAAATTACGAACTGAATGAATAGGACACCCGTAAGTGCAGCATTAAGGAGTGTCGTAAAAACTTGCCTCTCTTCTAACTAGTTACAATAAGTGGGCGTAAGCAAGACAGAGAGCCTTTTCGGGTTAGTGAGCGTCGCGCGTCGCTTGACGTTCACACAGATATACCAATACATCAATTCTAAGCATTTTTATTGTTTCCAACTCTCGTTGATTTACCTATACCTAGAATTGGCGTTTAGCGGAGATTTTTTTCTTTCAAATGTCAAAAAAACAAAATGGTGCTGAATGGCCATTCGATGACTTTTTTTACACGTATATTTCTTGAATGGGCCTTAGTGCATGTCAAAACCCGGTTGAACGTAAAACCAAATAATACCTAATATATATTTTTTACTTGTTTCTCAATTAATCTGCACGAAAAAGGAAAAATAGGCAGCTGTTGGGTAACTGGGGGTTTAAAATGGGCGATCGATAAAACCGATCGATAAAAATAAATCAATACGATATTGACCAAATCCGTCATCTACGGTCGGTTACCAATATTTTCGATCACGATCAACAATTAACAAGAGATTTTCAGTCCGACGATTGATAAATTTTACACCGGCTTCCATAGTATCAGATAAGTTTAGGTTAACTATCAATATACCCATTTATTTGGCTGTAGAGTTCTGGTAATTTAGTGGACACACTAACAGACTCTCTAAATACTTGGATGAAGATTACTTGGTAGGAATGAATTGATTTTTGTTGTTATCTGGATTTATTTATACTTCGCGTATACAATTGGGACTGCGGTAGTCTACCTAACTAGAAGCTAGCTATAATGGTTCTGGCGAGTGTTTACTGAAACACACCCTCTGAGCCTCTCCGATCCCCTGCCGGAGAACTTAGGCACTACGCTGCCTGCCATCTAGCGGAATCTACCGATAGATGATATCACCGCCATCTGTGTCTACAAGGCGGAAGCTTTTACGATACACCACAGTGTCGTTCGTTTTGCAAAATTACTGGCTTATTAATGAACGGAATTCAACTAACGAAGCTCTTAGAATTGAAAGAATTTAGATAATTCAACTTAGATGCGACCAGTTTATCCCGTTTGATCTTTGAGAAACTAAAATGGTTGAAATATGACTAAAGACCTCATCAACTAATTAGCTCCCTAAATTTACTATAAGTAAATGCGGACTGCCAAAACATATTTAGTTTAGTATTGTAATTCATCATGCCAATTTATTAATATTTTTACGTAATTATTTCGCGTTTAACATTTCGGAGTGTCAATTTCTTATTTATTTCCTGTCAATATCGGTTTGGCTGTCAAAGGTGAAATCGTGCAAATCATCGGAATCATCGGAAGTTACGCCTATCGGTCTTATATTTTAAAGTTATCGATGTTTTAGGGAACGTACCCATACTACGTGACCCACTTTTTGCAATTTTTAACCCCTCCTCCCCCCTCGGTGACCACGTCTACTATATATTCCAAGACCCCCCTACAGTTTTCACGTAGTAATTCATAAATATGGTTTTGAATCATTTCTAGCCAACAAAAAGTAAAAAAAAAATGTCTTTATTAATACGGCGCTTGCTGAGTGATGGCAAGAGTGCATGCATGCAGGGCCGGATCTACGAAATCTGACGCCCTGTACAGTAGGTACCGATGGCGCCCCCCCCCCCTACATTTTTATTTTGATTAAAAATTCGTTCACCCCAATTCTTTTTATTTTTTTTATTTAATTATTTTTTTTTTTACACTAATTTATCAAATAAAATCAAGACATATAAAGGGTGTGACTTTTCCAAGTGACCTGGCGGTAGCTCTCACACTCGTTTTTTTTAAAGAGAGGATCGCCAGGAGCCCTATACTCTCTGAATCTATTGGGTAAACATAAATTATGGTGCTATTTTAATTGTTTTAGTAAAAACTCTTTGCAAACTATGCTTTAAAATAATACAACGAATTGTTTGTTTGTGCCCGTACCATGATTTAAAATATAGGTTACGAGACAATGCGGGTGGTTTCGCTGAACTAGGTCCATTAGACATTCTTGAGATTTACTGCGTTTATGTACCTATATACCCAACGCGAATATTAGAAAAAGCAAATACAAATACGTTATCATGGCAACGTGCAACACAAGAATAGCATATACAGCTTCTGACTAGCAACAGGCAGTCCCGACGAGAGACAGTGAGCAGTGATAATAAGAATATCACCTCAAATTTGTGCCTTGCATTTCCCCTGTGTTGAGCGAACAAACACTAAACACTGACGTATGGTATCAACGGCTTACGAACAAAAATACCGCGCTGTGATTGGTTATTGAATTTGGATCGCACCTATTCGTCGTAAAAGACGGTAAAAGATATATGGAAAAATAGATCTTACGTTTAAACCAAATATATGGAATTTGTAAAAAAAATTTGTAACTGACTGTAAATTCGTAAGCCGTTGATACACAACCTGATGCGCGTTCTGTTTCTTTGGAAAGTGTTGCGAGAGCGTAATAATTATTTCGGACTGTGGGTAATTTTTAAACGATTCAGGGAATATTATAACTAAATTTGAATACAATTTTTTTTTCTCACGGCGCTCCTTCGGAGTTGGCGCCAGGTTTTTGCACGTTTTTGAACGTATGGCAGATCCGGCGCTGCATGAATGCCTATAATTACAAGTGGAAAAAATGTTATCAAGATAAAACTTATGTCAAAATTTAGATTTCTAGATTGACTACGTGATAAAAACCTAAGTCCCCCGTCCCTCATTGTGACCAAGCGTGGTATTTTGCAGACCCCCCTCCCCCCCTGAACGGGTCACGTAGTTTGGATACGTTCCCCTATGGCTGTACTAGTGCCTAGAGCTCCTGGCAGTAAATACATTCTATCTTCGCCGACATCGGAATCTGACAAAAAACTGTAAATATTTTCCACAGCACGCTGCGGCTTCTAAATAGAATCAGTACTTGGTTGCCAAGAAATTCCACGTACAAAGTGTTGGACTTATTCTCCGCGTACAAAACCATATAAGCAGTGTTCGGCTCATCCGTGGAAATTGTTCACGACTCGAAAATGCGCTGAAGCCGTTGCCAGAATGTATCATTGATCGGAAAACTTGAAAATACTTGATGTGTCACTATGATTGGTGCAACTTTTTCTGGTGAATACTGAAATTTTTGGTATATTTTACGAATGATTCAAGGAAAATCTGGAATCTGAGTCTGGAAACCTGCAGCACAAACGGGAACCTATATCACATCGATCTGGGCATTTCGTTTTGTATGTCGTTGAAGAAGACATCTCCTAAACCAACTCGGCAACTGGGACATATTTGTTTTATTATTTTTAATTGATAAACTAATGATCAAGATTTTTTTGCATGGCACAAAAATCGCACATATGAATCGCTGAATGTGTTGCTAAGCGCATAACTTTCGAACAACTGCACCAAATTGGATAATTCTTTTTTTTGTGTGTTTGTTATTGTCAGGATAAGGTTTTTGTAAAACTTCCGGTGAGCTCTGGCATTATGAAATTGCTGTTGGCGGCACGCGAGGTTTGACAACTGAATGTATGGAAAGCGGGAGGGATGGAGTGATGGGGGAGGGAGGGGAAAGGGGGGTGTGGGGGGGGGGGGGGAGGGAAGGTGGTGAGAGCGGGGGGGGGGGGAGGTGGAGGAACAAACAAATAAGAAATACGTAAGTATTTGTATTTCAAATACTGCCCAGCACTGTGTATAAGTATATACGCCGGGGGACGAATTGTCATGGAACCATTGAATTCATACCAATGAATACGATGATTCAAGATCGCAATAGTTAATTTTTAAAACTCTACAACAGTACCTTGACCCACCTTCTCCCCATATTTGCATACTGTATGGTCCATTCACGTATAATAATAATATTTATAATTTATATCGGTTAAAATTTGGCGAGATGCCATCGGTTTCAAGATTCCACTCGCCGAAGGAGCAGAGGGGCGAAGAGAACTCGGCCAAACGTAAATACCTCCTTGGCCGTTGGACGTTATTACCAATACCGAATTTTCAATGGCACCTTACATTGAAGTTTTACTATGACGTTAAACGCTTTTATAATTACCGTGACGATTCACGGTTACGGCACCGTGACGGCAAAAAATGCAATAAACATACGTTCCTTATCGTCATAAAGCTGCAGCTCTTTCTTACACTTTGAATAATGGTGAGATAAAGATGAGATGCCCCTGCGCAAAATTTTACAATAATAATAATATCTTTTAAAAATTTTAACCATTTCGTTTCATATTTTTGTTGCACCTACGATTCAGACCGATTGAAATGGGCACGGAATTTTTCATTACTTATTCTGTGACAAACATGGGGAATCCCCTTTTTTTAAATGAAAGTATAATAATGTCATTTTGATCACTGCAGTGACTGGCAACACCGTCTGGGCCGAATTTTGTTTTGCGCTTGGATTGTTTATGACTAATATTCAGCGAGAATGATTGAGAGAGGTCCACGTTCCAATGGATCATCAAACCATCCATGTGTTCCAAGTACAAAAGTAAAAGGAAAACCATTTTCTTGTTCTGGGTGTAGTATCTGAGATAAAACTGAGGACTCGCGTGCAGATTTACTCTTAGGTTAATACCAGTTTAATGTTTCGAATGATCTGTCAAAATTCCAGTAGCCGATTAATCTGCTAACGCATTTGGAAGAAAACCGTTCTAATATTTCGAGTGGAGTTAAAATTTTGGTTTCAAACCAATCTTTAAAATTCGTAATTCATGGTAAAATCATATTACGCATTTTATGAGAGTAATACTAATTAAAGCTGAGGACACGCAAGCAGATTCACCCTTAATTTAAAACCAGTTTGTTATCAGAATGTAAATTTCCAGTTGTGGATTCATCTGCTGACACATTTTGAAGGAAAACTTTCTCTTATTTGAAGTGCATTGGAGGTTATGCATCACATACCCGCCCCGGTGTAAGGAACAGATGGTTACTACTTCAGGGCTCTCACAAGGATTTTTTTAAAGAACGACTCTACATTTATAATTAACCAACTAGACCCCCACTGTCTTTGTTAGCGAGCAGTACGCAAGTGCTCGATCTGATGACACTGATGATAAACCGTATAGGAGAACGCCCGAAGATATCGATCAAGGGATTGGTTTATTTATGACTCAACCGTTTAATAGCATCCCCAAACTGTTTGGGAATTCCCCGTAAGCAGTGATTGCAATACGCGCACAGCTCCCCACATACTTCAATGCCATCTATAGGCAGAATAAAGAATTAGTATGATATGATTCCTTGGTTAATTCGAAGCTGTTTAGTTAGATGTCCACTAATAGGTAGTATTTTTTTCAATCATATCAAACTATGAACAAACAATTTACTTGTATATAATCATAGTCGATGGAATTTCTTAAGGTAGGGCATTGCCCCATAATGCCCCCCCTAGCTACGGCCCTGAGCGCCGGTGCATGCCAAACACGCACCCATCATTTGTACACAGTTGACATTATTTGTCACACGAGGTGTTCTTGAGTTCGACAGCTTGGCTGTATGGCAATTGCCTGCCTTTGTGTATCCTCCCGTCTACACCAGCTGCCTGTCCCCAAAAAGACCTTCAAAAGAGCATCCCCAATGATGACAAGGCCTCCGGAATGGAGTCAATGTGAAAAAAAAACAAATTATAGTGGCTCATTGTTTATTACTAAAACCAAAACGAAAGTTTAAATAATTCATCTCGTATAAATACCCACACTAGTAAAGCGTCGATGACACAGGGCGAGTTTACAAGTTTACTATCTACTAAGTTTAAAAGCGGGTAAATCGGCGAGTGAGATTGTCATGATGACACACAAAACTGTCCATTCGCTCAGAAATATCCACACTAGTAAAGCGTCGATGACACAGGGCGAGTTTACAAGTTTACTATCTACTAAGTTTTAAAGCGGGTAAATCGGCGAGTGAGATTGTCATGATGACACACAAAACTGTCCATTCGCTCAGAAGCGTAGGAAACTAAGAACGCTGCTAACGCCAGTAACAAGATAACGACGCCTGCGTGAACTAATTCTTCAGATGTTTGACATTCGAAATCAGCTGTTTATCGGAAGCCATGTTGGAAACATAAATAAACCAATCACGAGCAAGCGTGTAGGCGAGTAAAGTTGACGAGCTTTCAACTTTTTTTCGTAGATTGTTAACAATCTGCTAGTCACTGCTAGTTAGCAAGTAACACGTTGACACTGGGCGAGTTTACTAACAGATAGTGAATTTCCCAGTTGTAAACTCGCCCTGTGTCATCGACGCTTAAAGTAACTTTATATACACGCAGTGGCCTCTAATCCTAATATAATTGTACACATTATATTTATTATATGGTCCTGGCGTTGAGAGATCCGCTGTGATCTCTCTTTCTGAAACACGCGTCTTTTACGAGAAAGAAAGAGAGGTCACAACGGAACAATCAGAGATATGTCTTTAGCACTGATTCTTTGCGTAGTCTCGCCAACGCGCAATGTGGTACGAAGGTGATAACAGTTAATAGCAGTACTTAAGAGTATGATTTCAGCTGATAAGGAGAATAAGGACCTACCGCACCGCAAACTGCAAACGATCGGCACATTCCGTTTTAAAAAACTTCGTCACACAAATCATTTTTAATGACCCTCCACATCGGCGAACAAAATCAAGTAAAACTGTTGGGTGGCGGGTATGGGTACCGTAATTAAAACTCCTGCTATAGATCACTCAAGTGGTTCACTACGTTTAGTGACTTAGAAGTGGGTTGAGGTTTGTCTAGTTTTTGGCGATAGCCATGCACATTGTCATTGGGACTGCCAGGTGGTTTGTGGAATACCTTCTCTGAAAATGTTTTTTCTACGCATTTTATTTTCGCTAAGTTATTATTGTAAATACTTGCATTAAATTATTACTTTTATTTTTTTGTTATTTCTCTTATTTCAGGCTTCCTCAACCGCGCGCAGCTCTTATTTTTCTTTTTATTTAGGTACTAACATTTTTATCTGTATATATTTTATCTATAGAATGCAAGAGAATTATTCCACGGGCTGCCACATTTATTATTATTTTGTATTATGTTAATGTAAGTACTTGCTTACTGCTTTCTAACCCCGTATGCATGGACATTGGGGGGTCTAGAGTCGTTCAAATAAATGTAGCTTCGTTCAATAAAATAGAGTCTTGACGTGTGCGGTGAAGGAGGAAACCATATGTTTCCTTATAACGCCGCTGGGAAAGTGGTAGGGTCCCCTTAAATGTCTAGGTTTTGGCAGCGCACGCGTTTGGCCACCAGTTAGTGGCAGGCCGGAAGAGGCTGACCGAGGGAGACCGTTTGATATCTCCAGCTGAACTCTACCGCAGTGGGAGCGAAACGTCCAACACTTCTGAAAACATTGACCCCCAGATTCCTACCCACCCTTCATATCATCTTTTTGAAGTGAAAACTTCTTTAGCACCGTCGTGATTTGAAA
Organism: Limnephilus marmoratus; assembly: GCA_917880885.1. Lineage (NCBI taxonomy): Eukaryota > Metazoa > Arthropoda > Insecta > Trichoptera > Limnephilidae > Limnephilus > Limnephilus marmoratus. Next base: position 32,952,345 of record OU862928.1, read on the forward strand.
CACGATGAAAAGAAAAATAGCGACACTAAAAAGAGACAAAACACATACATCTACAGTATTTAGCCTGCGAGAGAATGAGATAGTTTTTTTTGTTTTGTTTTTTTTTTTTAAATCTTACAAAACTGATCAATTACCTTGAAACGTTTAATCGGCCTCCTCTTTGAGCGGTGCTTTGTAGCCTCCCAACTCTTGTCTACTTTAGTTTTCTGCAGATTTCACTTCTACCGCGTGTGAATTATTGTACACTCTGTATTTTTTTCTTTCCAGAACTTCCTCTCATTCCTGACCCTCAAAAGACGTCTCAAAGGAATATTTTTTAAATATTGCTCTCCGTGGTTTGTCATCGTACATCGGTTATTGTGGGATTCCTCCGTTTAAGTGAATCACTTAAACGGGGGAATCCCGCAATAACCGATGTAGGATGTTGCCAACTTTTGGACGCACGCTTAACCCGGGAAAAAAAGAGATTCCTTTTTTTGACTTTTGTCATTTCTGAAGTGAAAATTCTATAGGCACGTACGACAGTTTTTTAAATATGTTTTTTCCTGGGAAGCACGAGATTAAGTAACATTGTGGATAACATTTTACTAATTTTTGCTTACACACGTTAGGGTTCTCTGTAGCTCGGGGGCCCCGTATCATTGATACTGCTGATACGGCGGTAGCTACGCCCCTGATCTGAAGTCTTGAAAATCGTACTGGATAGAAGGAGAGAGGCTCCGCCGACTACCTGTCACTCCAGAAGACAGGTGGAAACTGTCTTCTAGAGTGAGAGGTAATTGATTAACGTTAAAAATGCCCATCTCGTAGACGACCCCGTAGAAAGATAACTTGATGGGTTATCACTGGCTGGTAAGCTCTGGTCATCCATCCATAGGACAAGGAGTTCTCCCACAGCCGTTGTGCTCACATGATGCATAGACATGCATGTGAGACATGTCACTCCTGGAGACACTGACTCCCAGATTCCTACCCACCCCCCATAACTTTCTCTTTCCCAGAATTATCTCTCCTTCCTTTCCCTAATAAGACCCTCAAAAGACATCCCAAAAGATGACATAGGCCCTGGGGGATATTTTACCTGAGGCCTCCTATATGGAGCTAATATTAAAAAAAAAACGAGTGTGCTTTAGACCACACGACTAAAGTAAAACTTCACTAACTTATAAAAGAACATATGACATTGACATTGGGGTGACCTACGACATTGGGGTGACCTACGACCTTGGGGTGACCTACGACCTTGGGGTTACCTATGACCTTGGGGTAACCATCCTTATCCTTATCCTTATCACTCCCCAAGTCAAGCGTGCGTAAAGGCCCGACTGTTCGCCTCACCCGATCACCGTTCGCATTGATTTCCGTTCGCTTAGTGTGTATATAATTTTTCGTAACGCATTCACAACTTACCCCCCATGTCGGGCGTGTATAAAGAAGTTTTATTTAGTGTGCTTTAGACCACACGTCTGAAGTAAAACTTCACTAACTTATATCTCCCTCTCAACTTCCGTTTGTCTCGCCCGATCACACTTTTCATAACGCTCTTGTCACGCATTCACCAGCTTGCTCCCCAAGTCAAGCGTGACTTTCCTCTGTTTTTCCTGCCTTCCACTTTGCCAATGACCATGATTTTCTCTAGGTTGTAGTTCCCAGTATGGCGGGCAACGAGTCCAAAGTATCTTACAGACAGACAGTCAGTTGAAAGCCTAGATCTTTCAGAATAGTTCAATTAATACGTCTAGTTATTCATTATATTTCTAATTTGTGTTAGCTGCATGTAAATATACAATTACCTTATGATTCGTTACCTCGAATGCTCGTTTTCCTCCGTCTCAGTGATAAACACTAATTGTCTGAAACTGGTCACCTACAGAATAGTACATGTCCGGTGATCGTATAAACACTGTTCATTACACTTGACACTGACTTAAATACCGCCCGCGATTGACGTGAAGCTTATCAAGGTTTACATAACAAGACAGGAAATAAAACAGACGCAAAGTTATGAATTATGGCGTTCAAAGGTAACGCTGTCGTGGATTTTGATTTTCATGATTTAAGATTATTCTCCAATCCCCCGTATATGTGCGCAATATAACACGCAATTTAACAATATCGATATTCTTAATATTCTTGTGAAATACCGAAACGAAGTCAAACGTACGACCACAAATGTTAATTAAATTAATGCACAACTATAGAAAAGGTACAGCATGAGCATCTCCTGTCCCCATCCCACCTTCCTCTGCCTCTTGCCCTTTCCTCTTCCTTCTTCCTTCTAATATACTTATATTTTTTTTGTTGTTGTTATTTTCATTTTCATTTAACGGTTATTACCAATTACAATTGTATATTATATCATAATAACCAACATTAGCATAAGAAACTGTTTTGGCTTACCTCATGTTTAACCTCTTGTGTAACTCATCCTGTATATAAATTGCTGTGTGTTTCTTACAATAAATAAATAAATAAATTATAACGAGCAAAATGAAAATGACACAAGCAAAATGACATATACTTTTACAAAGTGAAATGAGTGCCCCTCCTTTGCATATAAGAACTTGGAAACTAGCTGCAAGATTTTGGCTTAGAGCTGTATCCATTGAAAATAATCCACTAGTTTTAGAGGTTCTCAAACTTAAATCCTTGATACAAAACAGATTCTGGAACAATAAAAAATTACCAATGTTGATTAAAATTTGTTCAGAAACAATTGAATAGAAAATAAATGAAAATAAATATCTAGATATGTACTCCTTCGAAACCTGAGTAGGAGCACTTAATTTGGAATGTATTTCAGTTGAGATTGACAATTTTAATTCCCCCAAAAGACTTCTCTAACCAAATGAAGTTAGTAATATTGTAAGCGATATGCTAATTAAAAAATATTCTGGATTCGTCCAGATCTTCACTGATGGATCAAAAAAATCAGACCAAGTTGGAACAGCTTTCATTTCAATGGCAAACAATTTTTCCTATCAAATAAAATTGAATAAACATTGCGAAGCGGTGGAATATGCAATTAAAAATAAGTGGAAACAAATTGTAATATTAAGTGATTCTAAAAGTGCACTTCAATATATTAAAAGTATCCCGAAAGGAGTTCCCTGTAGGAAAATAGCCTACAATATTGTTGAACAAATGAGGTGGCTACACCAGAAAGATGTGTCCATATGTTTACAATGGATTCCATCTCATGTAGGAATACATGGGAATGAAGAGGCGGATTTATTGGCAAACGAAGCATGCGTGAATGGAATCATCTACGACTGGACGCCAGACGCTGAAGATTACTGCCAAAAAATAAATGCCATATGTAATAATATGTGGAATAACCATTTTGAAGCATTGTCTACCAATAAAGGAATATGGTACTGAAAGCTCCAAAACGAACCGTTTAAAAGACCATGGTTCACTGAGGTTAATCTGAAAAGATCGGAAATGAGAATCATTTTTAGATTAAGATTCGTACAGGCACTAATGGGAAGAATATTGTGTTTGATAGGACTCTCTGACTCTCCAATGTGCTCGATATATGAACAAATTGAAGATGTCGAGCAGTGGAGGTAATCCACCTCTTACCCGCCTTGGTATAAGTAACTGATGGTTACTCCTTCAAGGCTCTCGCAAGATTCTAATTTTTTTTGTTAAACGAAGCTACATTTATTTTTTTTGAACGAATCTAGACCTCCAGTGTCCATGCATACGTTGTTAGTAAGCAGTATGCAAGTGCTTAACAGGAAAAACAAAATGCAAAAAATAGGTTAGTAAGACAAAGATAATTAAACAGGGCAAAAGAAAAACTCATTCATGAGGCTCCATGAGGCGGCATTGCATCTGTAAAAACCCGCAAGCACCTGCATAAAATAGAGAACATAAGTAATACAATAAATCTCAAATCAATTGGCAAGTACCAACAAAAAATGTGAATGGCTTTCGGTCTGATCATAAACTACACTTAGCTTCCGTGTCCCTTAGCCAACCACTCAGTGAAGCCTCAAAGAATGTTAGCTGAATATTTGGGGTAAAATACCCGAAGACTAAAAGAAATTTCAGCGTTGGGTAGTCAGAGGCAGGACAAAGGATAGTCAAGGTCGTCTGATCAAGCCTCAAGCCTGCACATGTCATTGGGGGAGGCGCAGATAGATTTGAGAAGGATCTGCAAAATTAATAATGTAACTAAAGATGAAGCAGGGACGAGGTCCAGCACACCCCCGTATGGGGATAGGGAAAAAAAAAATTTTTGGAGTTTAGTTCATCCAGTAAAACATTGAAACAGTTAAAGACAAACAAAACAAAACAAAACAAGGAACATGGCATAAATTAACAGTAGTATAATAATTATTAACAAAACAAATCGCAAGCAAGATGTCGAGCACACATTATCGAAGTGCATTAAATATGAACGACAGAGAGTGACAATACTAATGACCATAATACTAAGCTCAGAATTTAATAGCCTCAACATCTTTTACTACAAGTATGCTTAGGAATTGCAGGTTAAAATCCTTCGGGCTCGTGCTGTTACACCTTGTATTATAATACATCTTTAAATTTTATTTAAATTTTACATGATTCAAAATAAGTTCAAGAGACAGCGGTTTATTAACGGGTTCTAAAAAATCTATATATTTTAAATTTAGGATCGGTACAATAATCGTCCAATTGAAAAGTCAGACATCTCCGAAAAATCTAATTTGAGTTGAGTACGCAGTTTTATGTAAAAGTGTACCCTCTACCTGGTGCAATATTCAGATTATTCATAAACACCACCATATGATGGCCGGCGTAGTCCAGCGGTAAGGCTCTTGACTTGCAATCCGAAGGTCGCGAGATCGAATCCCGGCGTGGCAAATAAATTTTATTTGATTAATTTGTGTTATTTACAATTTACTCATTTAAAATAATATATTGTGTATTTGCGGCACGTTCCAGAGTGGAAGATACTCTCAGTATCGCCCTGGTGTATAAGACCACCATTCAGAATTGAAACGTTGCTTGAAATGGCTTTAGCCGTGTTTAGTGACCAGATCTGAATAGCCAGGAACTTCCCCACCTTCCTCTTTCCTACCTCCTTTCCCTCCGCATTACCTTCAGCCTCACAACATACCCCAATTGGGGATGCCATAGTCTCACTGGCTCGAGACGTTGGGACTCTTGTGCAGTATTCATATAAAAAAAATACATTTTCCACCACCTGCAATTATAATGCAGAAAAACTTGTAGTGAACTAAACAAAATGTTGAGGTTTTCTGGGTCACTAGTAGAATAGTTATTTGAAAATGTCATCATATGAATGTACCGGACCGTTATGCTTCCCGGTGTTATTTCATAAAAGCAGACACGTGTAAAACACAGACACGTGTAAATAATATTTGATTTGTGGTGAGCATTCGAATATTGCTTTCCTCATTATCTCAAAACTTAATATTTGGAGATGTCTGATTAATCAACTGGACGATCGACATATATTTCATATCACATTATTACACATTCCATTTTTTCAGCATGTATCTTCTGTGATATGTTGTAAAATTTTGGGACCTTGTATTTCTAAGGTTCTTGGATCGTATTTATTTAGATATCTGAGAATAACAAGTCCATCGTTTGCAATTAATCTCGTATTATGTTCCACTCAGTGGCGTAGCGTACCTTGGAGGGGCTCTGTATGAAAATTACTTGAGGGGCCCAAACGAAGGGTAAAGATTTCTCACAAAAGAAACAAAAATGCTTGCATTAAATTAAAATAAATATTATAAAAATAAATAAAACACTTTGTATTTAACCTCGAATTTATTATATTACATATCGACCGGTTTCGCTTACATCAAGCTTCTTCAGGATATAAGTAATAATAACTAAATGTTAAGTGAGAGCTATGGCTTATATATAAGTTGAGTGACAGAGGGAGAAAGAAAATGACCAAGAACATAATTAGAAAGAGACAAAGTATTTGACAGAGGTAAAGTGGATAATCAATTAGTGGGAGGGAGACAACAATATAATAATCAATTAGTGGGAGGGAGACAACAGTATAGATCTAATCACAAATAAAAACCAACAGTTAACGGTAATAAATGAGATATTAAACAAATTTTGATGTATTTTACATTATAAGATAAAGGACGATATTTAGATATATGATAATATTAATAATGAAGGACATCAGACTAAAACACATACATAATATCGTGGGTCAGGATGGATTGCTGGAAATAAGTTAAAAATAGGGCTATAAGGTGAATTTTTTTGATTTGATAAATTGATTTGTTTATTGAGTAAGAATTCTGACATATTTGTATTTAATGATTTCCTAATTTCTAAAGCTTCTAAATTGTCTAGTTTTATACCTATATTATTTTTATGTAATATGCGAGTTCCTGAAATTTTATTAAAAGTATGATCTGTTGAGATTAGGTGATTTGCAAGCTCAGAGAAACCCTTTCCATTTAAACATCTTAAATGTTCTTTTACTCTAGTGTTGACATTACGTGCGGTTTTTCCTATATAGTAAGCAGGGCAATCACTACAGCTAAGTTTATAAATACCGGAGAAACTTAAATGATCTTATTTGTCTTTAGTATTAATTAAAAATTTGGCAAGGTTATTGTTTGTATAGAAGGCCGGTTTGATATCTACAGGAAGGTTCCTAACGCTTAGATTAGAAAAATTATTTATAAATAAAATTCTTCGCCAATGATATTTTGGAATGTCTTGATTGTTTGTCGGGGTGCTTTTATAAAGAAATTTATTTGTAGCTAATTGTTATTGTTTCTTATTAAGTATTTTATTGATTAGGTCCGGGTCATAGCCATTATTTGTCGCTATTTGCTTAATAATAGATAATTCTTTTGAAAAATTAATGCTAGACAGAGGCACAGAGACTAGTCTGTGTATTATTGAATGAAAGGCTGAGTGTTTATGGGAGATCGGATGATTTGATGTGTTGTGTATTAATATGTCATTAATATTATCATATATCTAAATATCGTCCTTTATCTTACAATGTAAAATACATCAAAATTTGTTTAATATCTCATTTATTACCGTTAACTGTTGGTTTTTATTTGTGATTAGATCTATACTGTTGTCTCCCTCCCACTAATTGATTATTGTATTGTTGTCTCCCTCCCACTAATTGATTATCCACTTTACCTCTGTCAAATACTTTGTCTCTTTCTAATTATGTTCTTGGTCATTTTCTTTCTCCCTCTGTCACTCAACTTATATATAAGCCATAGCTCTCACTTAACATTTAGTTATTATTACTTATATCCTGAAGAAGCTTGATGTAAGCGAAACCGGTTGATATGTAATATAATAAATTCGTGGTTAAACACAAAGTGTTTTATTTATTTTTATAATATAATGTCTAACCACAAAGTAATTGCTTCTTATGAAAAAAAAAAATATATATTTATTGACTACTCTTAAATATTCTACTATCGAAGAATATCAGAACAAAATTCTTACTATTGCTCGCTACAATACGTGATCAGGTATTTTTATGTATTGAAGTTTGCCATTGTTCTTTCAAAAAACAAAATCACCCTTCGCTACTTGTCGATAAATAGGTAGTACTTACCATTGCAATTTAAATCACTCACAGAAGCTGATTGCTGAAAAAATGAAGAAATTTCTGGCATTTTTTATAACCTCCTCCCTCTTCTGTTTACTTTTTCTTTTCATAGCTCCACTGGGATAATCTCTTTTCTTTCACTCTTTCTTTTCACAAATCAAACTAATTAACCAATAAATAATCAGAAGCACAAGATTGTATTGTATTACAATGTAATAAATAACGTTTAAACCGGAATGAAATAAAACGCGAAAATATTGCTCTCCGTGGTTTGTCATTGTACATCGGTTATTGCGGGATTCCCCCGTTTAAGGCTCTGCAACCGGGCCCGAAAAGAAGCAGATGGAGAGATAAGAAATTACGAATGTTAGAGGAGAGCGCTAACATTTACAACGACAAAATCGATGCGAAAATGTTTAATAAAACACGACTCGTTTAAAATAGAGCAAAAATCTCGCGGGCATTATCTTAAACAGCATTTACAGAAACACTGTGAATTTTTTCATACATATAACTTGTAAAATAACTGAAACAAACGTGTTTATAATAATTTTTGGAGCATACTTTGCGATTTTTTTCTATCGAGGGAATTTTATATAATTTGCGTTTCGGCGCGGGCAAAGTCTAGATATTATCTTCAAGAATAACATATATTTTTTAAGAGCTTTAAAACTTACCGTGTTTAAGGGAAATATGTATTAAATCGGTACAAATCCGGGTTGCGGGCCCTTAAGCGAATGACTTAAACGGGGGAATCCCTCAATTACCGATGTAGGATGTTGCCTACTTTTGGGCGCACGCTTAACCCAGGAAAAAAAGAGATGGTTTTTTTAAACTTTTGTCATTTACAAAGTGAAAACTCTATAGGCACGTATGACAGTTTTTTTATATGTTTTTTTTCCCCGGAAGCATGAGATTAAGTGACATTGCGGATAACACTTTACTAATTTTTGCTTACACACGTTAGGGGCCTCTGTGGCCCGGGGCCCCCGTATCATTGATACGGCTGATACGGCGGTAGCTACGCCCCTGGTTCCACTATTTTGTTATGTTCAGATTGAGATGTGTGCTAGCGATATTACACGGTTCAACCAAATTGAAGCAATTTGATTGAATGACGCAGAATCGAAAGAGTATGCTGTTTACACGTGTCTTGAAGAAGTGAACTATTCGATTCACATTGCTGAGGATATCTTATCGAATCTACTTAGGAATTACATTAATTTGTGATCATTTAAACAACGAATTAATTAAATTAAATCCTCCGCCTTAATATTCCACAGGCTAGGGTACTTTTTTAAATGTGCCAAAAATAGAGACGTATAGTCTGTCAATTAAGAGTAGAAAATATAAAAAATGAAACTACGAATTTTGTAGGCTGGCAACACCAATTTTACTGTCAAATATTCTTTTAAAACGCAATGACACTTAAATTACAGAACACTGCAAATCACATTTAAAAAAAAAAAAAAAATTCTTAAAGAATAAAATTAAAATCGAGGAAGCACCGTTGTTATGACATAAATTTGATTAAATGGTGTTTTACAAAGTGTGACGTCCGTCTGAGCAGTTGTGTTGAGCCAAATCAGATGCGGACTTACATGTGTGTGTAGACGAATTATGGTGGGTAGTACTCAAATGAAGAGAGTAACAGTTTACTGTACAGGTATTTATTAGGGGAGCTGCCAAAGCAAAAGAGAACGAATCTAGCATGCGTCGCCTTATATAGATTCGCGCAAGCATGCTATCTTGCTTGCACTCATACAATTCACACAGACATTACACAAAGTGATTTGCTTCATTCATTTAATTTAATATAAATTTGAATTTAACAGTAGGTAGGAAGGAAGAATCACTAATGGTGAGATTAGTTACACTACTTTTAGATCTGAATGCGTTAAATACAATCTAAATTAGAGATATGATCAACCCGTGCAACGCTTTAAGCTAGTATTAAATAAACGGAGCAATTTCTAAACTGTGCTTTATATTTTATTACAATATCGTTATTCTTCATAATGATAACACAAAATTGCAAAGGTATAATTTACCTACATGCATTTCTAATTTTGAGATCAATAGGTATCTATATTGCATTGAAAAAATATATTTTTCACTTTTATGCCTTTTAATTTTTTAATAAAAATGTAGGTTACACAGCTTTACTTTCCCACCATGAGTTATGTTTTTAGTATTGCCATTTGAACAACAGTGGCGCCTTCCTATGTTTTCTACTCTTATTTGTCAAACTGTATGCTCCTTTTTCAATTTATAAACCATTTTGACTCTATCGGCAACGCATTTTGTAATTACATTATTCAATTTGGTTCTTCTTCTTTTTGGTGCGCCCTATCAGGTCCCCCCGACGTTGGCGATCACTCTGGAAAATGTCTCTCTGTCTTGCGCTGCCCGGAATAGATCCTCCACACTTCTAATGCCGGTCCACTCTCGTAAATTTCGCAGCTAAGACATTTATCTCCCACCAGGCTCCCGGCGGCCCTCTATCTTGCCTTTCAATATTATTTGGAGGAAGTGATTCTTCTCCCCTCGAAGTGTTTGACCCAGATATGAAATCTTCCTGACTTTTATCAATGTAAGCAGTTCTCTATCTGCTCTAGCCCGCCTGAGAAATTCTGTGTTGGTGATCTAGAGTATTGAGTATCGAGTATGTGACCTTGAGTATTCTCCGGTGAAGCCAAATTTCAAAAGCCTCTAACCTGTTGATGGTATTTACTGTACAGGTCCATGTTTTACATCCATACAGCAAGACCGACCACACATAACATTTTAGCATTCTCTGCCTTAGTTTTAAATTGATAATGTCATTGCAGAAGAGTTAAGTTTATTGAATGCAGTTCTTGCTGCTTCAATTTTGCACCTAACCTCTACATCTGGGTTAAGAGTCTCCGTGAGAATACTGCCGAGGTATCTAAATCTTTCCAATTCAATTTTATTGCTTCATCGAAATTGTATTGAGTATGTGACCAGGGCCGGATCTACGAAATCTAGCGCCCTGTGCAGTAGGTACCGATGGCGCCCCCCCCCCCCCTACATTTTTATTTTGATTAAGAATTCGTTCACCCCAATTTTTTTTTTTTATTTAATTTTTTTTTTTACACTAATTTATCAAATAAAATCAAGACATATAAAGGGTGTAACCCTATCTAAAGTTTTCGAATAAATAAGCCACGATCTATGTAATTCTTCTCCATTAGGCAGTTTCTTGTAATAATACTTAGTATTAAATTTACGCTTGTTCGTAATAGGAAAATCAAAACCTTTCAATTGTACAGGACCTTCCTGAACTAATAAACTAATGGAATTTTGAAATAACTTTGGCCAGCATCCGGGATCTTTCAATTCAAGCTCTGAAAACAGAATGAAATTTAAACTGCTATCAGTAACGTTATTTTTATCTTCTAATAATTCGACCGGAGGAATTTGTGCGATAGATATCTGTTTAGATGTGCTCGGGACCATTGTAACGTCATTGCGCGGGACATCATTTTTTATCGGTGCTGGAGAATCCCAATGGAAACGAGTTTTTTTTATGTCATTATGCTCTTTAATTCTACGTTTTAGATTCTGCGAGCCTGAAAGTTTTTTTAAATTATTGTTCTATTCATTGTAATCCACAATTCACAACCTCTAACAACCAATAGAAATTTAGTTATAAATTAAAAAATCTAATAATAAATCTAATAATATAACCTCAAATTTGTACCTTGCATTTCCATTTCCCCTGTGTTCTGTGTTGAGCGAACAAACACCATACAAAACACTAAACACTGACGTATCTATGGTATCAACAGCTTACGAAAGACGCTTACACTGATTATTACTGACTGTAAAATAACAAATGTAATAGAAATTAATTATAGGTACATTTTACGAACTTCAACTGTCAAAATATCAATGATGAAACTGTTAACTGTTGCAAACCGTGCGATGTTTATGGTAATGGAATTTACTGAAGATTTCATAAGAAAATAGTCTTTAACTACCTTCTCCTAGAGACTTAAATCGTACAAAAACATTTTGAAAGGCGCAGTCGGTTTGTTTGTTCTCTTGAATAAAAGTACGGCGCTGCGATTGGTTATTGAATTTGGATATTACCCATTCGTCGTAAAATAAATCTTACGTTTAAACTAAATATATGGAATTTGTAAAAAAATTCTGTAACTGACTATAAATTCGTAAACCGTTGAATACAAACCAGATGCGTGCGCAGTCTGTATCTTTGGAAAGTGTTGCTAGAGCGTAATAATTATTTCGTACTATGGGTAATTTTTAAACGATTCAGGGAATATTATAACAAATTTTTAATACAATATTTATTTTCTCACGGCGCCCCTTCGGAGTTGGCGCCAGGTTTGTTGCACGTTTTTGAACGTATGGCAGATCCGGCGCTGTATGTGACCTTGAGTATTCTCCGGTGAAGCCAAATTTCAAAAGCCTCTAACCTGTTGATGGTATTTACTGTCCAGGTCCATGTCTTACATACAGCAAGACCGACCACACATAACATTTTAGCATTCTCTGCCTTAGTTTTAAATTGATAATGTCATTGCAGAAGAGTTAAGTTTATTGAATGCAGTTCTTGCTGCTTCAATTTTGCACCTAACCTCTACATCTGGGTCAAGAGTCTCCGTGAGAATACTGCCGAGGTATCTAAATCTTTCCAATTCAATTTTATTGCTTCATCGAAATTGTATTGCAGAATTGAACCGTGTAACATTATTTACAATCACTTAGCACAATATAGCACCAACAGATAATAATTTTAAAGACATTTTTTTAATTGTAGAGGATAGATTGCAAATGTGGCACTAAAAATAATATAATACCGTAAGAAATACAGGAAAAAGGTATAATATAATACGAGTATATTATGTGGGACGTAGGAAATACTATTTGTCTCGGGTTTGTTTACACATTCATGGAATAGGTAAACAAACCCGAAACATAAAGGGGAAAAGCGAAATAGGAATTTCTCTCTCATCATGAATTCCAGGCATTTGTTGAAATAAAGTATCAATATCATAATAACAATAACAACACGTATTACGTAGGTACAATTCTGTGTTTATCTAGGGTAACTCCACGAATACATAAATAACTCTTTGCCACTGTTGGAATTGTTTGGCAAAAAGATTGGGTCGATATTTCATAGGTTGGTCGTAACTTAAAAAGCCAGGGGGCCAGCGTTGACCCCTATATCAATATGATTTTGACCAACTCCGTTATCTATGGTCAGTTATCAATATTTGCGAGCACTTTCTGCGATTGTTAACACGTATTCCGACCGACTCAACGATTGATTACACATATTTTGGAATTATGTCGTTCGTTATGCAAAATTACTGGCTTATTTAATGGACAAATAACATGTAATATAATTATGTAATTATTAATAATTAAAATACCTTCAATGTTGCCAGCGTATATCGATTTCTTAAATATTCCCTGTCAATATCGGTTCGGCTGTGAACGGTGAAACCATGCTCGGGACATCGATATAAAATCATCGAAAGTTAATAAAGTTAATAACTTTATAATATCGATCCGATATTATAAAGTTATCAATTACATCTTACAGAGTTCCTGGACAAATTTGTATGCATATTGTAGGAAATATGCAATGTAGTTGCATATTTCCAACCATGATAGTAAGGGAGACACAACGACTTCTATGAGAACTATACAAGTTCGAAAACCGAAAACACAAGGGGTTAAAACAATCAGTCGTTATGTTTAATAAACCCGAAGAGACGAATCAATTAAAGTGCATTGTGGGCGTGACCGTGTACCCGAATTAAGTAAGTTACTTCGGACACAATTCCCATTAAATGCATATACTATACTTGATAAAATAATTAACTTTAATAAAACCTTAGATCTGATTTAATATTTATGTTCAAAATTGAAAATCGTAGTACTGATTTAATTAACTTCATTGAAATTCATGTAATCATAATTGTAATTATAATTCTAATAAACTTAATTGAATTTTTTAAATCACAGCACTGATTTAATTAACGTCATTGAATTTCATGTAATCTACTAGAACTAGAGCTACTAAAAATTGGCTGGCGTCATAACTATCCAATTGCCTACAAGCCTTGAAGGCTGGAAATAAACTAACTTCGCAACACATTCTTCAGGTGTACCCCAGGGATCCGTTTTAGGTCCACTTCTTTTCATCCGTTTTACAGATGATATCGCCAAAACAATTGAGTCATTTGGAATCTTGTCCCACTGCTACGCTGAATTGATTAATATAATAAGCTATTATTATTACATCAACAATACAAAAATAATAATAGTTACTTTACAGGGTGTTAAGGGACGTACTTGACTTACTTTAATCAGTAATTCCTGACATTATTTGGAGTAAAAAATGTAATTGAAATTTTGATCTCCGGTGGCTTTTTTTGGCGACTTTTTTTTTCAAAAATTTTTATTCAAAATCAAATAAAAAAAAATTTCTTCCACATGTCGTCACTGGTCACTCAGCCGGGTGTCCGACGAACCCCTTATCCCGCCTCCAACTGCTCAACACCTACCATTTTTTAATGTTTTTGTAGAAAAAAAAAACATCAAAAATGTCGCCGGGGACCAAAATTTCATTTACATTTTTTACTCCAAATAATGTCAGGAATTACTGATTAAAGTAAGTCAAGTACGTCCCTTAACACCCTGTAAAGTAACTATTATTATTTTTGTATTGTTGATGTAATAATAATAGCTTATTATATTAATCAATTCAGCGTAGCAGTGGGACAAGATTCCAAATGACTCAATTGTTTTGGCGATATCATCTGTAAAACGGATGAAAAGAAGTGGACCTAAAACGGATCCCTAGGGTACACCTGAAGAATGTGTTGCGAAGTTAGTTTATTTCCAGCCTTCATGGCTTGTAGGCTTGTAGGACAGTTATGACGCCAGCCAATTTTTAGTAGCTCTAGTTCTAGTAGATTGCATGAAATTCAATGACGTTAATTAAATCAGTGCTGGATTTACAAAATTCAATTAAGATTGTTAGAATTATAATTACAATTATGATTACTTGAATTTCAATGAAGTTAATTAAATCAGTACTACGATTTTCAATTTTGAACATAAATATTAAATCAGATCTAAGGTTTTATTAAAGTTAATTATTTTATCAAGTATAGTATATGCATTTAATAGGAATTGTGTCCGGAGTAACTTACTTAATTCGGGCACACGGTCACGCCCACAATGCACTTTAATTGATTCGTCTCTTCGGTGCTTATTAAACATAACGACTGATTGTTTTAACCCCTTGTGTTTTCGGTTTTCGAACTTGTATAGTTCTCATAGAAGTCGTTGTGTCTCCCTTACTATCATGGTTGGAAATATGATCTAAATGGTGTCAGAAAACGAAAAACACCATACTTTAGATTCAAATCTAAAAGTTATCCGCAAAATCCCAATCAAAATGTACAACTTCATGAAGTCAAAGTTTCCGACCGCAATTTAAAAAATATTATGAAATTTCGGGAATTTTTATTAATTATTTTTACATGAAATGACAAAAAAGTGAGTTTACGATAATATATTTGCCTAATAAAATATGTGTGCGTTTTTAATTTTTTTTCAGTTATATGTAATTTTAGTTAGAAAAACATAAGGTGAGCCATTAGGCGCTTTTGATATTCCCACGTTTACAAAAAAAGGCAATTAACATACGTTCCTTTTCACAATAATGCTGCAGCTCTATCTTACACATTAAATAATAGTGAGACAAAAGATGAGAAACACAACGCACGTACATCTGTTCCTCCAAAGTACTACTTTTTGCTTTGGAGGAAGCAGACATACGTGCATTGTGTGTCTCATCTTTTGTCTCACCATTATTTAATGTGTGAGAAAGAGGTGCATCATTATTGTGATAAGGAACGTAGGTTTATTGCCTTCTTTGTACCATCGCCGTTCCGTAAACTTGAGAATATTAAAAGCAGCTGTTTTTAAAGCTTTCTTGTGTTTGCATTCAAAATTTGTATATTATGTAAAAAATTATATATTATTTATTTAGAAGTATAAAATTTAAAAGCGTGCCTATCTCTCCATATGCCACCTCTAAAAAATACATATATAAAAATACGTGGTATCAAATACACAAAGATTATTCTATGAAGTCTCACCACGCCATGGTACGCGTTGAGAGCAATAGGCAAAACACAGTGGATCGCTTATGTACGTCATTAATGGATACTAGTTTTGCACAACACTACTGCACGTACAATAGAGTGGTGTGGTTTAAACAACTAGCAATTAGCAATAGAGTTGAGATTAGAACCTGACTACAATAAATTCAAAGATAAATTAAACAATAATATCTTTAAAAAATCCAACTAAATATAATTAAACAACAAAGACGATATAATCGAATTACTATTATTGTCAAGCATATTATGTATAATTCAAATCTGTTAACTTCACCTGCCATAACACAGGAACATCCTTAGCATGGCGGGTGAAATAATACTAAAAATGTGTACCTTTTTTTCTTGAAAAAAAAAAACCAATTAAAAAAAAAATCTCACCACCTTTTAAAAACAGTTTTTGGTTTTCGAATTAATTAACCTTCCGACAAAATAGGCCCTAGGCATGAGGGGTTAATAACATTAATAACATTATGATTTGTTGCAACCTCCGTCAGTCATTCAGCGATGAATTCCGGGACCTCGGCCGTGTTGACATTAAGTGCATTCATACTGACTGCACCGTGAATGCACATATGTAATGTACATAATGCACATTGCACACGGCTGCGGCTCCCGTAAAACATTCTGCTATTATTACAATATTATGTCGGAAGTAAGTCAGGGTCTGGGGTCAACTGGTGGAACGGGCCCTTGACAGTGCCCAGTGGCGTATATTCAACAACGGTAATTATTATAGTTTTTTTTTGTGAATTTTTATTTTTAAATTTTTTATTTTTTAAGTGAATTTTATTAAGCAATAAAATTTAAAATCTTATATCTAATACTAGGTGACCGACAACTTCGTACCGCCTCAGAATCAATAGCTGTTGTGTTAACTTATAAGGGAACGTACCCATACTACGTGACCAACTTTTTGCATTTTTTAACCCCCCCCCCGGTGACCAAAATCCTAAGCAACCTGCCGCTCATTTGTTTGGAGCGTGACATTTTGAAGACCCCCCCCCTAAAAGTGTCACGTAGTATGGGTACGTTCCCTAAGCTAAATTAAATTCAGTTTTTGTATTAAGTTAAAAATTACACATTGAAGCAATTATCCGTTTTTAATCGAGATTTTAGTATTTTTGTCTGAACAAATTTGACCGTCTTCGTTCGTATTTCAAACGGAACAAAATTATTTTTGTTGTTGAATGACGGATGGCGCTACGCTAATATATTACTTTTTCACTTTACATATAATACAGGGTGTCCCAAAAGAAAGTTGATATTTAGTGGATTGATTTAAAAAAAAGTAAGAGTTCTATCGAAAAAATGTTTATTAAATACTAAAATACACAATTTGGGAATTTATTTCTGAAAAATAATATCGTCCAAATTCAAACCCTCACGTTCGCGGCATTCATTTAATCGAAGAGTAAAATTTCTTATGACGGCTCGCCAGGTAGGCTTCGTAATGGCTGCCATTTTGTGACGGATATTTTCTTTTAATTGCATCAGAGAAGTCGGATTTTTGGCGTACACTTTAGATTCGAGATAACCCTACAGGAAAAGTCCATAGGTGTTAGGTCAGGACCTCGAGAAGGCCAATTTATGTCACCTCTCCTGGAGATCAATTTGCCAGGGAAAATTTAACGAATTCATGGCAGAGACGTATTGGACGTATGTAATGTTGCTCCGCCTTGCTGGAACCATGTTCTTTGGTTATAGCCAGTAAGTTTGTAGGGGTGCAGCATTAGGTATTTGTGCAAAATGCTGTGTAACGATGATCTATGCACATTTAAAGCACTTGCGCGCTTCCGATTCGAAAAGTGTGAGTCGTCACGAAAAGACTGATAAACACTATCTACGTTTTCTACCGTTCTCGATGACCTTGGTCGCCCGGATTTGGGTTTTGTCAGCGTTGTACCGATCTCTTCAAACTTTTTGACCCATTTTCGAATGAGAGGAATGCTTGGCGCATCATTGAATTGACGAAAACCTCAAATATTACAGTCGCCGAATCACCATTTTTGTAAAAATCACGCACGCATAACGCGCGGTCGCTTTCGAGAAATGCTTCATAGCGACTAAATTCCCAAGAGCCAGACTACTGATTGACGTACCCCCCGCGCTACAGTCGCCGAATCACCATTTTTGTAAAAATCACGCACGCATAACGCGCGGTCGCTTTCGAGAAATGCTTCATAGCGACTAAATTCCCAAGAGCCAGACTACTGATTGACATACCCCCCGCGCCCCTCGGAAAAGTTGCGTTCACACAGAAAGCAAAACAAATATCAACTTTCTTTTGGGACACCCTGTAGATATGTCCGTTACTTTAATAAAATACATAGAATTGAGAAAATAAATGGTTGGTGTTTTTTTTCATCGGCGGTCGTCATAGCGCTCCATTCCTCTTTCTGTCATAGATCCCATCCCAACACACTTACTTTTTATTTAACAACCAAAATATTCACTAGAAATAATTTATATGGCAGAACAGCGTTTGTCGGGTCAGCTAGTAATTTATAATATGTTCTTTAATGAGCGCGTTTTGGTAAACAACAACATTTTATGATGGGTGAAACAATAGTACAACGCTTTGATCAGAATATTTATCTTCCTAAATATGTTCTCTCGGTAAGAGACAGATTGATGTGTAAGGATTCGAATAATATTAATCCAATAAGAAAGGTTATATTGAGATTACTCCGAGCACACGGACATGCCACATAATACATCTATTGGTTTAGCTTTTCAGTGCTATCCACTCGCTAATCAGTGCAGCGACTTTTGTACGCCACTGTTAGAAAACCTTTACCGTACACTATTTATAAGACCCAAGCTATTGTTCAATAGAGGTGCATTTGGTCAGTAGGTGAAGAAAACAATTGCAATAATTATTTTAACTGATCATTTTGGGAGGCAGGTATGGAACTATTCATTGGATAAGGCGGGCAAAAATTAATTACGTGAGCTCAAAATGGGGGTAGGGGTCCAGTAAAATCTCACCAAATCTCATTTAAACTGAGGGAATCAATAAAAATCTCACGTCAACTTTAAAATAATATTAAAAAAAAATTGTTTAAAAATCAAGAAGGGTGGTGCTGTAGGGTGTGCAGTCGTTCGAAAGTTATGCGCGTACATACATTTCGGCGATTCATTTTTATTTATATAGATAGATAGATAGATAGATAGATTCTGTTTTTCATAATTAAGCGCCTTTTAATGTATCCCACGAAGTCGGCTACAGTCGTATCTAGCTCTTGTTTGTATCAGGGATACCAACATAACAAACAGTGACGGAATGGCCGCGGATTGTCGCCGTATCGGTTCGAGAAGTGAATTTTGGTTTTACGCAATTGAAAATTTAAATGCATCATTTTCCGCCGCCCGTAATGCAAAAAGTTTCCTTTTATAGTATACCACACGGGTATACCCTAGTGAGACAGGCATCGAATAACGTAATGTAAACATACCTTATATAGATAAATAAATAAATAAAATCAATAATAAGGCGAATCTAAAGTTTTTTTCTAAAAATTATTCGTAATACGCATGGACACCCATAACGAAAATTTACCAAAAATATTTATAGAAATACTACAATTAAATCACAAAAAATGCCTTGCCTCTATAATCTTGCAAAATAAAATCTTTTATAGAAATATATATATATATGTGTGTGGTCGATCTTGTTGTAGGGATGTGAGACATGGACCTTGAAAGTAAATACCATGAACAGTTTAGAGGCTTTTGAAACGTGGCTTCACAAGTCTCTAAACTATGCTAACACAAAGTGCCATGGACCGACATGATCACCGACACAGGAATTCTCTGGCTGGCTAGAGCAGATAGAGAACTGCTCACATTAATAAAAATCAGGAAAATTTCGTATCTGAGTCATATACTTCAAGGGGAGAAGTATCACTTGCTCCATTTAATATTGAAAGGCAAGATAGAGGGTCGCCGAGGGCCTGGTAGGAGACAAATGTCTTGGCTGCGAAATATACGAGAGTGGACCGGCATTAGAAGTGTGGAGGAGGTATTCCGGGCAGCGCAAGACAGAGAGACATTTTCTAGAGTGATCGCCAACAAATGAAGTCCCTTAACAACTGTAGTGGAAATCTTACGTGAGGGGAAGGGAGGGTCCTACCAAATCTCTTTTAATCTCATCAAGGAGGGGGGGAGGAGTCTGAATTGAAGAAAAAAAAACAGCTCACGTAATTAATGGATGCCCTCTAACCAACATCCCTGTCGTATGTAACTGCGTTTGGTGACTCTCCAGCGGACTCTCTCGACCCATCACCTTGCACCGCAGAGGGAAGAATGGTTTCGTACGTTCTTCTTCACTGCTGAACTGACAACACTGACCACAGTTTTCTACTCATAATTTTTTCCCCTCCGAAAAAAGACAAAAAGACCCTCCGCACAGCATCCCCAAAGATTACATAGGCCCTTAGGGAATTTTTTTCTTCAAGGCCTTCCGAGTGGCTTCATCCTGTTGTAAAAAAATCACAGAGTGTGCAATTCACACACGATAGAATCGAAATCTTCAGAAAACTAAAGTAGACAAGAGTGGGTAGGATACGAAGCACCGCAAAAAGAGGAGACTGAGCTACGAAGCATCGCACAAATAGGAGATCGATTATACTATCTCATTCTCTCCCAAGCTAAATTCGATCCATCGAGTTTCAAATCACAACGGTGTTAGAGAATTTTCACTTCAAAAAAATTAAACCTGTTTGCATGATATGTCAGTGTTGCCCTCGCCCGCAATGTGTTGTTAATATAATCGATGTGGTAAGCAGCTTAAAATGTCGATTCTACTTAGTTGTCGATGTGATCATGCTAGAGGCTAGGTCGTTGGCTAACCTGTTGCTAACAGTCTCTGTGCGTATGAACCGATAGGTGTAATGCGTTAGACATAAATGACGTGACAAGGTTAGACTACAGAAAGTAAAGCGTTCATATGCAATGACCTAGTATCATACTACTTTATCTTCGTAAATTTGAAACCTTCAAATTCGACATTTTATGTATTTTTTAGTTAATAACTAGCGATTTGCCGGCACTTACTAAAGAAATTGTTTCTCCCTGCGTATCCTTTCCCTTCCGCCGCCTTTCCTTTCCCTTCCCTTTCTTTCCTTTCTCTTCCACTCCCATTTTCCCTTTTCTTCACGCATTCCCCTCTCCCTCTCCCACTCACCATTCCGCCAACCCCTCTCCCACGTTTCATATTTTCAGTCCTAGTACATTCAGTTTTCAAACAGTTCGCGATTAAAAATCGATCTTTTCCAACAAAAATCGATTTTATTAAGCAATTTCATTTTCTAAAAAATCGGTTTTTCATGCTAAGAAAAAGAACCGATTATTTAATAATCGATTTTAATTTTCTAAAACATCGATTAATTAGCAATTGATTTTTTTTTTACACTGCCGATTTTTTCCTTCGCAGCCCTGCTACGCGTTAGTCCGGAATCCGGAGCTCAAACTTCTATGATGTTTATAAACAAAACATGACATTAACGCCATCTGTGCGTCTACGATGACATTTCTTTTGTGCGTTGAAAGCAGTTTAATTGAAGTTTCCCCAGGGCCCAGCAGAGAGATTATTTTCAAAAGCTGGCGTCGTGTTAACTAAGTCCAGGAACCATATATTGACCAAACGCTTACCTAAGCTCTCATTCCTGAGCTCGTTGCCCACGGATTTCTAATTTGTGTTGATTATTTAAAAAAAACTTTTAATTTGTTTTGATTATTTCAAAACTTATAATTTCTGTTGAATATTTTTTATTTAATAAAACTGTGATTAAAGATATTTTACGCATGTATCTATTTTAATTGCTCAAATTTGGGGAAAAATAGATTATCAATTGATTACTTTTCAAGAAAAATCGATTATTTTTAAATCGATTTTTCATGCTAAGAAAAATAATCGATTATGCAAAAAATGTAAAAGTCACATCCCTGCACCTATTACAATTTTTTTAATCAAATTTTCATTTTTCGTATACCTATTATAAATATTCTTTTTTGTATATTATAAGAACAATCTTTCAAATTTGGTACATAACAAAGGTACCTATTTAATATGCCTATAATTCTTACTACTTAGTACTTCAAGTAATAATTACAATAATTAAAAAAGTTTATACGAAAATTTAATTTCTAATTGTGAAATTATTCTCAAATTGTGACATTTTTGACAGTTTCGCAAGAGTTTTTGCAATGATTAAAAAACTTTTCAGATGTGTTGTCATGTGGTTGTAATAAACCACAACCATTCGCGGGGGTGGAAAGAAGGTATTTTGACAGTTTCAAACATTTTCCATGCAATACATAGAAATTTTTTTATACACATATTTTGAATTTTTATTTAAAATTTACGGCACAGAGTGCCATTTACAAACATATAATTATTAAATATATATTTTTTTAAATTACACATAATAGAAAAATAAGAAAAAAATTACTAACTTAAAGAAAGCATTGAAAGAAACACAATAAAAAGTTGTTTTGTAGTGACCTCGTTAAAATATGTTTAGCTGAAATTTATGTATATATATAGATGTAAATAAACAATGGCTGGTTTTAACAAGTATTTTTTCTTTCTTTTTCAGGAATCGAGTCATCAACAGCATTCTCCGAGCACATAAATCTAGTCGCAAGTGATTCAAAGTGAAAAACACGCTTTAAAATAGTTGATAATTTCGTATAGCATGCAATGCGCGTATATATTGCAAAAAACTAATTAGCAAATAATGTTTAAGTCGGTGTAATAGAAAAACTCTTAAAATCTGGGTAATGTCGATCAATTATTGACATTTTAATCGACTTATCGATAGTGTGAATGACTCACATATGTCGGGAAACTTTAAAAATATCATTCGACAAAAAAGACGCGGTTAGATACGGTGAAAACTCCAAACGAAACATGGATTTGATAACCAAAAGATTACTTTGATAAAAAAATCAAAATCTATTTATTTATCTAAAAATTAAAAAATACAAAATAAAAACCGATCTCTCTTAAATAAATTATATTGAATCGTTTGTGATTTATTCATATTCAATCGACGAGATTTAAAATCTAAATATTTACAACTTAATTCGTTAAGGTCTTTTCTCACGGCATAATCGATCCGACAGAGTCAGTCAAAATCGATTCCAAGATGGCCGCTACTAAAACTGATATCGGTCGTAATGGGCACGAACTTGCGCCTCTGAACACGCGCGCTAATGGAGATGGGCATCACGGAGTGACTATAGTGCTGCAGGGTTCCAGGGGATCCTTGCAGAGGCCTGATATGGACGATCCTGCTGAAGATAGGGCGGCCTGGTCAGGCAAACTGCAGTTCTTCTTGTCTATCATCGGATATTCCGTTGGATTGGGAAACATATGGCGGTTTCCTTACCTGTGTCAGCAAAATGGAGGAGGTAAGATCTACAAACTTTTAATTTTTAATTAATTGTACTTTTAATTTTACCTTTCTTTGTCGGTTTTTGTTGGGCTTCCTTCTCCTGTTCTAATTATTTGAATAATTGGAATTCCAAAGGATTTAAGCTGGAACCACTCTTGTATTGATTAAATAATTCTAGATTGATTTTTGCCTTTCTAAATCGGCGTTTTTTTGGGGTGCCACCTCCTGGTCTATTTCTGTTGAAATATTATTATTGTATATAGTCGCAAAAGGATTTATTCTGGAATCACTCTTGTATAAACAAATTATTTTTAGTTTAATTTTTGCCTTTTTAGTTCTATAATATCTTCGTTATTTGTTTTTGGGGTGTTATGCCGTGTTGCGCTACCTCCTTCTTTAGCCAACGTTTTGGACACTGCAACGCTGTCCGAAACGTTGGCTAAAGAAGGGGGTAGCGCAATACGGTATAACACCCCAAAAACAAATAACGAAAATATTTTGGCCGTGAAAATCTAAAAACGTATCAGTTCTATGATAGTTCTTATGCATCCTTTTTCTCCCGGAGTACCCAAAGGATTTATCCTAGGACGGCTATTGTATTGCCAAAAATGTATTAAATTAGCTCTATCATTCTACATTTTCATTTAGTGCTTAGATACTAATGAGTCTAATTACTAAAGGCGTAATGACCATTTGATATGACCAAATAACGATCATAAGATGTATATGTATCTATGTAGTAATGGTCACAAGTTTTCATTACATTGTTTTAACTATTTAACTATTTAACTATTTAACTATTTAACTATTTAACTATTTAACTATTTAACTATTTAACTATTTAACTATTTAACTATTTAACTATTTAACTATTTAACTATTTAACTATTTAACTATTTAACTATTTAACTATTAAACTATTTAACTATTTAACTATTTAACTATTAAACTATTTAACTATTTAACTATTTAACTATTTAACTATTTAACTATTTAACTATTTAACTATTTAACAATTTAACTATTTAACTATAAACCTAAGCTCCATAACGCAGGCAGTTATTTTCACTAAGTGACTTTTTACTCGCGTTGAAAACTTTTAACACCTATTGAAAAGAGAATAAGTCGGTTAACCACTGCGACAAGCGAATCCATCTACCCATCTATCTAACGCTAGCTGAACTTTACCTGTCGGAAAATGATTGCCCGTACTAGTTTTGTCACTGCATTCTTATCTGAGTCTTGTTGGGAAGCCATTTTTTGTATTTATTCTTTGGAAATCTAGTTTGTACTGGAATCCGTAAAGGTTCTGGTCTGAGACCACTCTTATTTATAATTTTTATTACAGATATTGGTTCTAGGTTTTATTACCCAATCCTCTTATCATCTTGTGTAATATTTAATGATGATCTCGGTATGACCAATTCAGAACACGTACATCGATACTAGATACATTACCTATACATTTAATATGCATTCAAAAACCAGGATAACTTTACACAATCAAATTCGGGCTGATTCACAAGATCCACATTACAAAACACGTTCCACCAACCTACAACTAAAACGACTTTTGGACAAAGAAACATGCAATATTTCTCTATAAAGTTATTTAATATCCTTCGTCTTCAAAATAAGCATTAAGATGTGGATTATGGACACGGGAAGGAAGAGTATAGATACAATTTTTGCAACCTAACAAAGATTAAAGCTTGTATTTTAAGTTTTCTTCTAGATATTACTTTATAATTTTCCCCTCTTAATATCTTAACATAATACTTACTTATAATTCAAATGCGTAACCATGTACAGAGTGACCTTAGAATGGGGTTCCCCAGTAAGAATACATTCTTTTCTAAAAAAATGGTAAAAAGACACTTTCCAACAGTGGAGGTAATCCACCACTTACCCGCCCTGGTATAAGTAACAGATGGTTACTCCTTTAAGGCTCTCGCAAGGGCTCTAATTTTTTTGAAAGAACGAATCTACATTTAAGTTTGAACGAAGTTAGACCTCTAGTGTCCCTGCATACGGTGTTAGGAAGCAGTATGCAAGTGCTTACATAATATACAAAATGCGAAAAATATAAAGCAAGTCAGGGATAAACTAATTAAAAAAGATAACAGAAAAACACAAAAGGCGGCTGCTCGCAGGGTAATGGCATCTTGCGTATGTTGCAAGCATCTGCAAGAAAAGATAATGAAAACAAGTATTGTGATATGAAGAACGCTTGTGTCGGGTGGGATACCTCTCTCGTCATCTGGCAGTACCAGCCAGAATGTTAATGGTGGTCGGTCTGCCGTGAATGAATCTCAACGTCCGCGCCCTTTAGCCGGTTTCTCGGTTGTGCCTTGACGATAGTAAGTGAGAAGTAGGGGAACGTACCCGAAGACCCTAAGGATGGAAGCGTCCAGTTGCCGGAGGCACTTTCAAACAATTGATGTCAAACGATTTGAACCCAAAAAGTTTGCTATTTTATTAATGTATCTCAAATCAATCGAATACAAAATAACACACATCGGTCACTAGCACAAATAGAAAATCTCAAAGGATAGAAATAGCATCCATCAAATCTAGTTTCATGAACTCTCCCACATTATTTTTAAATCGAGATAAACTGTAATTTTCTTTTTCGAGAGTTTAATCGAGTTCATTGACACAGTTTCATTGTGCAACTATTGGTATACTTCCAGTAAAATTGGCACATTGTTGCAACTTAAGAATCCACTTTGATGGTATTGTGAAACTTTATCTGGGCTTGTAATAAAAACGCAATATCGTATAACTTAAAGCCAAATGGCAGATCCAATGAGTCTTTCATTATAAAAGTTCAAACAGATTGAACCTTACTTTTAAGCTGGTTATGAAAGCATTAGAACACGAGCTGCACGTGAAATTTAGTAGTGATGCAACAATTGTTATTAGTTTATGGATTACGACCATAATCATATATTTTATTAGGTCCTTAGGTACATACGAAATTGGCGTTTTGCCGTACTGGCAACTTTGATCTCAAATACCTCCTCTTTGGTTAAGAATTCCAAATTCAAATTTATACAGCTATTTACTCATGTATTTGTGTTTTGAAAATTATAATTCATTTGTTTTTTTTCTTCGCGTCACTTAGTTTACAAAATGGAAAACTTGAAATATTGCGTTATTTACGAGTACGAGTTCCACCGTGGTACGGCTCGAATGAATGATGATGTGTATGGCGACGGTGCCGCAAAAGAAAACACTGTGCGTTTTTGGTTCCAACGTTGAAGGCTATTGTGAAAGCGGATCCATCGCAAACCACGTCCGAGTTCGCTGCAGGCTGCGGTGTTAGTGATAAAACTGTTTTAATCCACTTGAAGCAAATTGGGAAGGCGAAAAACCTTGAAAGGTGGGTACCTCACGAATTGAGTGAAGCAAATCAACAAACGCGCGTTAGAACGCTAGACCACACACTACACAACAGACGGCTACCAAATTAGAGGAGCTTCAATTGGAATGTCTAAGACATCCACCATACTCTCCGGACCTTGCCTTAACAGATTACCATTTTTTTCGAAATTTGGATAACTTCTTGCATGGGAAAAAATTCAACTCTGATGGGGCAGTCCAAACCGCCTTCAAATATTTTATTGATTCCCGTCCGAATGGTTTTTTTAGTAAAGGGATCGATGAACTACCTATGAGATGGCAAAAGTGCATAGATAGCAATGGTACATACTTTGATTTAATAAATATATTATATTTAAAAAAAATCGACTTTAAGTTCCTCCCATACAAAACGCCAATTTCATATGTAAGGATCTAATATAGAATACCCCACAACAATTCTAACTCCCCCGAGCCATCCCGAATTAACTGCGGCATCCCCAATTAATCCACAAATGTTTTGAGGCTAAATAGAGTGGGTTAGGGAATGATATGGGGATGAGGAAGGTTGGGAATTACGTGGCCATTCTTTCTAGATCTTTTTAATAAACATGGCTAAAGGCCATTTCAAGCAACTTTTCGATTATGAATGATGTTCTTTCACCGGGGTCTTTGATGGCATCCGTGATCGAGGGGTAAGGTGGGTTCAAATCCCGGCGTGCACAAGTAATATCTGTACCTGAGAAGCATACGGATGCAAGTCCAAAATTTGAAGAAATGAGTTTTTCATGCAGACTTGAAGTAATTTATCATGTTTATCAGTGGCAGAAAGATATAGGTCCAATCACGAAGTAAAATAGTTACCTATCTTAGAAGCAGAAAAATGTACATAGATTTGTGACCAGCACAGATATGGGGGCTCCATCGAAGCCAGAGTAAAGTTAGCCTCCCAAAAACTGGGCGCACTGTACAGGGCCCGCAGATACTTTAATAGTACACAACTGCTAACCCTGTACAAATCACAAGTGCGCCCCACGCTAGACTCTGTGCAAAAACGGGCGGTCCGTTTGATAGATTCTCCCATCTTCAGACGGATTGCAATTTTAAAGCACAGGCGTCGGGTGGGAATGCTATCCTTGTTCTACCGGTGTTACAATGGAAGATGCTCCGAGGAACTAGCGTCATTGATCCCCTCGGCACCGGTGCATAGTCGGGAAACACGCCAAACGCGTGCCCAATATATGTACAACATTGACATTTGTCACATGAGAATGGGTCGCTTCTTCGACTTGTGTTCAACAGCGTTCTTCGTTCGTTCAACTTCGTTCTTGTGTTCAACAGCTCGGCTGTGGAACGATTTGCTGGCCTCTGTGTTTCCTCCTTCATACAACATGCTTCAAGACCAATGTTCATTCTTTCCTCTCCTCAATAAGACCCTCCACACAGCATCTCGGATGACACCGGCCCTTAGGGAAATTATTTTCCTCAGGGCCTCCTGTGTGGAGTTAATGTAAAAATAAAAATCTTTATGATTTAGTTGCATTTTGAGTATTATGACTCAAATCCTACGTATTATGTAGTATTATGACTCAAATTATATATTAGGTACTACACTTTCTATGGAAGTAAACAATTTTCAAACATTGATCCTTTCATAATACACCACATGTCATAACAAAATATTTCACTTCATTTTGACTCAAGTCAGCGTTTTTTTTAAACAATATTTTTAAAGGCTTTACAAATAAAATATTTCGTTTTATTTGCTTGTTTTTAAAACAAAACTAATTTATTTAATAATTACTTTTTTTGATATCTATCAGCATGGTTCAGCGCCCTTGAGGTGATTTTCCACGAAAACGGCGCTATATAAATTAGCCAATTACCGGATGAAATTAGAAAAATTAATGATAAAATCCAATTAATAAACACTGTAAAAAAATATTTTAAAGATAATCTCAAAAAAAAAAAAAAAAAAAACAGTTTCCGACTAATCTAATCTACTTATAACTCAGTTTCCAAGTGATACTCCATTCTTCAAATAAGTTAAATTTTGTATTGTTTTTAGCAACTAATTACAATAATTCTGGACACATTATCCAAACAGTAAAATTGTTTTGATAGTAGATAAATACTTATAATCACATATCACCGAACTTACAACTTATTGTTTTTTACATTCACATTGTAATTTAAGAACTTAAATATAGCATTAAAAAATGTACACTACTCTTCCAGACACAAGCTAACGCTTCCATGGAAGAGTGGTATTAACATATTTGAATATGAACATGTAAGCAAATTAATACATCATCTAAATGTACATTATATTTTATATGCTAAAAAATAATAAAAAAAAAAAAATAAAAAAAAAATAAAAAATAAAAAAATTATTATTACTAGCTGGTACCCGGCATGCGTTGCTATGCCATTTAATAAAGAAATTATTTCTCCCTGCGTGTCCTTTCCCATTCATCCCGTTTCCCTTCCGCCCCCCCCCCCTCCCCCCCTCATTCCTCTCCCGCACCTTTTTCCCGTCTCGCATTTCCACTCCGCCTCCTCCACCTTCCCTCTCCCCACGCCACTCCCCCCCTCACCCGTCCCGCAAACTCCCCTCCCGAGTTCCCCTCCCCCTTTGGGTTCCCCCCCTCTCTGGTCCCCTCCCCCCCCTCCCGCGTTCCATAAATTAATTCCCGGTACATTCAGTTTTCAAACAGCTCGCCTGCCACCTATTGCAATTGTTTTTAACAAATTTCATAAAGCCAGAGCTCACCAGCAATTTCATACAAACCTTTTCCTGACAATAACGAATACAACAAAAAAAGAATTATCCTATTCGCTGCAGTCGTTCGGAAATTATGCGCGTACATACATTTCGGCGATTCATTTTTATTTATATAGAAGATAGAAGATAGAAGATAGAAGAAGAAGATAGATAGATAGATAAAAGATAGAAGATAGAAGATAGAAGATAGAAGATAGAAGATAGAAGATAGAAGATAGAAGATAGATAGATAGATAGATAGATAGATAGATAGATAGATAGATAGATAGATAGATTATGGTTATCAGAAGAAGTTATGAGCCCATAGTTAGAGAAACAATAGTTTTTTGGCTCTCCTGAACATTTACCTTTTTGGACTTGCATCCGTATGCTTCTCGGGTACAGATTTCTATGTATAAGCCCAACCTATAAGTTAAATTAACCTCTGAAAAGATAATAATGATAAATATTGAAATCTATTCTATGGGCCATTACATTATTCTTCCATATTTCATAGAATTTAATTCATAGAATTACCTCTGACTTTAAACATATAAATACACTTAAAACTCTTTACTGTTCGCTGGTCCGCCCTCACCTTGAATATGCTAGTGTCATTTGGTCTCCTTTTTATGCTGTCCACATTTGTTACATCGAATCTGTACAACATCGCTTCCTACGAGGAATTGCTTGGAGGTTAGGACTTGAAAGAGGAGAATACTCGTATGATGAAATTGAACAAACTTTAAACATTTCCTCTTTAGAAAAACGTACAAAGGACTCTGATCTAATATGCATTTTCAAAATTATCAACAGTATTACTGGCACACCTGCTTTGTTACAACTCATCCAGTTCAACATTCCTTCCCGTAGACTCCGAAATAATGAATTGATGTTCCTCAATCAACATTCTACTAATTATGGATATCATTCTCCTTTATCCAGAATGTCGAGACTTGTCAACACAAATCAAAGCATTGAATTTTTTGGTGTAAGCCTAAATGACTTTCGGCAGTCGTTACGCAATGTGGTTTTTTAAAGTCTTTTTAAATCCATCTTCAAGCTACTTGTAGTTATCTTCTCTATGTACTTTTATATTATATGTATTTTGTCAATGCTCTTCATCTATATGTAATCTCCTTTCATTGTGATCTCTCTTTTTTTCTTTTCTGTTCGTGTTATTGTTATATTGTTAATTGGACTATTTGTCCGTAAATAAATAAATATTGCTGCAAATCGCGAGTGTTCCACCTTTGTTCCTTCTTACACCGAACGTATAACTTTTGATTCCGCCACTTTGTTAGTCGGCACGCTTCCAAACCACATCCCCCTTTTTATTTACCTATTATCTATGATATAAAGCAAGTTCCTTCAAGTCTTCAGGGATCTTCGTGTTTAAGAACATATTTGAAGTTAAAAGTAGAGTTTCAATGAAATAGTGCATGTTTTAAACAAGGGAAGCAAAGTTTACTCCGCGAGTTTAAAGGTTTTCCTCAAAGGCTGCATAACGACCTGCGCATTTTACGTTATTTGATCTAAGCTTCAACTCAAAGTGAAATTTTGTACAAAGCCGTGGACAGTTTTTAAATTTCCTATTCAGGACAGGACTCTGGTAGAAGGAGAAAATTGGATTATATTTTTTGAGGAATGTAAAAACTACATTCACAAAAATGTGGCGAGATGAAAAAAAGTATCTTATTTTTTTGAAGTGAAAACTTTTTTAGCACCGTTGTGATTTGAAACTCAATGAAACAAAAAAGAGACAAACACATTTATTTTTTAATTTTTTTTTTATATATGCATATAAATTACAATACATTACAAAATGATACTTTGTCTGTCCAACTGGGAAGGATACCCGTTTCAGGACAGCCAAATTGTATATTTAGTTCATAATATTCTTAATAAAAGAATGGTTTCGTTCAAGATATCACAGGAATTTGCTTCCGTCAAGACAACTTATTATATTAACTTTTTATATGCTGATGATACAGCAATTTTCTACTGGGGTAAAGATTTAAACATCTTACTAGAAAATGCACAAAGAGACCTAGAAAAAATCAACAGTTGGCTCCAATCAAATGTTTTAACAATGAATGTTAAAAAAACAGAATACATGATTTTAAGCTCAACCCGTAAAATAATTCCTCCTCATGTACCCTTAAAAATTGAAAACAACGACCTGCAAATCCTGATCCAGGAAAAATATCTTGGGCTGTGCATTGATCAGCATTTGACATTTAAACAACACATACAAGGTATTAAAGATAAAATCATCCCCTTAATTAGCGTATTTAGCCGGCTATCATAACTGTTGCCAAATAAATTAAAAATAGGTTTATATTATAGTCTCGTACACTCACATTTAAATTATTTGATTGAAATCTGGGGAAACGCATGTGAAACACACATAAATGAATTACAGGTAATACAAAACAAGGTAACCAAAAAACTATTTAATTACAAGCCCAGAACATCCACAAAAAAATTATATATGGAAACAAAACTATTAACATTAAGAAAACTATATGAATACAATACATGTCTCCTTATATACAAAATACAAAATAATCTCGTACACACAAACACCGAATTCGTTAAAACGTCCCAAGTACATAAACACTTTACACGACAACGTGATAACATACATTTAAACACCATCCACACTAACTATGGTAAACAATCCATTGGTTACGAGGGGGGCAACTTATATAATTGTCTCCCAAATGACATTAAAAACGAAAAGAAGCTGGGTAAATTTAAAAAAATATATTTATATTTATTGTTGATAAACAAAATAATGAAATAGAATAGCGCTGTATTGAAATATTTATTTATCTTAATGTGTATAATTATTTCTAGTTAAATGAGTGAAAATGTAATTTTCTTTTAACTGGAATAAAAAAATAAAAAAAAAATAAAAAAGAAACTTTTGAGAACGTTAAAAATTGTATTCATTTTGGAGAAGATTAATAATTGCATTCAGAGTGAATGAGTGGTTTCGTTAGTGAGATCACAAGTAGGCGATTCTTTCCAGGCCATTTTAGAGAATATTTACAATTGTATAATTAGATTTTACGCATTTATGCAGGGGCGGCCCTAGCTAAATTATTAGGTGGTGCGAAATCTCTTAGTGGCGCCCCCCCCACCCCCTC
This sequence comes from Limnephilus marmoratus, assembly GCA_917880885.1. NCBI lineage: Eukaryota > Metazoa > Arthropoda > Insecta > Trichoptera > Limnephilidae > Limnephilus > Limnephilus marmoratus. The sequence goes on from OU862928.1 coordinate 32,984,804, forward strand.
CTAACAAAAAATAGAGCTCTTTCTATATAGTTATGCAACTTTTATTGAAGTACCTAGTAGGACAGATGAGAAAGAATATTAAAAAAAAAACAAAAAATTTTAACAAAACAAAAACGACTTCTAAAATGCACTAAAAAGTATAATAATACCCGGGGCGATCCACCCCCCCCCCCCCCCCCCCCCCCCCTTTCTACACTGCTGACGGTAGGTGACTCAAAGATCCGGATAGCCTATAAGAGATTCGGCCGAGTATTGTTAATTTGCTCCTAAGAATTGAAGAGTTACGTTACTTTGTCATGGATTCCATAATCAGAACCTAACCAAACTCTCATCAAACTACCCTTGAAGTATATCCTTTCCAATAACAAAGAATCATCAAAATCGGTTGGGGTGATATTGAGTTATTCGTCCATTTGTCGCACACATACTTAATGCAAATTTAAGACTTATATAGTTTTCTCATGGATGCCATTGTCAGAACTAAACCAAATTGAAATGGGACCACACGAGAAGCAATAGCTTTCAAATAAAAAGTTAGTTAGCTAGAAATAATAAAATGTCCGTCTAGTAGCTGCAAGGCACAGGCAGCATTTCCTCGAGCAGGATCCGGAAAGCCATCACCGAAGCCGAGATCTGGAGTCAGTTCCGCCGCCAAAGGGAGGTCATCAAGCGGCCTTTCGCCGCGTTCAAAATTAGCAAGTAACCCCGCCGGGGGTGTTTTCCGTTGAAGAAGGTTTGGCATGTAGGGAGGCCGCCCTCGGTCCAGACGAGTCAAGGTCGGCGTAAAATTACATTCCCGCCACAAAGAACGGCGAATAACATCGCGGGCAAACGGTACACAGATCATCCATCAATACGGGGCTCTGTCCCAAGTATGATCGGACGTATTTAGCATGGATTTAATCCTTCAGGCTCTGACAACGCCTGGCCGCCGTACAAGTTTCCTTACGGTTGCAGGAATCACAGTCTACCCACGCAAGAAGTGAATTATTGCCGCGGAACTGATCCAGGTGTCGCCTCTCGTCGTAGATAAAATCAGAGCTGGCACTCTAATAATTAATAAACAAGTTCCTACCTAATGATGATTTCGACGGGTAGAGATGTTAGGATGCAGTACAAATGATAAAGATGTTATTAATTATATTTAAAGGAATAAGGATTTGTACTGCATCATAACATGCGTTTGGTAAGTCCATGATTGTTTTGATTGTCCCCATTACGCTGAAAATTCTTTCGGCGACAGCATTATTGTATTTTTTTTCTTAATTATTTGCGATTCAGCTAATTTAAATTACTTGTCTCTGAAGTAGCCTAGCCTAATAGGCGACCAGTCGCCTTTTAGATTTTTTCGTTGCCGATTCTCGTCCTGAGTAGCCTAAATGGCGAAAAATCACCTACGTTGGCAACATTGCTTGCTCCCCGCACCGACCACACGATTTAAGCGCACAATCGATAGATAGTCGATCAGTGGTCGGGTGTTTTCGGCGCCCCCCTTACGACGGCGCCGTGTGCGGTCGCACCGCTCGCACCGCCCTAGGGCCGCCCCTGGATTTATGAACCAATATATGACATATGATTTCCCAATGTATTTATGACTATTTAATTTTAATAAAGTACTATAATTTTAAGAATATCTTAAATAGTAAAAATGACACAATTATAAACCAAATATATGACAAATCAATTTTTTTCAAGCTCGTTTTGGAGAACATTAATTTATTTAGTTGTTTATTTACTTATTTATTTACATACTTTTATATTTAACCTGCGAGAGAATGAGATAGAATAATCGTTCTCCTCTTTGTGCGGTCCTTCGTAAATAATCGGTCTCCGCTTTGTCGCAGCCTCCCCACTCTTGTCTAATTTAGTTTTCTGGAGGTTTCACTTCTACATCTTGTGAACTGCACACTTGTATTTTTTTATATTAGATTCACACAGGAGGCCCTGAGTAAAAAAATCCTTCAACGTTATCTTTAGGGATGCTTTGTGGAGGGTTTTAGGGAAAATAATAATAAGAGGAAGTTCTGAGAAGGAAAAAGGTATGAGGATGGGTAAGAATTTGGGGGAAATGTGTCCAAGAGTGACGGACGTATGAATCCATCCCTCCTACTGCGGTGCAAGGCGCTCAGTTGAGAGAGTCCGGCTGGATAGGTTTAGGTTTGATCTATCTCAATCAATAGGTGGGCAAACGCGTTAGCCGCTAAGACCTCAACCCTCAAACCTTACCCTCACCCCATGAACCAGACAAACCTCACCCCATGAACCCGGGCACTCTTGCTAAGTTACCAAAGGTAGCGAAACACTTGGGGTGACCTATGGCAGTTGTGTTGGTTATCAAACAAATAGTTATAGTAATCCCGAGGCGGTACCCATACCCGCCTCCCAAATCACTTAATGTCTTTTATAAGACTTATCTCAACTCATCTCTTTTCCCAGTTCTATTTGGGTCAGAAGTCATTTCGGCATTATGCCTCCAGGTGTCCTTGTCCTGGCCTACTTCCGCGACCCCGTCGATTGGACTCCAGATACTAATATCTACAGCCTGTATGTCGAACGAATATCTACAGCTCATATGTTGAACTAATATCTACGAACTTCAGAGTGTTGACTAATATCTACAGAGCGTAGGTTGAACTAATATCTATAGAGCGTAGGTTGGACTTATCAGCTAAATGTGTACAATAGTCCGATATTAGGGATTTTTACGTACATACTTACATAAATTAAGTTTTTTAAACTGCATACGCAATATTACGTTATTACAATATGCTATACATAATTGCAAATCCAACCTCTGCCAGTGCTGTAGATATTCGTCAACACTTTGATTCTCATAGATATTAGTCAACAGTTTGAGCTGTAGATATTCGTCAACACTTTGGTTGTCATAGATATTAGTTGGATTTTTTCAGTTTTTGGAATTCCTGTAGATATTAGTAGACGCCTCCGTCGATTGGAGGTCCTGCCTCTCTTAGAGTAATGGGCGTTTACACGATGCTTTTTTTCATCCAGTTTCCATATGGGACACCTTTTTATGTGAAGTCGGGTTGAAAAAAGGATGCATTCTATTTTAAAAGTCTGTCATCGTTGTATAATGTAGAGGTAAAGAATAGAAATAAAAAAGAGAGTTTCGAGAGTTGAGTTTCGCTTATATTGTCTTCATTTATTTAAATATTACAATTTGAGGTTTTACTCATAAAGTTAAAATAAAAATAAAATAGAAATATAGGCTAGGTTAGGCTAGGTTAGGTTAGGTTAGGTTAAAAAAATAAAACGAATGAAGGCCTTTAGGCACATCTACCGGATCTGCCCTGATGATGGACACTGCAACGATGTCCGAAACGTTGGCTAAAGAAGGAGGTAGCGCAACACGGCATAACACCCCAAAATCAAATAACGAAAAAAGCCTTTAGGCAAGTTTTTTTACATTGAAATTTTTTTTTTACACTGATAATTTTAATGTGAAAAAAATTATTTCAATGTAAAAAAACTTGCCTAAAGGCCTTTATTCATTTTATTTTTTTAACCTAACCTAACCTAACCTAACCTAGCCTAACCTAACCTTTATTTCTATTCTTCAATTATAATGATGACGAATACCAACACCTCCAATTATAATGACTAATGACGATGAAATTTAACATGATTCCAGTGCCTCAGCTAGACTCTGAAGTGATTCTGATTCATTCGAGGTTCGTTTGCATTATATTCTTAACTAGCTGGTACCCGGCATGCGTTGCTATGCCATTTAATAAAGAAATTGTTACTCCCTGCGTAACCTTTCCCATTCGTCCCGGTTCCCTTCCGCCTCCCCTTCTTCTCCTGCGTCCTCTTCCCCTCTCGCGTTCCCACTCCGTCACCTCCACCTTCCCTCTCCCCACTCCACTCCCCTCACCTTCCCCCGTCCCGCGAACCCCCCTCCCGAGTTCACCTCCCCCTCCCTGGTTCCCCTCCCCCATTCATCCATCCCTCCCGCTTTCCATACATTCAGTTTTCAAACAGCTCGCTTGCAACCAATAGCAAGTTTTTTAAACAAATTTCATAATGCCAGAGCTCACCAAATTTTTTAAACAAACCTTGTCCTGACAATAACGAACACACAAAAATTATCCAATTTGGTGCAGTCGTTCGAAAGTTATGCGCGTACATACATTTCGGCGATTCATTTTTATTTATTAAGAAGATAGAAGATAGAAGAAGAAGATTCTGTTTTTCATAATTACGCGCCTTTTCATGTATCACACGAAGTCGGCTACAGTCGTATCTAGCTCTTGTTTGTATCAGGGATACCAACATAACAAACAGTGACGGAATGGCCGCGGATTGTCGCCGTATCGGTTCGAGAAGTGAATTTTGGTTTTACGCAATTGAAAATATAAATGCATCATTTTCCGCCGCCCGTAATGCAAAAAGTTTCCTTTTATAGTATACCACACAGGTATACCCTAGTGAGACAGGCATCGAATAACGTAATGTGAACATACCTTATATATATAAATAAATAAATAAAATCAATAATAAGGCGAATGTAAAGTTTTTTTCTAAAAATTATTCGTAATAGGCATGGACACTCATAACGAAAATTTACCAAAAATATTTATAGAAATACTACAATTAAATCACAAAAAATGCCTTGCCTCTATAATCTTGCAAAATAAAATCTTTTATAAAAATATATATATATGTGTGGTCGATCTTGTTGTAGGGATGTGAGACATGGACCTTGAAAGTAAATACCATGAACAGTTTAGAGGCTTTTGAAACGTGGCTTCACAAGTCTCTAAACTATGCCAACACAAAGTGCCATGGACCGACATGATCACCGACACAGGAATTCTCTGGCTGGCTAGAGCAGATAGAGAACTGCTCACATTAGTAAAAGTCAGGAAAATTTCATATCTCGGTCTCATACTTAGAGGGGAGAAGTATCACTTGCTCTAATTAATATTAAAAGGCAAGATAGAGGGTCGCCGAGGGCCTGGAAGGAGACACATGTCTTGGCTGCAAAACGTACGGGAGTGGACCGGTATTAAAAGTGTGGAGGAACTATTCCGGGCAGCGCAAGATAGAGATACATTTAAAAAATATGTGTAATTACTTAAAACAATTTTTTTTAAAATACAAAATGAAAAATTACAAAACAAAAAATCTATCAATACATTGGTAGCCATGGAGAGAGGTTGTACATATAAATCAAATCATAACAGAAATATAAACATAACATTATTCAAGAACCATCAGAGAAATATTCTTTTATGAACCTCTCATATTTAATAAGTTCGCAATTAAAATGTCCACATTGGATAATACGCTGTTATAACTATTGCATAGTCTATTCAGGCAAGAATTCTGCTTACATTTTGTCTTGCATTGATCCACCCTGAACAGGACAGAAGAGCGTGTTGAACGTGCAGGTACATTGAATTGAATTTTATTTAGCAACTCTGGGTATTGAATATTATTGTTGACTACTTTATACAGGAATAGTGTATCCATATTATGAATCAATTTTAAAGCGTGAAGCTTCCTCTGCATAATTATTAAATCTTACAAATGACGTATAACAAAGATATTTTAGGAATTTGTTTTGAACTGCCTCGATTTTGTTTATGTGGATTTTGTAAAATGGAGACCAAACACTTGATGCAAACTCCAGATGACTCCGTACATAGGGAAAGTAAAGTTGCTTAATGATATTGATGCTATTAAAAAGTTTTGTATTTCTTATGATGAAACCTAACATTTTAGCAGTTTTATTTGTGATTCAGCACATCTCTGGGCGTCGATATTCTCACAATACGATAGTAGATACGAGTATGTCAACCGTAAATCGAATCAACCAAAGTCCACTGAAATCTGACTAGCGATCGATTCAGTGAATAACAGATTGATTTCTGAACAAAATATTCCTTCCACATCGGTACACCATTAAAGAGTAACTAATCCCAACCACCTTTGATTACACCATCAAGTTAACAATGCGTACTTAATCAAATCGCTCCAAAAACCGCGACAAATCGGCTCTATCCAGTTTAACGTTGCAGGTGGGCTGGTGGGATGGTGGGCATAGTTACATTCTGTTATCGTCTTGTGTACATTATAAACCATGTCACGCGTGAACTTCATAATGTATTTTCGTTTTCCAGAGTTAAATTATTATACCGATAACTGGAAGTGGCCTAGCAGGTCTAGCACACTGAAATTGATAACTTTACAATATCGGATCGATAGGACGCTTTTATAATTACCGTGACAGTTCACGGTAACGGTACCGTGGCGGAAAAAGGCAATAAACACACGTTCCTTATCGCTATAATGCTGCAGCTCTTTCTTACATATTTAATAAGGTGAGACAAACAAAATATGTGTGGCAAGTCCAATTTTTTTGCGACGGGAAATATTAAGTACTACTTTTTTCCTTTGGAGGAAACAGATAAATCTTAATAAAATGAAATACTTTTTTTGTTTAAAACCACGAAATTTATTAATTTATGAACCGACCGGTTTCGCTTTACTCAAGCATTTTCAGGGTACAAATTAATACTAGTATGAAGATGCTCGAGTAAAGCGTCGGTTCATCTAATATATAAAATTCTCGTGTCACGGTGTTTGTTACCATACTCCTCCGAAACGGCTGGACCAAATTTGATGAAATTTTGTGTGCTTATCTGGTAGGTCTGAGAATCGACCAACATCTATTTTTCATACCCCTAAAAGTAAAGGGTGTTCCACTCCGAAGAAAATTATTTTCCCCATACATTTTGTATGGAACGAATTCTCCTATTTTGAAAGAACTGCAGCAATATTGTAAGGGGTATTATATTGAACTGTGAACCGGGGGAAGGGGGAGGGGGGGGAGGGGGAGGGGGGGGGAGGGGGGGGGGGAAGGGGGGAGGGGAAGGGGGGGGGGGATGGAACTCAGGAAGGGGGGTTAGCGGGACGGGGGAAGGGGAGAAGTGGAGTGGGGAGAGGGAGAAGGAACGCGAGAGGGGAAAGGATACGCAGGGAGAAACAATTTAGATCAAGGTATGGTATACGCAGGGAGAAACAATTTAAATCAATTCAGCTAATAAGTTGACAACAGTTTTTGATTCTGAGGCGGTACGAAGTTCGCCGGATCAGCTAGTAAATTAATAAATCTCATGGTTTTAAACAAAAAAGTATTTTATTTTATTAAATATGTCAAACCACAAAGTGATTGCCTTCTACAATAAAATAGATATATCTTATTACGGCTTAGCTACGGAGACGGGAATTGCGTTTCATTTTATTTATACGTGTGAGGGAGATGTATGATTGTATGTTTCATTTGGGGGGGTGCAGACATACGTTCACCGTTTGTCTCATTTTCGACTGTTGTTATTTAGTGTGTAAGAAAAAGCTGCAGCATTACATGTTCAAGAACAAAAGCAAAACCATCAGCGCATTGTCATTTGCACAGCGCATTTTTGAATTTTTGGTATTATTTACACTTCAATATTATCGTTGTAACTGTATTCCATACCTTCAAAATTATCGTCACAGTTAGAGTATTGTAGTGGTCTACGGAGACGTCACGGTGCGGTCTGTGAGAGAGATGACCTACGTACATTGGGTATCTCATCTTTTGAAAGAGTTGCAGCATTATTATGTTTAGGAACGTACGTTTTTTTTTCCTTTTTTGGGACCGTTACCGTGAAGCGTCACGGTAATTATAAAAGCGTCCATAGGCGTAACTTCCGATGAATTTATATCGATACCCCTAGCACATTTTCACCGTTGAAATCCGAACCGATATTAACAGGGAATAAGCAAGAAATCGATACACGCTGGCAACACAACGTCAATCAATTATGTAAAAATATTAATAATTTGGCAATCTCGAATTGAAATACTAACCTAAATATGTATTGGCAGTCCATTTATTTGGATAATTTCGTTTGTTATGCAAAATTACTAGTTTATTTAACGAACGGATTGAACTAACGAAGCTCTTAGAAATGAAAGAAGTCGTATACGCGGTCCAATCGCGGACTTAAATGATGCACCTAAGACGCAATTAATTTATTCCGTTCCATCTTTGAGAAACGAAAATGGTTGACATATGAATAAAGACCTCATTAACTAATTAACTCCCTTTTAGGGGTAGGTACTGCGCGTTTTCATCCTGCAACAAAATATCCTTGGCAAAATAACCTACGGACAAATCATTCTCCAATAAAATATCTTCTAAAATTTAACCTAACCTATTTAAATAGTATATTTTACATTTTACTAGTTTTGAACAATAATTTATTGTCTTTGCAGGATGTCCGTATTTTTTGTCCCGTTTATTTTGAAAAATAATTTGTTGTCTTTATAGGATGTCTGTCTTATTTTGTTTGTTTTGTCCGTAAAATATTTTGTCGCGGGTTGAAAAGTCGCATTTAGTGTCAAAAAGTAAATGCGGCAGTGGAGGTTATCCACCTCTTACCCGCCCTGGTATAATAACAGATGGTTACTCCTTTAAGGCTCTCGCAAGATTCTAATTTTTTTGTAAAACGAAGCTACATTTATTTATTTTGAACGAATCTAGACCTCGAGTGTCTTTGCATACGTTGTTAGTAAGCAGTATGCAAGTGCTTAACAGGAAAAAACAAATTGCAAAAAAAATAGGTTAGTAAGACAAAGATAAATAAATGCGGCAGAACAATTGCAGCAAGTTCTACGGACTAAGGATCGGCATATAACGGGGACCTTTCAACTGTCAAAAAAACAAAATGGCGCTGGTGGCCATTTGATAACAATGTTACATTTGAATTTCTATGGAACAACTCATGCTAATCTACGAGTACAATTATTCTGTACGTTTTCCTAAAAGCACTTCATTTGAAAATTTTCATTTCAGATTTATAGGATATGATGAACATAACATCCTCACACATTTTATCCAATTTATAATTGGAATTCCGTGTCGTAATATTGATTAAGTACTAAGGACCTACTCACCAACCAATACATTATAAAATATTTTGTATATCACTTAGGTAGGTACCGGGCTGCTAATGGAAAACGGTTATGTTGTATACGTCACGGTTGTACTATTACTAAAAGGTTTGCTTTCGACGATATCGGAAATTAATAACCTCTTATGATTTTATTTGATACGCCAATAACGTGATTCCATTTTAATAATCCACAATACGTAAGAGAAACGATATTCTTGCAAAAGTATTACAAAATCTAACTACTTATTAGATGTATTATAGTAAAATGATTTTTACTATAATACATCTATTAAGTAATTCACATTTTAAAACTTAAAAATACCTGTATATTTTTATTTTTATTCAAATATATATAATAAAAAATAAAAAATATATGTACATATATATATTTTTTATATATAAATATATATTTTTTAAGGGCATTACAGATTGATGTAATCCTATTACAATACACATGACGTATATGTATATAACTTTAAATTGATAAATAAAAAAAAAAATAAAAAACACAGTCCTTTTATACAATGAATTTGGAAGGAAACTATCACCTCATTTTTTCCTCGTGGATACAATAAAAATATAATAAAAAATATCAAGTTTTCTTAAATGCCATAAAAATAACCTAAAAATAAACAGACCTTTAAAACGGATTTCTTGCAACTTTTAAGACGTTAAATTCTTTAATACATTTGCCAACACACGTTTTAGATATTAATATAAAAAAACATCACTTTTAAAAAATTCTCATAAAATAAACATAATGTTAATTTGATTTTTTTTATTGTAAAACCATTTTCTGACAGTTCAATTTCCAAAGTACGTTTATTGTGCTATAAACTAAAACACGGTATATATATTAACTATATGAATAGAAGAGTGAATTGGTCGCTTTATAGGAATCATTAAGTAAAATAACAATATTTACTACCATCACGCGGAGAAAACATTTCGCGGTTTTATTTTTCCAAACAAGAAACAAGCGCGGTGAGGCACAGAGGACAAATGCGCAGGCGCGCCAATAACGCATAATTAGGACAAATATTTTCACCACTTACAAAGTTGCCAGATGTAAAATAAATTCAATGCACTTTTACAGCGTGACCGCGGAGGTAAGCTTATTAGTAAGAGACGTGTTTTAGTATATACGGGCTTTATTCATGTTGTTACAATAACACAGATTATCGGCTGTGAAAGGTTTTTTAGTACGGCTGTTAAAGTTTTTAAGCTCTTATAAAAATATATGTTTTTTTAAAGATAATATCTATCATTCCCCACGCCGAAACGTAAATTGTATGAAATTCCCTCGATAGAAAAAAATCGCAAAGTATGCTCCGAAAATTTTTATAACGACGTTTGTTTCAGTTATTTTACAAGTTATTTGTATGAAAAAATTCACAGTGTTTCTTTGAATGCTGTATTAGACAACCCCCACAAGATTTTTGCTCTATTTTAAACGAGTCGTGTTTTATTAAGGCGGTACACAATCCTAATTATTTTTGTACGCTCAAAACTTAGATTTTAATCATTTCCAGCGAATCCGTAACTATAATAACTTTTTTATTTCCATGCCGCACAAGAAATGCGAGTTATTTATATATTAGATTAATAAAAACAGTACCTTATCATTAATATATTTTACGTACAACGATTTCAAAACTATATAACCCGTTTTTCAACTATAAAGTTAGCGGTAAGCACCAGATTTTATTTTTCTAGACGATGAATTAATAATTTCGGAAGGACAACATGGAGACACATTTTAAATATTTGTAGCACGTTCTTCAGAATGAATTAAAATGAACGCGGCAGAAAGGTCGAATCTCCAGGCCTGATAGTGTGAATTCGACCGTACGTTCATACAATACGCCGTGCCACGTGGCCCACGTCGTATATTTGTTTACACGCTTTCTTCACTTACATCGTTAAGATTCCCACATTATTCATCTTCTTCTTCTTTTCTTTGATACGGCAAATTCGACAGGAGGTCCGTCCAGTGCACGGGTCGCAAGTCGCAATTCGTATACACGGTTTGTTTACTTACGTCGTAGATTCTGAATATATTTTAGGGTATATTGTCGTCTTAAACATTTTCACAATTATCGCTTCAATTTTATGGTTTTAAATATTAGCGCGCTCTCTCCAACACTCATAATATTATTTTTATTTTTTATTTTTAAGTTTTCTTTATTCATTGAAAAAAATTTTTTTTTTACAAATGTTGGGGATTTTTGGACCACCATGCTAGGCACATGCCCGTGTTGTGGTGGTCGATTTTTTATACAGTAAATTAACATATGCAATATAAAGAATGTGTGAGAGTTTTAAGAAAATATATACATAAAATAATATAATAATAAAGAATATTACAGAATGCAAAATAGTATAAAAGAATTTAATTTAAAAGATTTACGAGTATAAAATCAGAGAGAGTACTTAATAGTAAGCAAATGAGGAAGGATTTTTATGTTGAAAATCTACATTATTTAACACCAATTTTTGTACAATTAAATGTTGGGCTTTATTCTTCAAGTCCGGCGAATTACATTGAACAGCTGTACAGTAAGTATGTAGTATAGTATAGTTGTTCATGTTTCAGTCCGGCGAATACTAAATTATAATTATTGTTACCATGGTTATTGCTGGGAAGTACATATGGGACTTAGTCGGATTCGATACACAGAGGTGCCAAACAGTTTTAAGTAAATAGTCTAAACGTATTTAAACTTTCAGCTAATTACATTATAGTAATTACGTATAGTTCTTTACAGACAAAAAACTTTTATTGGTGGTATATAATCTATTATCAATTTTATTTATAACAAGTAACTAAAACTTGAATACACAGTTTCGTCGTGGAGCTGGTGAAATAAAACCAATTACATATCTCTCCATCTTCTTCTTTTTGAGTGGGAATATAACATAAAAAAGTAAACATATGAACAGTCGGTAATATTTAAAGAACAGAGATTCATAGTTGAATTTTCTTATAACCTTATTTTTATATTAATTCAACATCGTCACATATAAACCCAGCTTAATGTGTGTTATTACTTTTTACAAGACATCATAACTGAAATGTCGTGTGGCATTTGGCAGCGAACGAGCAGTAAAGCCAAATGTATACATTCCGTGTAGTTTAACGATAAGAAAATTGGGCTAGCGGTCCACGAGTTTCAGACATTTTACGCTAATTGCTACATTAATGGCTATCATGACGTAATCGTTTTCGTGACACCAAAACGGACCAAAAATATATATAATATTTATATTACCGTGTTCACGCTCATACCCCGAAACTTTGGGAGGTGATTAATTAATAAAAAAACTTAGCAAAATGTAAGTGTTATTTACTTGTGCCAAAATAAAATATTTTGTTAATTTTTATTTTTAACTTTGTGAGTAAAGATAGTAGCCAAAAAAATATGCTTTAAAAAATGAATATAATGTTGGTAGTTCTTAGTCGAAGTATACAGATGCAGTTATATATAAAGATAGAGTTAAAAATGACCGAATCGGATAGGGAAACCTTAGCTCAGTATGTAGAGTCGAGGCTCGGAAAGCCGAAGGTCCTGGGTTCGAGTCCCAGAGGTGCCTATATTTTTTTCTGATTTCCTGTTTTCAGTTTTTTTTTTACATCAGCTCCACACAGGAGGCTCTGAGGAAAATAATTTCCCTCAGGGCCTATGTAATCGGTGGGGATGCTGTGTGGAGGTTTTTTTTAAAGGAAAGGAAGAAGGAATCTGGGGTTTAGTGTGTCCTGGTCATCCGCCTCCAAAACCTAGCCAAACCTCACCCCATGAACCCGGACACCCTTGCTAAATCACCAAACTTAGCTAACCACAGAGGTGTTGGTTATCCAATAAAGGTTCTCGGGGCGGCGGTACCCATTCCCGCCTCCCAAATTGAAATGAGTTTCGATTGAGAATTGTCTTAATTAATTAAATATTATGGTTTATGATGAATTTTTGATTTTTGTGTGGTTAACAAAGCATTCGTATAACACAACTTAATAATTACTATTTCTTCGCGCTCGGTCAACTATTCCAATTAAGATTTGAAGAGTGAGATTTGAACTTGTTAAGCGAACACTTGTTTTACTTGCAAAAGCACAATTTTTGAAGTGAAAACTTCTTTAGCACCATTGTGATTTGAAACTCGATGAAACGGAAAAGAGCGACACTAAAAAGAGACAAACACATACATCTATAGGATTTAGCATGAGAGAATGAGATAGACTAATCGATGTTCTCTTTGTGTGGTGCTTCGTCGAATAAAAATTAAAATGATTTTTATACTTGGTAACAATATTATAATAAATATACCCTAAAATTATTCTGCATTGTGCATCTGAAGGTTTAACTTCAACCGCATGTGAACTTTTTTTTTTATTTGGTAATCGGAATTGATTTGAATACAAAAAACAAAATTTCGCGGCATGAGCGTGGAATACACACAGTCATACATAATATTTATGTTTTAAATAATACCGGAGTTCAAAATAACACCTAAATAAAAATATATATACGAGTATATACACGATCAGGAATCGCTGGTTAAAGCCATTGGGTACATCTTGTCACATTTTGTTCGTACGGGTATATCCGTGTTGTAACTATTCTGAGTACAGGAAATTTAATGTATATTTATAGAGTAATGGGAGAGACAACCTTCGCAGAACAATTTGTTTATCGATTTCAGTGATGGAACGATTTATGCATTGTCAGTTGTAACCACATAATAAATATGGTTGTAGCTAAGTACACATTGTACATTAAAACTATCTGTGTTCATATGAATCCCAACGTGAATAAAGGTTAGTACAAATAGGGTCCGCGTACGCAATGTAAGCAACGCATTAAGATATCTGGACAACTTACAATCCAATACATTTTCAGTGGAAATAAATACTTCAGAAACACACCTATCACAGGCAATGCAATCCAACGCTTTCTACGCGATGCCAATCTGCGCTGTCCGTGTGAAAGAAAGATGGCGTTAGTAGAAGGCATCCCATCATCCCAACGAGTTGAAGTGGTGGTTTGTTTTTGTGACTAATTATACATAATTTAACCTGTTTAATTTTCGATTTAATCTATTTGTATAAAATCATTAATTCAATGTATGATACCCCTGATTTATTATTTGAAATCTCTTTTCATACTCCAGGCAGGTCAGTCACAAGACAGTACCATAAATATACAAGCCACCCACGATAGTACCTACCATAATATTATTGTAGCAATTCGACATCAACATCCCAATACTACCCTCCCATGCGACGGATTCAACACCCAGGAAACAAATACTCCGATGTTGTTAATATATTTAGTACATCAATTTTAATATATAAGCATAAGCATACCGTATTGGAGTTTTTTTCATCTGGTAGGGGAACATTTTGATAAAGGTATTTAATTTGACTAACACATTAAAAGTAATTTGTCAGCTGAAAGAAAAAAAACTATTTTGGATTTATTTTTAATATTTTGTACCTACATACTATGTGAATCAAATTTACTTCATATTTATTTTTGTGCAAGTGTTTTAAACAGTCGTTTCCTGCACTATTTACGAGTATCTAAATTATCTATGGAGTTTTTCATAAGTAACCAAATATTTTGTTCTACAAAAAGTTTCAAAAAACAATATCTAGATTGTGTTTTTCACACAAAAACTAAGTGTATCACATTAAAAAAGTGGATCGTTTTCCAATTTTAAAATAATCACAGTGAGAACAGATATACTATAACAGTGAGTTTAAAAACAAAATCTTGAAATTAGCATGACAAGTGAGTAATATTTGAATTTTTGAATTTGAATATTTGAATTTGAAACCATTTAAATTTGAATTTGAATTTGAATTCGAAGTCTGAAGACAAGTGTCATTTGAAGATAATATAGATAAGAATAGACAAAAAGTTAATCAAAAATAAATTAATACTTTACTCTAGTCGACAATAGATGGCGGTAAATACACCAATTTAAAGAAATACTACCTACCGATATTCATTAACAGATGGCAGTGGATATATAAAATTATTTATTTATTAAAGTTATTTGAATTTGAAAAATGGAAAAGGGAAATAAAACACCCAGAGTAAAAAATTCGGACCCGTTCACGAAATTTTTTTTTTTTTTTTTTTTTTTTTTTTTTTTTATTAAGGAGAAAAAACAGATACAAAGAATATGCAAAACAATTAATAGAGAATTCACCTGCATCCAAACTATTTCTCACGAATTAACATTAACAGCAGATAAAAACATACAAATATTTTAACCTTTAAATACGGAAAAGACGAATGTATATACATAAGTAAATATTATTTTACAAATAGAGAGATGAAAAAAAATGCGCAATATCCTTATAAAAGTTTACAAATTGTTTTTGGAAAAATTTTGATAGTAAGACCAAATATATATATATATATATATAGATAAAAAATAATGTCATACAGAAATTTAAAAAAAGAAAGGTAGTTAAAATTATAAACCAAGTAATGTCTAAGTTATTGTACTTTGTAGGAAAACAGCCTTTAATTTTCTACTAAAAGTACTGCGCGTATCAAAAAATAAGTCGGAATCCTTGAGGTTTGGATTTAGATTAAACGATTCGCACATTCTTCTGATTGGATCCCTGACACCAGCATTTGTACGCGTCCGGCTAATGTGGAATAAGTCGTTAAGCCTTGTTACTCTGGGTGGTATTTTGAAGTTTATTAGTTTCAGTAGGTCAGGACAGTCGATAACGTTATTGCAGATTTTATAAAGCGTCATGAGGTCAGGTTATGTTCGCCGGTTAGTTAGAGTGGAGACGTTATAATTCGAGAGCATATTTATGTACCCCCGTTTAGGTGCGCTCATTCTGTAATTTAGGTATTGCAGAAATTTCTTTTGAATACTTTCAATGTTGTCTTTATAGACACCGTAAAGTGGTGTCCATATGGAGGTGCAGTATTCAAGTTGAGAACGGACCAGCGTGTAGTAAAGTAGAAGATAAGTTTCAGGTTTTCGAAATTCGCGGCTGTTTCTGATGACAAACCCTAGCATGCGGTAAGCTTTATTCACAATATTCTCAATGTGCGCATCGAAATGGAGTTTAGAATCAAAAAGGACGCCTAGATCTTTTATACAGTGAACGCGCTCGAGTAAATAGTTACCAATACAATAATTGTGTATAATAGCGTTGTGATTTTTAGTGAAGCTTATTTGTTTACATTTGTTGTAACTTAGGTAAATTTTGTTTTCATTGCAAAATGCTTCGAACCTTACTAAGTCGCTTTGGATGAGCAGACAATCGTTTAAATTCCTAACAATGGCAAATATTTTTATATCATCGGCGTACAAAAGAAATAAACAATGCATGAAACATTTAGTAACAGTGTTAATAAAAAGTATAAATAACAGCGGACCCAGGATTGACCCCTGTGGTACGCCAGAAGTAACTGGTTCCCACGTAGAAGTATGTCCTCGTAATGATACAGTTTGCTGTCTTTTTGTCAAATATGAGACAAACCAACGTAATAAGTTTCCCCTAATTCCGTTGAACATAATTTTTTTAATAAGAATAAGGTGGTCAACCTTGTCGAAAGCTTTTTTGAAATCGCAGTATATTGCATCTACCTGGTGGCCTCGATCCATGCTAGTGAATAAGAAATTTGAGTAAATTAGTAAATTACTCATGGTAGATTTGCCTTTTACAAACCCGTGTTGTTGTTCTGTAATTTTGGCGGCAAGCTGGGGATATATATTATCATGGACAAGTCTTTCCAAGAGTTTAGGGATCGCCGAGAGAATGGATATTGGCCTATAGTTTTCGACTTTTTGACGTGAGTCACCCTTATGGACTGGTATAATATAAGCCAACTTCCACCTATCAGGGAAAACCCCGTTACTCAGGCATTTATTAAATATTATGGTAAGTGGAACATACAGTGACGACGCAGCAGATCTGAGGAAAAACGCCGGTATTCCATCGTGACCCGCACCTTTGTTTATATCTAACGACTTTAAACTTGATAGCACTTCTTGTTCCGTTAGTTCAATGGTGTGAATGTACGTAAGTCCAGAGTCCCGAAACGAGGCCTCAAGTTGGTCAATATTAATTGAGTCATTGATAGAGGAGGGTTCAAATGTTGACTTGAAGAACTCAGAGAACATATTACAGATTTCTTGGGCATCATTAAATTTGCGCCCTTCGTAGGACATAGTAGCAGGATATCCATCAGATGATTTTAATGAGGATATGTATGACCAAAAACATTTAATATTATTTTGCAATGAACTTTCGATGTTGTCGAAAAATAACTTTCGAGATTCACTAGCCAATTTTTTGTATGTAGCACGTAAGAAGGAAAATTTACGATAGTCAGAAAGACCTTTATATGTCTTCCATTTGAGCCAAACTTTATCTTTTTTTCGTGATAAACTAATAAGTTCGGGAGTAAACCATATGGGGAATTTGTCATTTCGTCGTGCCAATACTGGAATAAACTTATCAATTACATTGTTCATTATTAAATAGAATCGATCAACTGCTTCTTCGGCTGATAAATTTGCGGTTTCAGATAACCAATCAATACAATTAATGTCGTTATTAATCTGAGTATAATCAGCTTTCCTGAAATTGCGCCTACGCTCTTTTTTGTAATTGATTTTTGGTTGAGCGGGGGATATGTCAAATTCAAGGGCTGGGTGGTGTCTGTCCTCTGAAAGCAGAGGGTCGTTGCTACGTGTAACATTTGTTTCGCGACTATAGAATATGAGGTCTAAGTATTTTTCATTATGGTTAGGTATACAATTATATTGGTGCAAGTTCATCAATGACATTGTTTGAAGCAAATTTTGCGATGCAGCCGTGTTTGAGGAGGCGAGACCTTGACCCTTCAGAAAATGACCAAGTAAGAGAAGGTAGGTTCATATCTCCTATTACGCAAAACATATTATTTGGCTCAGATGAAAATACAGATTCCAGGTTTTTGGAGAAAATATCATAAATCGTTGGTGGCGAGACAGGAGGTATGTATACTGCCCATATGATGAGATTGAAAGACCTTACCGGAATAGATACGAAGATTTGTTCAATTTGACTGTTTTCCCACTCATCGAGCCGGGAAGCTGCGAGCTCTTTGCGCACTGCTATCAGCACACCGCCTCCGTCCATCTTACCAGTAAGTATACGGTCCCTATCTCGTCTGAGCACCGTGTATCGCGAATCTATGAATTCAGCCGTATTTACACTTGCTACAAGCCATGTTTCAACTAGCACTATAACGTCATAATTATTCGATAATATATTAGTTAATAGCCCCTGAGTTTTGGTCCTAATACCACCACAGTTCTGGTAGTAAACGGAGATAGATGATGAGATCATTTCACCAGAGTAAGAGTGTCTTTTGACTTATTCCACAATCGCGGGAGTGATACGTTATGTGGGACATACAAGGTATCGAATTTACATATAAAACATAGATTACTCATTAGATTAAGGAGTATAAGATATGTTAACATTTTACAAAGTGAATTAATATGCAAGAAACATGATATTGATATAAAGTTATAGGGGTATTGCGCAGTAAACAGAAATATAAAATAGCTTTGAAAAAAACAAATAAATAAGCAAGGGTGGAGAAAATTGGGAGAAAACGGGCATTGATGACAGCAGTAACACCTTTGTGGTAGGAGTCATATGTTTTGATGATCATGTGTGAAGATTTTTTGAAGGTCTTCCTCACGACGAATGGTGACCACCCTCGAGAGATCGTTCCTCTTCGCTAGAATACTGCCGTTCCGCACCCATACATATTTAAAGCCGCTGGCTTTTCCTGCGGTTCGGGTTTTCGCAAAAAGTATCTTATTTTTTAATGTCAGGTGCTCGTTAATATAAAAATTGGTGGTTGGAGCACCAAGTCCTAATTGTTCCGTGGTGAGGCCGCGGCGAGTCCTTGCCGCAGCGATGACATCATCACGGAGACGCTTTGTGGAGAGCTGTATGACAATGTTGCGTGGACGGTTGGAGGGCGACGAGTGATCGCGAGCGACGCGGTGCGCTGACACCACACAGGTACTTGGAAGCGGGACGTTAATTTTGGATCCTATTTTATCTATAAGGGTGATTAAATTTTCGCCCTTTGCCTCGGGAATGCCATGGATGTCAATGTTGCACATCCTACTGCGCTGCTCCATTTCATCGTGTGCATCACGGAGTGACTGGACTTCTTGCCGGAGGTTGGTGTTTTCTTCTTGGAGAACGCTCACACATTCCAGAATTTTTGCGTACTGCTCCTTCCATTCATTAGACAGCGCATCTAATTTTAGCTGAACTGCATCAATTGCTTTCTTGTTTTCAGTCCGCATGGTTTCGAGTTTCGACTCGAAAAATTTTTTTTTTTTTTTTTTTATTTGAAATATACATACATATAACAGATTTACATAAGGAAAATACATGGTTCTTATAAATAATTACAAATAAAATAGTTTCTTGTTAATGAATCTACCCAATTTAAAAGAGAAAAAATTTCTCGTGTTTAAATTGGGGAGTCGTGTCATTACAGAAAAAAGATTAAAAAAAAAAAAAAGATATACTTATATATATATTTTTTTTTAAATTAATAAACAAATAAAACTTATGAATAAAAACAAAATATTAAATAAAGAAATATACTAACGTAGCAGTTGCTAAATTAGATATACATGTAGTATAGATATTTTAAAAGTAATAATATACAATAGATGTAGTAAAAATAAAAATAATATTATTGCATTTCTCTTAATAGGTAGGTGTTGAGATGGTAAGTACATATAGTTGATTCTGACAATGGGATTAACTGATAATATTGCAGGAGTAGGTACATAATGTTATTTTACGACAATAATCGCTTACATTTCAGTTCAAAAGTTGATGAAATATTTTAAGAGGATATGTGCAATCAATAAGACTACATTAATTTATAATTTATTTTTTGTTAATTAATGATGGAGTTAAGTGATTAATTTTGAAATAAAGTACATAAAATTATAATTAAGACTTGATCAATTTTTACTAATTAGTACATTGTAATCAAAAAATATACGTAGAAATTCTTTCTTTGAAATTAAAACTTATAATTAGTGTTTGGTTGATCAAGCAGTTGTTTAATTAGTGATTTAAAGACTTTATAATTTTCTTCGGATTTGATTTTATATGGGAGGGCGTTAAAAAATTTTATACCTTGATAAGTATAATGTTGTTGAAAAGCACTCGTATTAAATTTAGGGATTTCTAGATTACCACGTGATCTTGAACGGTTACTTATTTTTGTGATTGTTGTTGTAGAATTAAAATGATCTTTGTGTGTTTGTAACAGAGTGTTCTTTTTGAAAATTTTATTTAAACTGAGTACCCTAAAAGAATTAAATAGTTGTATTGTTGGAAATAAAGATGGTTTACGTGTGATAACTTTTAGAATCAACCTCTGTACCCTTTCTACAGGTTGGAGGTTAGTTTTGAAAGTTCCCCCCCACCCGATTATACCATATTCTAGAATAGATTGGGCAAGAGAGAAATAAACAGTTTTAATCATACTAGATGATAGAATGTTTCTCAATCTAATGAATATGTAAATAAGTTTTCTTACTCTGGTTACCGTATTTTCGACTTGTTCGTTCCATTTTAAGTGTTTGTCTACAATGACACCCAGATACTTAATACTATTTTTGCATGTTATTTGTAGGCAATTGTCATCGTTGCATTCCTTTTTATTTTCACACTGTGATGAATGGATTTTAATAGTTATATTGTTCTCGACATTTTTTTCTTTCAAAGAGAATGGAATAAAATAAGTTTTCTCTGTATTTAGTGAGAGACAATTTAGGTCAAACCATGTTTTGAGTATGTTTATATTTGTATTTGCTTTACTCATCGTTTCCTCCCATGATTTCCCTTTAGTGATAACTACTGTGTCGTCTGCATAAGATATGATATCTCCAACTATGGGAAGAGTGAACATTTGATTAACATATATAATAAAAAGGATTGGACCGATGACAGTTCCTTGCGGTATACCAAATGATGAGGTTTTGGGTTCACTTAGGGTATCATTTATTTTGACGTATTGAAATCTCTCTTTTAGATAACTTTGGAACCATGACAGTACTGTTCCGTCCAATCCAATTTGCATGAGTTTCTCATTGAGTTTGGAGTGTGATATGCTATCAAATGCCTTGCGTAGGTCGATGAATATACCAAGACACTTTTCTCCATTATCTAAATTTTGATGAGCGAGTCAGTGTCAATATTTATTATTGACTGATGCGCTGATGGTGAATCCATAGGGCCGAGCGGGGCTGCTAGAGGTGAGGAAGCCGCTTTCTTTGCACTGCAAACCTTGCGTGATTTAGACATTTTATTTCTTTGTTTGTGGGTAGGTTTCTTGCGGTTGTTCAGAAATACCCCTTTAGTTAAAAATGATTATAACTTAACTTATTTGTCTATGACTTCGAAACACCTTTGAACAAATTCAAGGATTTGAAAATTCAAATTCAAAAATTCAAAACATAAATTGTCTATGGTTTACAATGACGGTAAATTGTCGTAATTTTTCAGGGCAAGATACAGAGTTATTTTTCACTACCACTATGAAATACACTGTTATTATGTTTAATATTTCACTGTTTTAAGTGTTTCGACTATGATTAGTCTATTAATGTGCTAAAATGTCACTACTTTGCTAATTAAATTTTGATCTGTCAGAATCAGCTGTTGATTGAGTTCAGTTGTCTTTTATGACCCCAAGATCCCCAACTGAACAAGAGGACGATAATTTATCGTCTGATTCGGAAAATAATATAAATGATGACGAAGAAAAGTCTATATTGATAGAGACAAATCAAGTGAGTAACGCACTTACTAACTCGAGAATCATAATTAATTCCATGAAGACAACCCTCTCAGAAAGTAAAGGAAAAATTTCCATGGGCCAAAAAGAAAAAAATTAATGAAGGAATGGATAATTTATTTAACATTATAGCTCATTTAGTGGCAGAAAATAATGAAATGAAGGGCGAATTAAAAATTCTCCGACCACTCACAAAAATAGTTACCCATAATTTTAATGAAATGAAAAAAATAATGCAGGAAAATAAATCGCTTTTCAATAATATGAACACAAAAAATGAAGAAATTAAAAAAGATATAAGAAAAATAATAGTACCTGAAACTTATGCGGAAAAGGTAAAAAAACATGAGCCGATTGTAATCATAAAACCAAAAAAGAAAAATCAAGAAAATATTGAAACAAAAAACGAAATTAAAGGAAATATTGATCCAGTAAACTTTGGAGTAACTGGAATGAGAAATTTTAAGGATGGAGGGGTAATAATGGAATTCAAAAATTCCACCGATATAAAAAAAAATCAGGATGAGGTGACTGGACTGATAGGAGACAAATATGATGTGAAAATCCCACAAGAAAAAAAACCATCTTTTAAAATTATTGGCTTAGCTGAAAAATATTCTTTTGAAGAGATAGAAATAAAAATAAAACGACAAAATGAATTTAATTTTGAAGAAAACGCCAAAATAAAAGTAACATTTGTAAAAGAAACAAAAAATATAAGAAATCAAACCAGCTACACCGTATATGCTGATGTTGATGGAAAGACATACAACAAGATGTTAAAGGAACAAAAAATAAATATCGGATGGGACCGATGCAGGGTCTTTGACAATTTAAATATCATGAGATGTTTTAAATGTAATGGTTTTAATCATAAGGCTGTAGATTGCAGAAACCTAAAATCTTGCCCAAAATGCGCCAAACATCACGATTTAAAAGAGTGCACCGATGAAAATATTCAGTGTGTAAATTGTATTATGACAAATAACAGATTAGGTTTAAAAATAAATAGTAGTCACTCAGCCATGAGCAGAGAATGCCCGATTTATAAACGAAAATTGGAAGCGAAAATGAGCAGGATCTCTTTTTTATAAAAAAAGTTTACGAGAAAAATGAAATAATATACCTAAATGTACAAAGCATCATTGCACATTACGAAGAGGTCCAAATACTTTTAGAAGAGAAGAAACCATTTATGCTAATGATGAGCGAAACACATGTGACAGAAGATATTCAAGATAATGAAATAAAATTTGAAAATTATAATACCATCCGTTGTAACTCACATAGTCGACACGCAGGAGGAGTGATGATTCTCTTAAGTAAGAAATATCCGTATGAAGTAATATCAAATCAGCAAATTGAAAAACTTTGTTGGATCTTAGCCATCACCATTAAAACAGGAAACAAGAAAGGTACATATACTGTTATTTATAGATCGCCAAACACAAGTAAGTGCGACTTTTTAACATATTTTCAAAAATGGTGTATGGAAAATTTACAAGACGAAAATGTAAACATTATAGCTGGAGATTTTAATATAAATGTCAAAGCAAAGGCAGACATATACACAAAAAAATTGAAATATATTATCCAAGCTGCTGGGATGAAACAACTGGTTAAAGATTTTACACAAATTACCAAAACCTCGAAAACATTGATTGATCTTGTAATCTCAAATAAATTCAACTTAAATATTAATATACTAGATAATCCTAAAATTACCGACCATAACATCATTCAGATTCTATTAAATGACAGAGAAAAATACAACTCCAGCAAAGAAACAAAAGTAATAACTTTTAAAAATTACAAAAAATATGATAAAGAAATTTTCATTCAGACCTTGGAGGCTATTAATTGGAATGAAATAAATCAAATGGAATATAACAAAAAAGCGGACCAGAAGATATTAAACTTAAAAAAATCTATTGATGAAGTAGTCCCAGAACAGAAGATACATAAAATAAATAATAATAAGTGGTACACAAAAGAACTACGCAAAATGCAGCACGATAGAGATACATTTTACAAAAGAGCACGCCTTACTAATAATACTATGGATTGGGATAACTACAAAAAAGCGAGAAACGAATACTCCAAAGACATAAAAAGAACGCATAATGAGTACAAAAAAATAAAATTAACTCAGAAGAAGGGGATCCCAAAAAAATTTAGAAAAGCATAAAAGAATTAGTACATGGCGAAAACAAAGACGACATAAAAATTGTAAACTTCCCAAAAGAGATAAACGAAGAAAACATGGCTAATAGCTTTAATAAATATTTTATTGAAAGCATCACTCAAATCAACAAATTAATACCCAACATTGTTGCTAACCCCATAAATGAAAATAACGACTCAAACAAAGAATTATTGGTCTTCAGAAGAATAAATGCAGAATAGTTATTTAAAGTCTTAAATAAAATTAAATCAAAGAATAGTTCAGATGGATTAACTATTAGTATAATAAGGGATGCTTTTCCAGTAATTGGATCTACACTATTAAATATTATTAATGAGACGATTGAAGAAGGAAAATTTCCACAGTCATGGAAACAATCTACCATTATACCGGTTCCGAAGGTTAAAAATACCAGAAAATGTGAAGAATTTCGACCAATCAACACCTTACCAAAATATGAGCAGATTCTTGAGAGTGATTCTTGAGTGAAACAGCATTAAACGTAATTGTCGAAGAATGGAAGGAAGGAATGAATAGTAATAAATTTATCTTGGCAATATTTTTAGACTTTCAAAGGGCATTCGAAACTATAGATCGAGAAATCTTAATAAGAAAACTTAAAGAAATTGGTTTCTCATCTATAGCCATTAAATTAATAGAAGAGTATTTGAAAGACAGAAAACAGATAACAAAAATAAATAATCAATTCTCAAAACCAATGGAAAATAAATTAGGAGTACCGCAGGGATCGGTCCTTGGACCCCTATTGTTCATACTCTATATTAATGACATGGTGAAAATATTTTCAAAATGCAAAGTACGACTTTTTGCCGATGATACACTTATATACTTAATTGGAGATAACTATGAAGAAGTAATAAATATTTTAAATAATGAACTAGATGATGTATCAAGATGGCTAAAAATAAATAAGCTTAAATTAAATACAAAAAAAACAAAATGTATGGTGATTGGATATAAGAAGACATCCAGTGAAAGCAAAATTAAAATTGATGGTGAAATTATTGAAAATGTTTCTGAAATGAAATACTTAGGAGTCATATTAGATTCCAAACTAAACTTCAATAGACATGCCGAATATACCCACAAGAAAATTGGCAAAAAGATATCTTTTTTGGGAAGAATTCGGCCTAAAATTTCCAGAAAAACCGCCATCACCATTTACAATTCAATTATTGCTCCACACTTCAACTACTGTTCAAGTATCCTTTTCCTTTGTAATGAAAGAGAACAGAATAAATTTCAAATTCTCCAAAACAGAGCAATGCGAATAATACTCCGAAGAAATAGATTTTCAAAAATAATTAAAATGTTAAAGGAACTTAATTGGTTAACAGTGAAACAAATACTGACCTTGAACACGTTGATATTTATTCACAAAATATTAAACAACATGTTACCAAAATACTTCACAAGTAAAATCGTATACAATAAGGACATTCACAGACATTACACAAGGACTTGCAAGGAAATAAGATTAAACAAAAAGGACAAAACGAATACGCAAAACAGTCTGCTGTACAAAGGAATTAAGTTATATAACACACTACCAGAAACTCTTAAGTCCTCACCAATTGAAAAGTTCAAGATGGATTGTAGGAGCTACATAAAACAAAAACAAAAAATTTTGTGATTTCAAAAAATTTTGTGAATTTAAAATATTATAATTAAAAAAACTGCAATATGAAATATTATAATCAATTAGAAATTTGTAAACTTAAATGTACAAATTACTAAAATAAAATTCAAATAAAAAAAAAAAAATAAAAAAATAAAAAAAATAAAAAAAAGTATAATTTTGTAAATATTGTTATACGTATGTAAAAGTCTAAAAAGGCGTAAATAAATAAATAAATGATGCAGAAATATAATATATATGTAAGTACATATATAATAAATAAATAATTAAATGAAGACAATATTAGCGGAGCGAATTTAGCCGTCATAATGGAGTGCTGGTACCTACCCTGATGTATAGCAGTGAGGCATGGAACAGGCAGAGGAAGGATGAAAGTAGACTGAATGCTGTAGAAATGAGATTCCTGTGGCGTATGTGTGGTAAAACCATGTACGATCGTGTGAGAAATGTGGAGATATGCGGAGAATGCAAGGCTGATGTAAGCGTAATGAGTAAGATTTTTTTTTACATGAGCAAATGTGAATGGTAGAAGAAGTCGGGGACGCCCGAGAAAGACATGGCACGACCAAGTGAATCAAACACTTGAGCCGGGGCATGTGAAGAGTCAGAATAATAGAAGAGTATGTATGAGACGATGTATGAATGTGAACGAGGCAAGGAGTGTGTGCCGAGTCCGAGTTGTTTGGCGGTCCATCCTCTCTGCCTACCCCTGTGGGGAAACGGCGTGATGTTTAGTTAGTTAGTCAAACGAAAATCTGGAGACAGAAAAATCAGAAAAAGATATTGGCACCTCTGGAACTCGAACCAAGGAACTCCTGGGTTCGATGTCTGTTTTGTTGTATAATGTAATATGTAAAATAGTATAGTGTGGCGGATACATTAAGGTTATTTTGAGATTGGAGTGCAAGGCAGTCTATTTCTTATTAATATTATTCATTTGTATTTCTTCTACTTTACATAGATATGTATTGAGATTTTTATACAATTTCTGCGCAGTACACACATCTTACATAGTCCGCAGAGGTCAGAATCGTAATTTCCATGAACTTTTCCTATACATTTCGTGTAGCTTCCTCCAATTTCCACTTTTCCAATTGCCTTTATCGACAGTGCGGTTTATATTGCCAACAGTGAATTGTGCGGAACGGGCTTGGACTATCAAAGAAATCGGTGGGGATATAACTTGCGACCTTTGGTATTTGAAGCCATGTTTCAGTTACGCGATAACACTTATGTAATGACTCGATGCATAAGTTTCTAACGTTTTTGGTTACCAATAGATATAATACTAATGAAATTTATTTTAATTTTCATATGAATACTGCTAGACTTGTAATGCTTTATAAATGATACAACATTTTAATAAGACATTAATAGTTAAAATAAAGTAATTGCTGCAAAACAATTAAATTATATTATTCGATAAAAAAAAATAAAACCAGAACATGGACTCTAATATCAATAATATAAAAATGAATCGCTGAATGTGTTGCTAAGCGCATAACTTTCGAACGGCTTTTTTTTTTTTTTTACAGTGAATACCGCACAAGAATCTCAACTGCTCCCGTCTGGAGCCAGTGAGACTATGGCATCCCCAATTGGGGTATGTTGTGAGGCTGAAGGTAGTGGGGAGGGGAAGGAGGTGGGGAAGAGGAAGGTTGGGAAGTACCTGGCTATTCAGATCTGGTCACTAAACACGGCTAAAGCCATTTTCAAGCAACGTTTCAATTCTGAATGGTGGTCTTACACCAGGGCGATACTAATAGTATCTTCCACTCTGGAACATGCCGCAAATATACTATATATTATTTTAAATGAATTAATTGTGAAATAATACAAATTTATCAAATAAAATTTATTTGCGCATGCCGGGTTCGAACCCGCGACCTCCGGAATGTGAGTCAAGAGTCTTAGCCACTGGACTACGGAGGTCGTCAGGCTACACCTTCTTAGCCACTGGACTACGGAGGCTACACCAAATTGGATAATTCTTTTTTTGTGTGTTTGTTATTGTCAGCACAAGGTTTTTATAAAACTTCAGATGAGCTCTGGCATTATGAAATATGTATAAAAAAATTGCTATTGGTGGCACGCGAGGAAGCGGCTATTGCTATAGAATGCGGGAGGGAGGGAGAGATGGGGGAGGAGAACCTGGGAGGGGGGTGGGGGACCTGGGAGGGGGGAGGGGAACTCGGAAGGGGGGTTCGCGGGACGGGGGAAGGGGGGGAGTGGAGTGGGTAGATGAAAGGTGGAGGTGACGGAGTGGGAACGCGAAGGGGGAAGAGGACGCAGGAGAAGAAGGGGAACGGGACGAATGGGAAAGGACACTCAGGGAGAAACAATTTCTTTAATTAAATGGCATAGCAACGCATGCCGGGACCAGCTAGTCATAAATAAAATAATATTATTCTAAAATTTTAAACTCAGGCTCGTGTTTAGCCTAAAAGAAACTAAATAGTTAAAATTATTTGAAGCGAATAAAATCTGTCAATAGCTTGTAATGTTTAAAATAGAATCAAATGTTTTTAAAAAACGATCATCACGATGTGAAAATAATTACAAGGGCGCCAGTTCAAATTGAGCAGAATATTAAATGGTAAATCAATATTAATATATTAAACTCAAAACTAAACAAAGTATTAGCTCATAGGACAACAAAGATCCACCGTAATATGTCCTCCCTCGTCAAAACAAACGTCCGGACTCTCTGACTTTCTATTCGGAAATGTTTGAAAAATTAGCTTGCCGATAGTATGTTTTATGCAACAGAAGAATGCAGGATTCCATTTGTTCTAATTTTGTCTTTCTAAATTGGAATTAAAAATGTGTAGCAACCGACTTAATGACTGGGTGCTTTCTCAGCATCATAATTTCAAACTGTCGACTGTCCGAAGCCAATAGGACTATTGGGTGTGTTTTGAGGCAGAATGAGAGTTAGTTTCGTTTTTCACTTTTCTTCGGCAAGCAGGTATCATAATTAAAAAAAAAAAAATGGTGTGTGCAATTCACATAACTCGATAGAATTGAAATCTTCATAAAATTATATATATATAGATAAGAGTACGAAGCACTTTTTTATCAATGTGTTTTTTTCCATATTTTTGTCGTCGAATAGAGACCACCAGTCTAATTTTTTTAATGAATAATAATGACCTTCTAACTTAAATAACTGCATTTTTGTTTTTATTTTTAGAGTTAGTTTTAATAGTTAAAATAATTTTCTAAGTTTTAATTTTTCAAGACCCCCCGAAAACCACCGTATGTATGGTGAATCATGTGACTCCTGAAAAAATACTATAGGATGGGGCAATCAGCTGATCAACTACCGCAATTTTGAATTCCGTTGTTCAAAGTATTCTCCCTAGAAGTAGCATTACTATTTTTTTTTGCAGTAGTTTTTGAATATTTTCAATAATAGAGATAAACTAATAAGAGATACCTTTATTTTTGAAACATTATTTAGGCCTAAATTTAGACAAAGCAGTGATCTCCGGATCTAAAAGCACATGTGTTAATGTTCGCTTGACCCCGAAACAAAGACTTTCCTTTTCTATTAGTTCTCAGAACACTTTTTCATGAAAGAAATTGCGGTTTATTTCCAATGAAATCACTTGGGATCAAAGCAATTTTCTGATCGGAAAACGATAGCGAAGTATTTATATGAAAATAATATATTTTCCCCCAGTTGTTAGTAGCATACATACAGACATACGTTGAAAGGTTTGTGATGTTTATGAAAACAGAGTATAAATATCGTAAAACTGGTGCAAAACTAAACCAAAATTAACCAAACCATTGGTTTTGTTACACTACAATGATTTAGGCGTTATGAAATGTTTACTGTTGAAACTTGTTTAAACGTGACTTGATCTGAATAGCCAGGTTCATTTTCTACATCTCCTTCCCCTCCCCACTATCTTCAGCCTCACAACATACCAAAATTGGGGATGCCACAGACTCACTGGCCCCAGACGGTTGGGAGCATTTGGGACTCTTGCGTTGTGGTCGGATAAAAAAGTTACATTGTAAGATTTTTTTTGTATTTTTAAGCTGGTGTATAGTGTATGTAGGTGTTAGTCTTATTACTTGAAATTACTTTAGCCGTGTTTAGTGACTAGAACTGAATAACCAGGTACATTTTCTACATCTCCTTCCCCTCCCCACTGTCTTTAGCCTCATAACATACCAAAATTGGGGATGCCATAGTCTCACTGGCCCCAGACGTTTGGGAGCAGTTGGGACTCTTGTGTTGTGGTAGGATAAAAAAAGTATTATATATTTTTTGTATTTTTACGGTGGAGTATAGAGTATACAGGTATTAGTCTTATTATTTGAAATGGCTTTAGCCATGTTTGTTGACTAGATCTATGTCTGGTGACTAAATATATTTTCTACATCTCCTTACCGTCCCCACTACCTTCAGCCTAACGACATATCAAAATTTGAGATGCCATAGTCTCACTGGCCCCCGGACGGTTGGGAGCAGTGGGGACTCTTGTGTTGTGATCGGATATATTACATGATTTTTTATATTTTTACGCAGGTGTAAACTGTATGTAGGTATTAGTCTTATTACTGAAATGGCTTTAGCCATGTTTAGTGACTAGATCTGAAAAGCCAGGTACATTTTCCACATCTCCTTCCCCTCCCCACTACCTTCAGCCTCACGGCATACCAAAATTGCGGATGCCATAGTCTCACTGGCTCTAGATCAGCGATTCTTAACCTCGGGTCGCGACCCAAATTCGGGTCGCAAGAGGTATTGGGTTGGGTCGCGGAAATCGCGTATCGATAGCTCGATCGATGTCACTAAACTAGTTATAGTCACCATACAGAACAAGGACTAAAGGCTGTGTTACTGCCATCTATTGATCTTTGCTCAAAAATACAACACCAGAGTAGTCACTAATTATTTTGCTGTAAATTTTTTAACTGTTTTAATGCTGAATTCTCTGATTTTAATAGAGAACATTTAAATAAAGTTGTTTATTTCTAATTTTACAACTACATCCTATAAATTTTATTGGATGTAGTTGTAATTTTATAGTATAAAATTACGTAATATATCATTTTAGTACCTGTCACTGGAAAATAAAATAAAAAATTAGATTAGGGTCGCATACTTCAAATATATTCGTACTTTGGGTCGCCAGCCAAAAAGGTTAAGAACCACTGCTCTAGATGGTTGGGAGCAGTTGGGACTCTTGTGTTATATTCACGATTTATATTCCTACATATAATATGCAAGTAGGAACCTTTAGCGGTTTTTCGCTAAGCCGACTGCAGGTATAAGTATATCGTATTTTGTTATTACCGCATGCTCCTTCGGAGAGTCGAAATTGTTGTTAGTAAAATATTTTTACAGCGGATTTTCACTCAAGATGCTTTTAGATATAAATATATCGGCTTTGGTTTTATGGCCGTATATCCTCTTTTTATACTTACTTGAAAAAAATATATATTATAGGGGATCGACTGTCGGAGGGATCAACTGTCGGGGGGCCAATTGTCGCCGGATCAATTGTCGGGTCACCATTCGTCGATATAAGACGCACTAAGAATACATACATTTTTAGCTTATGGCTTCCTCTTAAATTTAAAGCAAATAGATAAGTGCCTACATTAATTCGGAGTTACAGACAAGAGTCACAAAAACGAAATTAGTATTTTTAACCCTGGAAAGAGAGTCTACGTAAAATTTACGCATGCGTGTTAGAGTTATTGCTCTCTCGTTCTAATTAGTGCGAATCTGTCGCTGTGATTTTCAGACATCTCACTCGCTGCTTGAACCTTCCGTGGGGCGCGCGCGTCGCTGAGGTAGGTGTCACCAGTTTTATGATATAACGACCGCATAAGTCAAAAAGCATAATATTGATACGTCCCAAAGCTGTATCTGATTGATTTTATATAAATACTAGCTGATTCGACAAACGTTGTTTTGCCGTATAAATTATTTCTAGTGAATATTTTCATTATTAAATTAAAAAATAACGAATGTATTTTAAGTGTGTGGGGATGGGATCTATGACAGAAAGAGGAATGGAGCGCTGTGGACAATGCCCACCGATAAAAACAAAACAACACCAACTAAATTAGAAAAATGAAATAAAGAAAACCAATATGAATTTCGAAGAGCAATTGAGTCTACGATATTTTTTGCCAGTCCGTCTTTAGCCAACACAAATAAGCTCGATGGTTTGCCCACGCGAGAACATGATGCCGAATGAAATATCAAAATGACGCGACGCTTCTTGTGAATTTCTTGCGCATGTGTGGATGAAAGTTCGATGAGGCAGACGTAGCGCCATCTGTCTTTCAACAACATAATTATTTTTCGTTATTTTTGAAATACGAAAGACGGTTAAATTTGTTCTTACAAAAATACTAAAATCGTGCTCAAAAAATGGGAGGGTGGGGGTAGGATGGTTAAAATTTACGGTTATAGATATTTTTATGAAAAAAAAAAAACAAAAAAAATGTCAAAAAAATTGATTTTTTTCCTGGATAGGGACACCCTTTTTTTTTTACATTAACTCCACACAGGAGGCCCTGAGGAAAATAATTTCCCTCAGGGCCTATGTCATCTGGGATGCTGTGTGGAGGGTCTTTTTGAGGAGAGGAAGGAATGAACATTGGTCTTGAAGAGACCCATGATATAGGAAGGAGGAAACACAGAGGCCGGCAAATCATTCCACAGCCGAGCTGTTGAGCACAAGAACGAGTCGAAGAAACGACCCGTTCTCATGTGACAAATGTCAACTGTGTACAAATGTTGGGCACGCGTTTGGCGTGTTTCCCGACTATGCACCGGTGCCGAAGGGATCAATGATGCTAGTTCCTCGGAGCGTCTTCCATTGTAATACCGGTAGAACAGGGATAGCATTCCCACCCGACGCCTGTGCTCTAAAGATTGCAATCCGTCTGTTAAGATGGGAGAATCTATCAAACGGACCCTAATCCCTGTAAGCGGTATGAAATATACTTTAAAACCTATTCTCATACCTACCAAATATACATAAAAAATCATAAAAATCGGTCAAGCCGTTTCGGAGGAGTTCGACCACAAACACCGTGACATGGGATTTTTATATTTAAGATATGTTATTTTTTATTTTTTTTTATTTTTTTTTATTTCATACATTTTTTATTAGTAACAGATATTTGTTTTTTTTGGCTACCACACTAGGCTAAGCCCGTGTTGTGGTAGTCGTACATTTAATATTTTAACATTTCAAAAAATATTAAGAAATACTTAAAACTGAAGAGAAAAAAAAAATATCATATCTTAAAGAAAAGTAGAAATAAAAATGAAAATTCAAATTCAAATTTTGAAATACAAAAATTAATAAGAAAGATTAAATGTTAAGAACTCAAGTGTTCTGTATAAATTAAAACATATAAGTATATAAATCAAAATTAAAAACATAAATAAATTTTGTGAAAAACTAAGAGAAAAAAATAACAACATTTTAAAGAAAAATAGAAATAA
Organism: Limnephilus marmoratus; assembly: GCA_917880885.1. NCBI lineage: Eukaryota > Metazoa > Arthropoda > Insecta > Trichoptera > Limnephilidae > Limnephilus > Limnephilus marmoratus. The sequence continues at coordinate 33,017,976 of OU862928.1, forward strand.
AAATAGAAATTAAAATTTTGAAATGCAAAAATTAACAATTAAAATGTAGTGTTAGAACTCATGAATTCTTTAAAGTACGTTCGTCTCCTTTCAAAAATCCAATGTTGTACACGTGTTATAAAAAGAGAATTAGAATTACTTGACTTTATGTCAGTACTCAAAATATAATATATCTTAATTTTTTAATACCTACAATAGTCAAAATAACTGATTATTAGTAAGAAATAAGTTATTTGAGATAAAAGAAAAATTATTCCTTAGTTTAGTTGATTATTGAACAAGTTTCACGTTGCGTTTTTTTTCGTATAACAAATAAATATACATTCACAATTTGTTGTATTTCTTATGTCATTTGTTGGTAAAAATATAATTAGGATTGGTTTATTCAAATCAAATAACAAAATAAAATATAACAGCTAGTTAAAACTAATGCGTCAATTTTACGTATGATTATATTATCTTTACCCCATATCAAAATATGATTATCTTTCTAGGGTTAATAATTATTTTTATAGTCCATAGGTAGCGCAATCCGCCAAACAGGGAAAACATAAGCAGACAATCACTTTCCCAGGGAGAAACACACTGGGAAGGGGCCTGTTTGCCAGTTGTGTAACAGTCTACCCCTGTGGAGAGGGTGAGTGAAGGTGAGATTGATGGGGAGGGGGGTGCGGGGGCGGGATCGATTTCCCAGCACTGGCAGCACTCGGCTCAGGTCAGGAGATAATCTAATGTTGCCACACTGCCGTCCGGTAATCGAATCAGATAATGGCAACACTGAGCTTTTATTTGCGGCGAGCGATGTTTGGTTAGGGAGAAAGTGACAGCTTACCACATCGATTAATTAAGCGACTACGTTCACACTCTTATTTTTACTCCCTTACTAATGAACGGGTCTAGGTAAATTGACCGAATTGCAATTTTTCGAAATCAATTTTTCGAATTCAATTTTTTTTTTTACATGAATACCGCACAAGAGTCCCAACTGCTCCCGTCTGGAGCCAGTGAGACTATGGCATCCCAAATTGGGGTATGTTGTGAGGCTAAAGGTAGTGGGGAGGGAAGGAGATAGGGAAGAGGAAGGTGGGAAAGTACCTGGCTATTCAGATCTGGTCACCAAACACGGCTAAAGCCATTTCAGGCAACGTTTCAATTCTGAATGGTGGTCTTACACCAGGGCGATACTGAGAATATCTTCTTTTTAATGTTACATATTTCAGAAGAATTATTCCACGGGCTGCTACTTCTATTTATATTTTGTATAATGTTAATGTAAATACTGCTTACTAACCCCGTATGCATGGACAATGGAGGGTCTAGAGTCGTTCAAATAAATGTAGCTTCGTTCAAAAAAATAGAGTCTAGGCGTGTGCGGTGAAGGAGGAAACCATGTGTTTCCTTATAACACCGTTGGGAAAGTGGTGGGGTCCCCTCCAATGAGAGTATTCTACTCTGGAACGTGCCGCAAATATACTATATGTTATTTTAAATTAATAAATTGTGAAATACACAAATTAATCAAATAAAATTTCGGAATGCGAGTCAAGCGCCTTACCGCTGCACTACGCCGGCCGAGTTCGAAATGCAATTTTTCGAACTGCAATTTTTAGAAAACATATTTTTTTAACATCAATTGACCGAAACACTAGTTTTTTGAATTGATATAAGTATGGTATACAGTACGTACAAGAGTATTTTATTAAAGGATGGACAATATCAACTAACCAAACCTAACCTAACCTAACCTAAACTAACAGTATCTCGTTAGTAATAAGCAAGTGAAATGTATATTTTAAAAGTTGTTTAACAAATCCGAAAAAAATGCCATTGCTGTTCTTGCCGAAAAAACTGAAATTCGAACAATTGATTTCGTAAAACTGAATTCGAAAATCATGTCTGCTCCCCTAATGAACGTGTTTTAAATTTTACAAAACTGGTAAATAGCGGTTTATCTCACTTTAATAATTGTTAATCAGCTGTGTAAAATTTTAATCACGTTTGTTAATCAATCGCGCCTCCAGTCTATTTTTTTTTTGGAAAGTCAAAATATTTCGGCTTTGCAATAAAATTCGAATAAATGGAATATTTTTGAACGCATCTTCAACCTAAATTTTTTTTTGAAAGGTGAGGAAATACTCTTCAAATTTTATACATCGAATTAAATTTACAATTTTTTTTAAATATAATTTTTTTAATATAAACATAAAAAGTTTTAAAAATGGCTCACTTTACGTTTTTCTTACTAATATTATTGATTAAAAAAAAATAAAAACGCTTACTTATGTTAATAGACAAACGTATTACATACGTCATCGTCAACTCATTTTCTTGTCGTTTTATGTAAAAATAATTATAGTTAAAATGTTAAGATGTTAATTTTAGGTCATGTAGCGAATATACATTAGAAGTTCTCTGAACAGAAATAGATCCTACGTCCAAAAAAAGATTCTAATTTTCTCTCATTGAAGTGAAAAATTCTTTAGCACCGTTGTGATTTAAAACTCGATGAAACGAAAAATAGCGACACAAAAAGACACAAACACATACATATATAGGATTTAACCTGCGAGAGAGTATAATCGGTCTCCTCTTTGTGCGGTGCTTCGCAGCCTATTGGTCTCCTCTTTGTGCGGTGATGCTTAACCGCCCCCCACTTTTGTCTACTTTAGTTTTCTGTTTTCTTCCACCGCGTGTGAATTGCCCAAAACAAACGTTTTCCCTCAAATTATAAGATTTGGGAGTAGGTACTTAAATACCTGCCAATTATTATAAACTATAAATACTTTTATTGTTATTTTTGACTTTATGAGTAAAACCTCAAATTGTAATATTTAATTAAATGAAGACAATATTAGCGAAACTCAATCGAAAATCTGGAAACAGAAAAATCAGGAAAAGATATTGGCACCTCTGGGACTCGAACCCCTGGACCTTCTGCTTTCATGGCAAGAATGTGGGTAGTTCGTAGTCGAAGTATGATACAGTTAAAAGTGACCGAATTGGATACACACCTTAGCTCAGTTAGTAGAACTGTTCCCTTGAAAGCAGAAGGTCCTGGGTTTGAGTCTTAGAGGTGCCAATATCTTTTTCTGATTTTTCTGTTTCCAGATTTTCGATTGAGTTTCGCTAATATTGTCTTCTAAAATTACATAAATATTTTACTCAACTTTTTTTGTATTTTTTTTAAGGAATTGTACAATTTGTCCAAGGTAATGTCACCAACTTCAAACAGTAGGTACCGTGATATGGAAAAAATGCGAATGTAATTATTATATTAATATATTCAGTTATTTATATTATTTAATTAGATGGCCTGAAATTTTGCAACCAACTAGTTGTGTTTTGATGTGTTCGCCTTCGAGTTTTGGTAAGTGCCTTTGGTTTCCCTTGTCCTTACATTCCATAATTTACCAATACATTCATTCATCCAACTTCAGAAACATTTTCGTTTTTGTTTGCCTTTACAGTCCATTTTCGCCAGTTGCATTTGAGGCTGTAAGTTCGAAACAGTCTCGGATGCAACATTTTTTCACATTTTTTTTTTTAAATTTTTTTTTATTTATTTTTTTTATTTGTTTGTTTATTTAGTACAAGATTATACATGTATATACATAATTCATTAATTTTTTTGACTGTCCAACTAGGAGTATTCCCGTTTTAGGACAGTCGAATTATTATGGGTAAAATGGAACATGATTTGTATTTGTACAAAAAAGAAAGAAAATTGATGAAATTAAAAGAACAAAAAGAATATAAAATAAAATAAAAAAGTTTAAGACCTAGTAACTGTTATTTGTTTAGCATAGTTATTAAAATAATATAAATTTAAAAAAGAAAAGGTAAATAGGTACATGTATGTAACTAATAGAAATTGAGAGGGTTAAAACATTTAGGTAACTTTTGTATGCATTGCATATTATAGTCCTACATACATGTGTTGTAGAAAAAAAAGAAAGAAAAGGAGAAGAGAAAGAATAAAATTAAAATTAAATAACCAATTAAAACATATAATAGCTGGGTTATAATATGTTAATATAAATAACTGAATCATTAAAGCGGCAACCATCTTGAACCGGAAATGGGACGTTTAAACAAATTAACAGACAGACAGTCGAAATGCAAAACGGTCGAATAAAAATAAAATTCATAGACAAAGAAAATTACTTGAAAATTTCAAAAATTTTGACGAATATATCTTAAATTATGGCGCAATAGTTTTGCGTGAATTCCATCGCTAGTATGGAAATAAATACTAAATTGCGTTCTAGAAAACAGTTTCTCAGAAATTTTATATTTGCAAATTTTCGCAAATGAACAACAATTTTCCTCCTTTACTCTATTTTCTTCTACGCCGTTGTAGCAAGTTTGGTGTTTGACGTCAGTCTGTCACGTGGTCCTAAGCGAATATGCTGGTACGGAGAGGGGGAAGAGATGGGTTAAAATGTAATGTAAGGGAAGGAGAAAATAGCTGAATTAGGTCCATCAATTTGAAAAATCTGTTCACCGAAGACGTTTAATGGTGTATGGGTTTTTTTTACATTAGCTGAACATCTGATGCTGACCCCAGATTCCTACCAACCCCTTTTCCATCCCAGAACTCTCCTCTCCTTCCTTTCCCTAAAAAAATCCTCCACGCAGCATTCCCAAAGATGACATAGGCCCTCAGGGAAATTATTTTCCTCAGGGCCTCCTGTGTAGAGTTCATGTAAAAAAAAGAGAACAGAACGGTTTACTGGAAATATGTCTAGAATAGGGCTAAAAGATACATTAATTTACTCGTAGTTATTCAACACACAAGTTATTATTTATACATTTTCTAATTTCTAATACTTCAAGTAATCTTGTTTATACTTTCATTATTACGGACAAGAAATTTAACACCTATGTCCTTATTAAAACCACCAAGTATACAGATAGATAATTATACATTTGAAACTGTCAACGAGTTTGTATATCTCGGTACTATGGTGACAAATGACAACAATGTATCCAGCGAAATCAAAAGAAGAATAGTAGCTGCAAATCGATACTACTTTGGGCTACAGAAGCATATGAAATCTCGCCACCTTACCAGAAGAACTAAAGTCCTGCTTTACAAGACCCTTATACGACCTGTTCTTATGTATGGTTCGGAATGCTGGACAATCAGTAAGGGTGATGAAGGAGCCCTAGAAAGTTTTGAAAGGAAGGTGCTGCGAAGGATTTACGGCCCAGTCTGTGATAATGGAGAATGGCGTATCAGATACAACCAGGAGCTATACGATCTTTACGAGGACCCTAATATCTCCAAGGAAATCAAAACTGGAAGACTCAGGTGGGCTGGACATATCCAGAGAATGAGCGAAGGAGATATTCCAAAGCGAATTATGGATGGTGCACCTGGGGGTCGGAGAAGAGTTGGAAGACCAAAGCTTCGATGGCTGGATGGAGTGGTGAAGGATGCAAGCACCATCGGCATCCGAAACTGGCGCAACGCAGCACAACACCGACAGTCATGGAGGCAGGCTCTGCTGGAGGCCAAGACCCGACCTGGGTTGTAGAGCCACAGATGATGATGATGATGATGTCCTTATTAAAATATGATCGAATGATATTTAGATGATTGGCAAACCCTGAAAAACTATTGTTATTTAAACATTTTAATTTTTTTTTAACATTAACTCCACATAACTATGTCATCTGTGATGCTGTGTGGAGGGTCTTTGTGAGGAGAGGAAGGAATGAACATTGGTCTTGAAGAGACCCATGTTGTAGGAAGAAGGAAACATAAAGGCCGGCAAATCGTTCCCCAGCCGAGCTGTTGAACACAAGAACGAGTCGAAGAAGCGACCCGTTCTCATGTGACAAATGTCAACCGTGTACATATGTTTCTATGCACCGGTGCCGAAGGGATCAATGATGCTAGTTCCTTGGATCATCTACCATTGAAATACCGGTAGAAAAAGGATAGCATTCCCACCCGACGCCTGTGCTCTAAAGATTGCAATCCGTCTGTTTAGATGGGAGAATCTATCAAACGGTCCGCCCGTTTCTGCACAGACTGGAGGGTATTTTTGAGGTATTTAGGAGCTCCGTGTTCCAATGTTCCGTGATTCTAATATTTATATTTCTGGTTGTCTAAATAATAGAGTAATTTTAACCACAGTTCCCTTATCCATAATTAGAACCGAAATCACTCCTCCTGTTTCTATATTCTGTTTCTACTAAATTGAAAACTTTAAAAAAAATCTCTCGACCCTTAAAAAAATTACAGAACACGTGTTAAGAGTTTCCTGCGAGAATCTATGCTAGACTTCAATATAATATAACAATACAAACAGTGAGTTTCTTGTTGTCTGGGTCATCAAAAAAAATCGACACGACCCAGTAATTAATTACAGTAAATTACGCGATCATTTTTGAGATCTGGCAACCTCACAATAATAATGTTTTACACGAGTATTTCCTGTCTGGAAAAACACTTTCTTTCTGAAAAATGTATTAATTTCCCCAAAATTCTGGATTTTCTTCGTTTTTATTACCGTCGTGGGCGATTTTGTAACATGTGGTTAGCTTAGATAACGCTTACTGGGAAAACAGAATTTTCCAGACAATTTCCCGGGCACTTCAGCAGAAATTACCGAACATCTCAAATGATATATAAATGCTCTATTGGTTTTAATTTCACTCTTTTTGCTTGTTTGATTTATTTTACTTGTACGGATAATGGAGTAACGATTTTTTAATGGAGAGGTCATAGAAAGTCTGCGTCTCAAAAATTGGCATATTTGCAAAGTTTTTTCCAAATGCATAAAGCGCCAATTTCGTGTGGTGCAGGGTCGCCCCTGTGCAAGTGCAATTGGAGCGGTTCGTTCCGGGCGCCGACTAGCCCAGGAGCCAAGAAGCCAAGGAGTCAAAGCGCTGATACGTAACACCTAATACAGCTCTCTTGAGGTGCTTACTAGCGCCAGGCGCCGCTTACTTAGGTCCTTCCAAAACAGTTTGTCGAAAGAATTTCAAACTAATAACTAATAAAATTCGCATACCTCAAACACATCAATCTCTGTCTATATTGCCTACAACTATATAATTCGCTTCCAGATATGTACAAGGGAATCCAGCAAAAGGAAAAATTCAGAGTAATTTTTATTTAAGTTTTTATTCCAGCAGGACTGGGAGGGTAGTGCAATCCCAGTCTGCCATATTACATAAACATCTATAAAAGAAAAAAAAAGTTTAAATATTAGGTAAGTACCTAATTAAAACATAAAATGAAAACAAAATTCATCACACAAATAACAAAAAAATAAGCATAAAATTAAAATAAATAATAAGTAGACAGAATTAAAAATAAAAAGATAAAAAGATATTTTGGGATCGTCCATCATGGAGGTCGCTTCATCATCTGCATCCATCGCTCATTTATTGGGGAACTGAGCCACTCGGATGCAGCCACGACAATGATATTGGTTGAAGTTCGTATCCTGCTCCAGAAGCTGGCTAGTCGGTGGCGAAGTAAGGCTGGGAATGAGTGCACCCTCCCCTCGGTAAACATCGTGGAGGCACTGCAGAACCTCGGTAGTTGCATAAGTTGCCTGTATGCGTTGTTGTAGCACACTCTCAGTTTGTCCCATTGCGCTGCTGGGTATTGTGTCCACAGTTCAGACGTATACAGGGCAGTACAGTATGTCTTGAATAGTAATTTTCTGACATCTTCGCTACAGTGGTGAACCGCCTTGAGAGCATACCGGCCCGTATGTTAATTGCTCTTCTTTGTCGTTCCATATCTTCTATATCCTTCATGTCTTCGGTTAGAAGAATGCTTAAGAAGAATATTTTTTTAAGTAATGAAAGGCTAACAAATACGATATTGGATTGAATCACAGATACAATATTGTATTTGTAAACCTATCTTGAAAAAATGAAGTTTGTTTATGGACAAAACTATTTATCCATGTTCGTATTGAGTATGTACGGGTGTAAACAATTAATTCGTCTTAATATTAGGTCCTTACATATGAAATTGGCGTTTTGCCATATTGAATCTACCAATGACTCACCCACTCTACTAAAGTTACGGTGTTCGGACGCGTTTAGTTACTACTATGCTCTCCACTCGACTAAAATACTTGCTCAATCAGAATGGGGCTTTATATTAGGTCCTTACATATGAAATTGGCGTTTTGCCGTACTGGCAACTTTGATCGCAAATATCTTCTCTTTGGTAAGGAATTCCAAATTCAAATTTATACAGCTATTTACTCATGTATTTGTGTTTCAAAAATTATAATTAAATTGTTTTTTCCTTAATCGTTTTTTTTTTCTTTGTGTCACTTAGTTTACAAATGGAAAACTTGAAATATCGCGTTATTTACGAGTACGAGTTCCACCGTGGCACCAGTGCTGCAGAAACGGCTATAAGGATTAATGATGTGTATGGCGACGGTGCCGCAAAAGAAAACACATTGCGTTTTTGGTTCCAATGTTTTCGAAGTGGAAATTTCGACCTGCAGAACAAGCCCCGTGGACGACCGGAGACCAAAGTTGATAATGAAGAATTGAAGGCTATTGTGGAAGCGGATCCATCGCAAACCACGTCCGAGTTAGCTGCAGGCTGCGGTGTTAGTGATAAAACTGTTTTAATCCACTTGAATCAAATTGGGAAGGTGAAAAAGCTTGAATGGTGGGTACCTCACGAATTGAGTGAAGCAAATCAACAAACGCGCGTTAGAACGCTAGACCACACACTGCACAACAGACGGCTACCAAATTAGAGGAGCTTCAGTTGGAATGTCTAAGACATCCACCGTACTCTCCGGACCTTGCCCCAACAGATTACTATTTTTTTTCGAAATTTGGATAACTTCTTCCAAGGGAAAAAATTCAACTCCAATGGGGCAGTCCAAACCGCCTTCAAAGATTTTATTGATTCCCGTCCGAATGGTTTTTTTTTAGTAAAGGGATCGATGAACTACCTATGAGATGGCAAAAGTGCATAGATAGCAATGGTATATAGTTTGACTAAAATGGCATGGGAGTCTTGTGAGGTATTCATATAAAAAAACGAGTGTGGTTTAGACCACACAACTGAAGTAAAACTTCTTTAGCTCCATCTATATGAATTATAATGTAATTTTTTTATTAGTAAATATCTCTGGAATCATTACACACTTGTATACAATACCCATGTGGAAACCTGTAAATGGTTCAATTATTGTACTCAATTAATAAATACTTTGTTATTAATGTAAACTGTTGGTCTCCCAAATAAATAAAAATAAAAATAAAATAGGAAGAGAGAAAGAAAATTTGCGCGCGCTGCTCTCTCTTGCTCATACAGTGTGATACAGACAATAGGCCTGCACCGTGTCTTATATACGAAACGTAAGTGGCTATGAGAGAAAGAGAGAAAGAAAATGTGTGCTCGCACCACTCTCTCTTGCCCCTACGATAATATACGAAACGTAACTCTCTAGCTCTTTCTATCTTCATTAACTTATATCTCCCTCTCGGATCACACTTTCTGTAACGCTCTCGTCACACATTCACCAACTTACTCCCCAAGTCAAGCGTGTGCAAAGAAGTTTTACTTCAAAAAGGTTTTTGGTTAGGTTAGGTTTAGTCAGATTAGGTTAGGTTAGGTTGGGTTACGTTAGATCAGTACAGGTTAGAATGTTTTTTTGTTCGAGCTATTTCTTCACTTTTCCTCCGTGTTCCATTTCGTCACTGCTCTGTTTCGCAACGAACCCAAGAAAACAACGTAAAAAATTACCTCATTAACGTCTCTGCCAAAGCGGCTGGCAAGAAAGGGAGCGTGGGACGGAAAGGGGGTTGTAGTGGGAGGGGGGGAGAGGGTGTACCACGTGACCTCCCGATGACGTCATCGCGGCACGCACCAGCGTCTTTTCCACGTCGCAATAAACACGAGTTATTATTGTTCGGCGTCCTTCAACTGCGCAAGCGCCGATCGAGCCCCCAAAATTTTAGCCAATCGGAGCGTGTGGAATGTTTTCAAAGGGGAACAATCGAATATTGAATGCGTAAGGTTTGGATGGTTTGGGACTTGTTTTTTGAACCAGAGGGACTATGACATCACCGATTTCGGTGTGCACCGGTGTGCGGATGAAAAAGGACGGGAACGTTTAAAACGAACATCCAAAATATCCAACGAAACTGGATAATTATTTTCTCAACCAGAAGTTATATTAAATATTATATTAAATGTTTTTGTTTTAATAAGTCAGATACGTTTCATACGTCATTATTACATAATAATATGTCGTATGAAGCATATCTTAATTTTTAAGGTAGCTTGAAAACCAGCTTATGGGTTCGAGTGGTTAAATAATGATTATACAAGTAACCAACACCTCTGCCATAGGTCACCCCAAGTGGTTCGCTACGTTTGATGATTTCGCAGGGGTGCCCGGGTTCATGGGGTGAGGTTTATCTAGGTCTTGGAGGCGGATGACCAGGACATACTGAACCCCAGATTCCTACCCACCCCTTAAACCCTTTTCCTTCCCAGAACTCTCCTCTCCTTCCTTTCCTTAAAAAAACCCTCCACCCAGCATTCCCTGAGGGAAATTATTTTCCTCAGGGCCTCCTGTGTGGAGCTCATGTAAAAAAAAATTTAAGGAATTCAATTTTGCTTCGTTTTGGAGGCAATTTGTTAGTGAGTTAATATTAATTATAGAACTTCCTGTACTTTTCTAAAAATACCCTCCACACAGCATCCTCCAAGATGAAATAAGCCCTGAGGGGAATTATTTTACTCAATGCCTCCTGTGTGGAGGTATTTGCGGCACGTTCCAGAGTGGAAGATACTCTCAGTATCGCCCTGGTGTAAGACCACCATTCAGAATTGAAACATTGCTTGAAATGACTTCTGCCGTGTTTGGTGACCAGATCTGAATAGCCAGCATACTTCCCCACCTTCCTCTTCCTTCCCTCCCCACTACCTTCAGCCTCACAACATACCCCAATTGGGGATGCTATAGTCCCACTGGTTCCAGACGGGAGAAGTTGGAACTCTTGTGCGATATTCAAGTAAAAAAAAAAAAGAAATTAAATCGTCCGATGTGTAATCGATTACACATCTGCTCTGATGATAAACCCTGTAATGCTGTCAGAAAGGTTGACTATAAAGAAGGGGGTAGCGCAGCACGGCATAATACCCCAAATAATGGTTTGAAAGAAAGTAATTAAAATGTCCTGATTAACTTCGGGCTGTGTTGACTAACTTCATTGTATAAACTAGAGCTCAGTTCGTAATCAGCTTGTTTGTGATTGCAGAGTTCTACTTAGAATATTAACTGACTTGCAGTACTTTGAACATGGGTGGTGAAAGGGGCGGTTAATTTCCCCCTGGGGGCCCCAAGTTTAAGATTCCAAGAACGCCACTGCGCTTTAGAGCATTGAAATGCAATTTAATCAGCTTTAGAAAGTAGCAAAGCAATTTAACAATCCATGGTTGATTTCCATTAATATCCTGCTTCATCAATTTAAAAATGCATATATTTATTTATTTATTTATTGTTGTTATACGCCCGTAGGGGCTTTTACATAGATTATAATAGTATATTAAAATATAAGTGGATAAACAGGTCTTTAAAACACGCGCGATTTTTCGAGCACGACGGCGTAGCCGAGTGCTCGAAATTTTCGAAAAAAATGGTAATCTGTTGGGGCAAGGTCCGGAGAGTACGGTGGATATCTTAGACATTTCAATTGAAGCTCCTCTAATTTGGTAGCCGTCTGTTGTGCAGTGTGTGGCTAGCGTTCTAACGCGCGTTTGTTGATTTGCTTCACTCAGTTCGTGATGTACCCACCTTACAAGCTTTTTCACCTGCCCAATTTGATTCAAGTGGATTAAAACAGTTTTATCACTAACACCGCAGCCTGCAGCTAACTCGGACGTGGTTTGCGATGGATCCGCTTCCACAATAGCCTTCAATTCTTCATTATCACCTTTGGTCTCAGGCCGTTCACGAGGCTTGTTCTGCAGGTCGAAATTTCCAGAACGAAAACGTTGGAACCAAAAACGCACTGTGTTTTCTTTTGCGGCACCGTCACCATACACATCATTAATCCTTCGAGCCATTTCTGCAGCACTGGTGCCACGGTGGAACTCGTACTCGTAAATAACGCGATATTTCAAGTTTTCCATTTTGTAAACTAAGTGGCGCAAAGAAAAAAAAACAATTAAGGAAAAAACAAATGAATTATAATTTTCGAAACACAAATACATGAGTAAATAGTTGTATAAATTTGAATTTGGAATTCCTCACCAAAGAGAATTTATTTGAGATCAATGTTGCCAGTATGGCAAAACGCCAATTTTTTATGTAAGGACCTAATATATACATTTGACTAAGTGTCACTTGCCTTTTTTCTTATCATTTATCAATATGCCTTTTTACAAAATGAAATTTAACTTAATATTGTTTTTTTTTTACTTTATGAGTAAAACCTCAATTTGTAATACATATTTAAGAAAATGAAGACAATATAAGCGAAACTCAATCGAATATCTGAAAACAGAAAAATCAGAAAACGATATTGGCACCTCTGGGACTCGAACCCAGGACCTCCCGCTTTCCGGGCAAACGCGCTAAATAAAAATAAAAATATTCATAAACTTGCAGATAAAGTCAATAGATATCGCATATTAAATAAAATGGATAAAGATTTATCCAGAATCTATCTAGATAGCATTTAGTTCGGGTTTGAATCTTGCAATAATACATAAATATAGCAGCCAATAAAAATATGCGTTAAGAAAAATGAAGATAATGTGGATGGTTCTTAGTCGAAGTATGATATAATTAAAAATGACCGAATTGGATATCGACATCTTGGCGCAGGATCTTTTCCTCATTTTTCTGTTTTCAGATTTTTTATTGAGTTTCGCTTACATTGTCTTCATTTAATTAAATATTGAAATTTAAGTGCTTCAAAATTATTTTGTCTTAATCTTCTACATTCATACTTAAATTGTATAATGTAAAAAAATCCTGATTTTATTTTCTTAACTGTCATTTTCATAATATTATGTAAACAAAAACCTAGTAAATAAATCTAGAACAACCACTCTGTAAATTGCCATCTCAACACAGGCATGTCACACGTAGTGAGATTGGCAATATGTCATTACTGTAATCAAATGTAATATTAAAATAATGAATAAATAAATAAAAATAAAATTAATAAATAAAATCAAAACTTTTTATTTGATATAATAACTCTTTTTCAAGATAATTTGATAATGTGGGCCTCACAGGGTGTTTTCATTATTTTGAAATTCGTAACGCAGCAGGAGGCGAGAGAGAAGGTAAACATGGAAAATTGATAAATTACACGGAAACCTACAAACATGGGTTGAAACCATGTATCTTGTTATTTGAAAAACATATCGGTACCAGAAAACATGAAAAACTGGGAAAATAAAGAACAGTCAAATGCACTTTATTCAGACTAAAATAAAAATTTTGTGTTACGCTCTTGTCTCGATTATTTTGAGTTTTTTTAAGCTACCTGCATTACTGCGATAGAGAATTCTGGAACAAAGAATTGCAAGAATTATTTAACAAATTAGTTAACTTAATGCTTCTAATAAAATTTTCATTTTCTTCAAGAGTTATCAATCAGGAAAAGCTAGAACACCGTCATATTTTAAAACCTGAAATTTTGTGTAAACCTTGTCTACTAACAACCAAGATAAATTAGAATGAAATCTGGCTAAATTACTATTTTGATGTATGAGGGGGGACCCAAAAGTAACGGGAATTGTGCCGTGGTGGAGAGGAAGTGTGGGAGAACCCATTGTTCGACCAGGTGTCAATTAGGGTCACTCCTCTTGAGTCAGTGTCCGAAGTTGTGTTGCTGTGAGTGCACTGGTTCGCCCGTGATTTTTTTTTAAGTAAAACAACTTTTTTCCATTTTAGCGAAAAACGTGATGGCAGATTGTCGAGAGCAACGCGCGGATGTGAAATTTTGTTTCCTGTTCCATAAAATATCCTGGTAGGTTAGATGAGGTTAGTTTTTTTGGGTTAGGTTTTTTGATTGTTTTATCTTTTTATTCGCTTTTATTCAATCTTTTGTTTGTTCGAGGAATCTAAAAATTAAATGCTGGTATTGAATAAGCTTATGGATATATTCAGATGAAGCCATACTAAATAATGCAAAATCCTAAAAAATCGTATGTTTTTGTTTTGAAAATTGGATCGCTTAAAAGTATTATAGAAGCTTCTATTAAATACTGCGTGAAGAACATTTCTTGACCCTTAAAAATATCGGTCAGTTTTTTTATAAGTTTGTTAATAAACCTTTAAAAAAATAAAATATAAAGTCTGTAAAAAAAACTTTTAAGTCCAAACTCTCCTATTTATAAACCCCTTTTGGGATATGGTTTTATTGTTTAATGTAGCAAATTCAGTTTCTTTTATAATAATCGCAAAAAAATTATATTTACGCCGGAAGTTCACAAAATAAAATAAAATTTGCATTTTCGCGTTGCTATTTTACAGTACGGCCGGCAATAGACGAATTTGGATTTTCAAAGTGAACTCTATGCCGTCCACCGAAGGGCTACATAACTAGTCACGCCCGTTTTTTATCAGTTCGCCCCCGAACGGAGCGTTAGGATCCGCGTCGCTTTGTTCCATGAAATCAATTTTAAAATACTATTTTTTTGCAATAAACAATGCGTAAAAAAATAGTTAATATATTTTACTGGCCTTTACGAAATCAACCTGTAAAAAAATTCTCAAATACCTTTTCCAACCTTTCCAAAAGCTTTTTCTCGAGTATTTTTAAACTCCTCCCAAAAGGGCGTTAATTCCGATTTCGACTTTTTCCCTGGACTATTGGATCGCCTTAAAACAATATATATATAAAGTTAGGTAACGTTAAGTGCCATCTTGGCTACGGGAGGGTTAATATCGTTACATTTCAACCATACAATATAATATCCTCGTAAACAACCCGACATACCAGGCAAAGTGTTTTAAATGTATGAAAAAGAGCGAGACGTTCTGAGTAAGAGGGTGGGTCTGAGGTAGTTCGGCTTGCCAAATCTCTCCCCAGGGGCCTTGTTTCTTCTTGCTTCCAAGGAATGAGATTACTTAGCCCATAAAGCCTCAGAGAAAAACCAGGGGAAGCGGAAAATGTATTCAACAACCACTCACGAAGATATTCTATTTAACAATCCCATAAATCGTTTATTGCGAAATATTCATTCATAATACATGCCTAACTATCTTAACATATAAAACAAAGTCGGGTTAGTTACACCATTTATAATTCGAGAACGGCTGGACCGATTTTTATGATCTTAGATTTGTTGGATTTGTCTCCGCCCCGGATAACAGAATAACTATTAAAACATCGCAAAAATTCACGAAAAAGAAAGTTATGAAGAAAATGATTTTTTTCATACATTTTGTATGGAACGAATTCTCATCTTTTGAAAGAGCTGCAGGAATATTGTGATAAGTATAATATTGAATAGTGAGTGAATTCCAAAAATTCAAAAACGTCAAATGTTAATGCGCTGATTGTTTTGCTTTTGTTCTTAAATATATAATGCTTCCCCTCTTTCTTACACACTAAACGTCAACAGTATAAAATGGGACAAACAGTGAACGTATGTCTGCACCCGTCCAAAGGAAAAATACAATCTTACTAATATTATAAACGCGAAAGTTTCTATGGATGTTTGCGTGTTTGTTACTCTTTCACGTAAAAACTACTGAATAGATTTTAATGAAACTTTACAATAATATAGCTCATACATCAGAATAACATACAGGCTTTGTATAATGGTAAGATCTGGCGTTATGAAATTTGTATAAATGAAAATGTGTGTATTTCATATATTTTAGCGGCAGGGTGGGTAGGCAGGGGGAAGGGGAACGGGGGAGGTGGGGTTCGTGGAGAGGGAAGAAATGAGGGAGGGGGAAGGCGGGGAAGGTGGTAGGGAACGGGGACGCATAAGAAAGGACATGCAGGGAGAATCAATTTATTTCTTTGAGTGGCGTTGCAACGCATGCCGGGGACCAGCTAGTTATATATAAAATACTAGTTATCGTGTACCCGGCGTTGTACGGGATTATGGATGGTTCGAATTGGGGTAGTTAATACAGTCATTCATTTACCGAAAGGGTGATAAGTTCTCCTTTTTTCAGTATTATTTTGTTCATTGGTCAGAAGTCCACTGGCCCGGAGGGAAATTATTTTCCTCAGGGCCTCCTGTGTGCAGCTTATGTAAAATAAAAAAGAATATACAATCTGGGGAGTCCAGGATGTGAATTTTAAAAAGGTGAGAAGGAACGGAACAATGTCCGATTCTCATTCGAATAAGTGAGGAAATTTATTTTTTGGAAAAATCAGGGCATTTTTGAAACCACGGTTTTGATGGGATAGTCCTTTGTATTGAGGCATTGTAGTAGTTGTAGGCGTAGTTGTTGGAGATTATATTACCTATACACCATATTTTATTTTTATTTTTATTTTAAAATCGGAGACGGTTTAGATATATATAGTTCCCGTGAGCAATTAAGGCCATAGACCCATTGTACCATCTCCTATTTTACCTCATTCCTTTGACAGTAGCCCAGTCCCTTTTTTAAAGTTCACCAGGATTGTCATTGGAAATGAAGCTATATCTTCTGGTTCGACATTGTGTCTTCCCAGGTCTCATTTACCCTCTTCACTCCTCCTTGGTTCCCTGAGGGCCCCACGATGGAAGAGGGCTTCATCTCTCCTCTCCACTCCTTAGTTCCCCGAAGGCTCCACGATGGAGAGTCCACCTCCCCTTGGTTCCCTAAAGGCCCCACAAGGGAAGAGTCCACTCCATCTTGGTTCCCTGAGGGCCCCAGGAGGGAAGAGAACTTCATCTCTCCTTCTTGGTTTCTTAAAGGCCCCACAGAGGAAGACTTCACCAAGATGACCTCGTTTCTCCTCTTCTTCACATGGGAAGAGGACATCATCTCTCCACTTCACTCCTCCTTGGTTCCACAAAGGCCCCGCGCTGTAAGAGTGCCCTTCCCCTTGGTTCCTTGCAGGCCCCACAAGGGAAGAGTTCATGAAGGTGGCCTCAGCTCACCTCTCCACGGTTTCTCCTCTTGGTTCCTCCTACGGCCCCAGGAAGGAAATCCACAGAGGTGGCCTCAGCACTCCTAGGTTCCCAAAAGGCCCATAGTTTTCGAATGGTCCAGTTTTTTTGTCCCACGAGTTACCAGGGAAATAGAATGTCCACTCCAGCAGAGCCCTGAATGCTGGAGTGAGGTCTAATAATACTCCGAGATGCGACCTTGTTTCTCGGAGGCACCGTTCGTGACGCTGTTCCCCAGGACATTCAGCCTGAGCACGGTAGCTCACACCTTGGCTTGGGATGGCTATTGCAGGTTTGTGTTTTCACTCCCTGAGCGATGGGTTCGCCACACTCCCTACGCTGTTATACACCATATATAAATTACATTTTTTTTTAAATTTATATAAATAAGGGTAAATATACAGTGATTGCCCGCTTTTTTATAGTGATTGACAGTGAGTGTCCAATTTAGTGATCCGTAAACCAACCTTAACAAGAAGTTTTTCAACCAAAAACATTAAAACATCAGTAGGTACTGGACAGTTAGGGACGGGGTGAGGGGTTGGGCAAACAGTAACATACTCGTCTGAGTATCCAATTTTTTTGTTTGATTTTGAAAAAAAAGTCACCGGAAACCAAAATTTGACATAAATTTTTTACACCAAATAATGTCGGGAATCACTGGTTAAATAAAGTAAGTCAACTACGTTCCTTAATCTCTTCTTCTTCTTCGATGGCGCTACAGCCCATATCGAGCTTTGGCCTCCTGCAACAGTCACCTCCAACTCCTCCTGTCCTCAGCGGTTAACTTCCAGTTTGTTAACTGGAGAAGCTGTGCTGCATTCCCTCTTACAAGGTCTTCCCACCCCAGTCTGGGTCTTCCCACTTTTCTCTTTCCTCCTGGGTGTCAAGTCAAAATTCTTTTTGGGACGCGTTTATCCGGCATTCTCTGTACATGCCCAGCCCATCTCAGCCTGAGGAGTCTCATATGGGCTGAGGATGCTAGGGGCCTGATATATATCATACAGTTCTTTGTTGTGCCGGATGCGCCACTGTTCCCCCTCTTTCACGGGGCCACATATTCTTCTCAGCACTTTTCTTTCAAAAGTATCCAGCATTTCAGCCATGTTTGCCGTCAGTGTCAGCGCCCTTTTTTTTCTTTTTTTTTTAACACGAGATCCACACAGGAGGCCCTGAGGAAAATAGTTTCCCTCAGAGCCCATGTCATATTTGGGGATGCTGTGTGGAGGGTTCTTTGAGGAGATGAAGGAGAAATGAATGAATGGTGAATGAAGAGAGTTCTGGGAAGGAAAAGGGTTAAAGGGGTGGGTAGGAATCTGGGGTTCAGTGTGTCCTGGTCATCCGCCTCCAAGACCTAGACAAACCTCACCCCATGAACCCGGGCACCCCTGCTAAATCACCAGAGGTAGCGAACCACTTGAGGTGACCTATGGCAGAGGTGTTGGTTATCCAATAAAGGTTCCAGGGGCAGCGGTACCCATTCCCGCCTCACATCCATATGCCAATACAGTTCTAATCATGGCCAATACAGTTCTAAATACGGTAATTTTGGTTTATAAATTTCCAGAAACTACACTCGTATCTGTTCAAGAAAGAGTTTCAGCAGAAGTAGGGAAAAAATAAGCTCTTTTTTGGCACTCGTAAACGCTCACAACACACTGCTATCAGTTAATCTCTTCAGTGGACACAACTGTATTATTCGCGTATGGTAAATATGTCAAATTTGTGACACGGAGTGTTCGACACGTGCCGACCTTTTTGTCCTACTTGTCACGGCAGTGCCAGTGGCGTGTCTCTTTTGTCCCCCGCCCCCCGGCGTCGTAAGCCCGGTAAGTTGTTTACACGGGTCCCAAATAGAGCCGCCACTATTTCTATAGAATACCTTCTAAAGACCTGCCTAATGTATGCCGAAAGGTCTCGCTGAAATAACAATGATTGTGTATTATGGACTATCGACGCTAATTGGAGACGTTGGTATCAGGAAAATACGTTTCATGGACTTATTTCTTATATAATATACTAGCTGGTCCCGGCATACGTTGCTATGCCATTTAATAAAGAAATTGTTTCTCCCTGCGTGTCCTTTCCTCCACTCCTTCCTCTCCCGCGTCCCCTTTCCCTTTTGCGTTCACACTCCGTCTGCTCCACCTTTCCTCTCCTCACTCCACTCTACCCTTTCCCCCCGTCCCGCGAACCCCCTCCCCCCTCCTAACTCCTGCATTCCATACATTTAATCCCGGTACATTCAGTTTTTAAACAGCTCGCGTGCCACCTATTGCAATTTTTTACACAAATTTCGTAATGCCAAGGCTTACCGGTAGTTTATACAAACCTTGTCCTGACAATAACGAACACACACTAAAAAAAATATCCAATTTGGTGCAGTCGTACAGAAGTTATGCGCGTACATACATTTCGGCGATTCATTTTTATTTATATAGATAGATAGATAGATAGATAGATAGATTATATAGATAGATAGATTGATAGATAGATAGATAGAAGATAGAAGATAGAAGATAGAAGATAGAAGATAGAAGATAGAAGATAGAAGATAGAAGATAGAAGATAGAAGATAGAAGATAGAAGATAGAAGATAGAAGATAGAAGATAGAAGATAGAAGATAGAAGATAGAAGATAGAAGATAGAAGATAGAAGATAGAAGATAGAAGATAGAAGATAGAAGATAGAAGATAGAAGATAGAAGATAGAAGATAGAAGATAGAAGATAGAAGATAGAAGATAGAAGATAGAAGATAGAAGATAGAAGATAGAAGATAGAAGATAGAAGATAGAAGATAGAAGATAGAAGATAGAAGATAGAAGATAGAAGATAGAAGATAGAAGATAGAAGATAGAAGATAGAAGATAGAAGATAGAAGATAGAAGATAGAAGATAGAAGATAGAAGATAGAAGATAGAAGATAGAAGATAGAAGATAGAAGATAGAAGATAGAAGATAGAAGATAGAAGATAGTAGATAGAAGAAATTATTATTAACACGTTTGTTTCAGTTATTTTACAAGTTAAATGTATGAAAAAATTCACAGTGTTTCTTTAAATGCTGATTAAGATAATGCCCGCGAGATTTTTGCTCTATTTTAACCGAGTCGTTTTTTATTAAACATTTTCGCAATTTTCGCATCGATTTTGTAGCTGTAAATGTTAGCGCTCTCCTCTAACATTCGTAATTTCGTATCTCTCCATCTTCTTCTTTTCGGGCCCGGTTGCAGAGCCTTAAGAATTTATTGAAAACAGAGGAAATACAAAAGTGTGCTTCGTTCCCTTCCCATTATTCGTGGTTCGGCTCACGCTTTTTTATTGTGATCTTTAAACAGAGCATTACTTGCCAAAAGACACAATAACAAGTCTACATTACGTTTTGAAACATCATTGTTAAATATATGTCTAAGCCTTTAGTTGAATATGTCCCAAACCGTCTAAAACCCATCCATTAAATAGGCACGATAATAGGAAACTATCGGAAAACCTTATTCCCTTATGACCTAGGGCAGCGGCTTTGATCGGTATATGACGAATGACCCAATTGAATCATACCCAAAACTCTAGATCACTAGGTCACCCTGGTATCAAAGTATTATTTGTTGGGTTCCGTGTTCCTACCACCGTAGAATTAAAACGATGAAATTGAGTTATGGCCATGACTTTTAACTTTTAATATAATGGCATTCAGAGCTTCGGGCCAAAAAGGCCTCATTCCATGGACATATTAATATATCTGGACCTGCCCTAAGTGATAAAAGCGTATTATTTCCCCCTCCCCGTACCGGTTACATGGAGCCGGCTGGGCTTACGAGAGCCTCGCTTGAATCTAAAAAATGTGACGTCATCATTCTTGTCCTGACCAGCGCCGAGCTCACATCGTACATTTTACGAAATAACACGTCAAAAATGAGAGCTTGTGCTATACATGCTATACCCTAAAATATGTGAACATAGCGAATGTGGGCGTTTCTCCGTGAGCTCGTCGCTGGTTACAGGGGTAAGTAAATTATGAAACATTTGTGAAAGCGTCTTAACTAAATACGGCAACAAAATATTCCTCTGTGAAAATCGGCGAACTTTACTTTTCCGCATTTGGACTTCACAATTATGTTAATAACGTGGCGAGCAATTCGCGCTCCCATGTAAAAAGGTCTATTCAGTCAAAAGCAGATTTTGCTTTTAAGAACTAAATGGTGATATTATAATGCGAGATGCCTATATACTGTCAGATTGATTCTTTAACGAATCAGTCATCTTTCCTCTCTTCTCCCCCCATAGTTTTGTTTTACCCCTCATCTGTATCTTCTGGTCCATTAAATTTGGATGTCTACGCCCCATTCTCTTTATAGTCCAGTAAAGGAAGGAGTTGTAGAGTGCGTGAGCAGGAACCTAAGCGATTTTTTCAGGACTTGTTTAGAGTGCTTAGGGTGTGAACATACTAAAAGTCCTGACGTCTAGGTGGTGAGCTAGGGGGGGGGGGGGGGGGGGGGGGGGGGAGGGGGGGGGGGAAGGTCCCGATTTTCGGGTTTCCGTTTATATCTCAAAAACGGTGCGTCGCAGAGGAAAACTTTTTTAGAATAAGTAAAAGCTCATAAAATTATCTACAACTTTTATTCTATACGTAATTTTGGAAATCCCAACCGTTTTTGAGTTATACGCTCCACAAATGTCAATTTTTTCGAAAAAAATCATTTTACCTCACATTTTTCATCAAACATTCCTTCATATCGTCTAAAATATTCATCCAAGAAAGAAATTTATTCAAGAGAAGTTGTAAATAATTTAATTACCTTTTAGAATATATATACATATGTAAATAAACCTCCAACCAGTAAATATTTACAGCAATTTAAAGTTTTTCATAAAAATGTCATTTTCAGAAAAAGCTGTTTTTTCTTACCAAATTATTAAGACGGGTTTTTTCTTCATGGGAAATTCCTTATTAATTTTTGCACGCAATATAGCAGGTAAGTTGTTCTCGAACAGATGATTAGTGGAATTCATTTTATAATCATTATTATTGTGATGGGTGATTAGGTTAGTCGTCGGAGATGCTACAATAACGTGCTACGATGCTGTTCGAGTTGGTAAAAAAGGCAATGAATGCGATAGTGAGCTTGACATTCTCAGACATCAAGTTGTCGCCCAAACTTCGGGCATTCCCAATGTCTTCTGTCAGCTCATCGATAAAAATTCACGATGAAAAGGTTGCAGTTGACCCAACATTGCTGTTTCAGCGGATGTGTATAAGCAAACGATCAGATGAGGATTTGATGAAATTCTTTGATTATGAGTTGGCCCCATTTCCCTTGGCACTGTTCTCAATAACATCATGTTACACTCTCAACTTTATATGGATTCACGTTGTCATATCCTCTTTGGACGTGAGGGTCCTGGCAAGCGTTGTTCATCCATGGCATCGTCATTCTCAGTGGTGGATGGTTCTTGCTGAAAGGGCTCTACGTCGTTTTTATCGTCGTCCTCGGCAACAGGCACGCTATTAAAGCATCTCCCTTGGCAGTGAAGGTACGCTGCAGAACAGGTCAGCATTGCTTTTCGGCATCCACATTTGCCAATTGCACAATCCTTGGTGCAGCGGCAAAATATCATTTTCAGAAGGACCTCCGGTGCTGGAGGATCTTCTGTTGTAATTGGCACCAGGGTGTCTCCTTCGTGTTTCCACCCCCATTCTTCAGGGGGCAGCTCAATTCCGAGCCACCGCTGAACTTGGTGGTATGTCCGCCGGGAATGCTGTTTAGCTGCACTCTCTGTTGGAGGGGAGCTGATATCAGGCTTCATATTTGCCACGGACCTTGTGAATGACTGGAAGCGGTACTGGTTAAGGGAGGTCTGTCTTTTTGGCGCCGCATACCATTTCAGGAAGCATTTATTTCCAGCCTCTTCAACCTCGTCGTGAGTGGAGGAGGGGTTGTAAAAGATCACTGCCGCTTGCTTGATCATTTTTGACTCCAAATACAATTTTGAAAGGCCCACCTTGCTTCTCATGAAAGTTGCAGACGTTGTATCGCATCCGGTAAATGAATGTAAAAATACAATGCGTTCAAATCCACGATGCTGCATCTCTTGGGTCGACAGTGCCATTGTTTTGGTTTTTCCTCGTCCGGGTTTCAGCAGCAGAATATCTTAGGTGGGAGGAGTGGAAGCAATCAAAAGGACAGTGAGGTCCACATTCTCACCAAAGACAGCCACAGAGTTGTGAAAGGATAATTCCACAGCAATCTTCACGATAAGGACGTCAGCATCATCGGTGGCCTGAAGAGTCTGTATCCCATTCTCCCGAAACTTTGTAGTAAGGAGATGAAGTTACTTTTGTTGGTAGGATTGGATAAAAAATCTTCCTGTTTAACGGGTATTGATTTGTTCCATGTCAAATTGATGTCGGCTGACCTTCTCAGTCTGTATCGTCGCATCTGTTCTTATGATTTCGTACTATTGGATGGGTTTGCGTACCCATCAAATACCACAGTGCGAGTCATTCCAGGATAGTGGTGATAGACATCGGTGATATAACGATCACAAATTGCGGCAACGGAGGCATCTTTTTGTCAAATTACTCTGTGTAGTAGAAATCCTCCGTCCACAACTATGTTCATCTGAGACAGTAGAACAGTTTTTTTTGGTAGACTCGAATAAGCTATACAGAACAGATTTAGTTGTCTTTCGCATTTTCACTTTTTCACCCACTTTCGTTCAACTGCAACCTTTTCATCGTGAATTTTTATCGACGAGCTGACAGAAGACATTGGGAATGCCCGAAGTTTGCGGGACAACTTGATGTCTGAGAATGTCAAGCCCACTATCGCATTCATTGCCTTTTTTACCAGCTCGAACAGCATCGTAGCACGTTATTGTAGCATCTCCGACGACTAACCTAATCACCCATCACAATAATAATGATTATAAAATGAATTCCACTAATCATCTGTTCGAGAACAACTTACCTGCTATATTGCGTGCAAAAATTAATAAGGAATTTCCCATGAAGAAAAAACCCGTCTTAATAATTTGGTAAGAAAAAACAGCTTTTTCTGAAAATGACATTTTTATGAAAAACTTTAAATTGCTGTAAATATTTACTGGTTGGAGGTTTATTTACATATGTATATATATTCTAAAAGGTAATTAAATTATTATACAACTTCTTTCGAATAAATTTCTTTCTTGGATGAATATTTTAGACGATAGGAAGGAATGTTTGATGAAAAATGTGAGGTAAAATGATTTTTTTCGAAAAAATTGACATTTGTGGAGCGTATAACTCAAAAACGGTTGGGATTTCCAAAATTACGTATAGAATAAAAGTTGTAGATAATTTTATGAGCTTTTACTTATTCTAAAGAAGTTTTCCTCTGCGACGCACCGTTTTTGAGATATAAACGGAAACCCGAAAATCGGGACCTTCCCCCCCCCCTCCCCCCCCCTAGCTCACCACCTAGACGTCAGGACTTTTAGTATGTTCACACCCTAAGCATGCTAAACAAGTCCTGAAAGAATCGATTAGGTTCCTGCTCACGCACTCTACACCTCTTTTTGGACCATTCGTTTACTGGACTATTAACCATGAGTTTATATTAATTGGTTGTTGCGTCATGCGCATTCCTGCTGGAATTGCCAATCGATTGGAGAGGAATCCCATCTGTTTTCCAGCGCTATACCCTTGTTATTTATGTTCTGTATCTTCCTCCCTAGAGGTGCATGCAGGATACGCTGGATACAATCACCCAGGGCTTGCCTCCTCGTGGACTTCACCAATCTGTCCCATTGTCTTGTCTATAGTCATGCTAACACTTATTTTATCTTGATTTCCTGCTAAGCACTTTAATACTGCTTACTAACAACGTATGCAGGGGCACTGGAAGTCTAGATTCGTTCAAAATTAAATGTAGATTCGTTCATTAAAACAAAATTAGAGTCCTTGCGAGAGCCTTGAGGGAGTAACCATCTGTTACTTATACCAGGGCGGGTAAATGGTGGATAACCTCCAATGGTTGTTGACAAAATGAAGTAATTTGGAGTTTGCTTTGCAAGATGCAGAGGTTAATTTTTATGGAAGATTCACTTTGGTTTTTAATGTTTGGTGCGTATGTTTTCGTCGTACCGGACGAGGCAATTTATATATGCGTTTTTATGTGAGGGATTTCCCGCATAAAATGTTTTCGCCAGACTTTGTCATGTCTCCCAAAGTATGCTTTTTAGCTGTCTGTCTCCTGGGATTCGAAAGGTCTCTTATTTATTTTTTGCATTAGCTCCACGCAGGAGACCCCGAGGAAAATAATTTCCCTCAGGGCCTATGTCATCTTTGGGGATGCTCTGTGGATGGTCTTTTTGTGAAAAGGAAGGAGTGAAGAGTCTTGTAGCAGCGCGGAAAAACGGAGGCCGGCAAATCGTTCCAAAACCGAGTTGTTGAACTCGAGAATGAGTCGTAGAAACGTTACGGCTTTAACATCAGTATAGCATGTACATCACACTTTCTAGAGATTTTCTATTCAGTGTTGGAGAACGTAGGTATATTATTGAAGGGTGGATTATGTAACCCATATCTTATTGCGATAGACCATAGGATGTTTTACTATCGGGTTTCGCTCATGATTTATATTATTGTACAAATTTATTACACGCCATTACCTTCATTATTAAATTTCCTTTCGTCAACTTTTCAGTTTAAATAATAATATCTTCGTTGAAGTGAAACTTCTTTAGCCCCGTCAGTGTGATTTAAAATTCGAATGAAACGGAAATGATGCTCTACGGCACCTGCGAAGCATCAAACTGCGCTCAAGGCTCCTATTTGTTGAGATATAAAACGGAAACGACGATAGGTCTTGGCTCATTGGGCGCTTTGTTTTTGTCGGAATATAATGCGTAAATTCGCGCCTCGCCGAACGCGTCCCATAGCGCAGCGGTATAGTGCGTCGCAAATCTCAGCCCAGAGAAATCCAGCGGACGGAGGTTCGAATTCTACGAAATCAAAAAAAAAAACATTTTTGTTTTTGTAAATCAATATCCAATCTTTAAACCACTTTAAAATAAACAGGCAAAATTAATCGACATCTAGGTACTTTATAGTTTTACTTCTATCGCGTGTGAAATACAACACTCAATTTTTTTTATGTGAATACCGCACAAGAGTTCCAACTGCTCACAACTGTCCTGAGTCAGACAGACTGTGGAATCCCCAATTCGGGGTATGTCATGAGGCTCAAGAGAGTTGTGAGGGGAAGGAGATGGAAGGAGGAAGGTTGGGAAGCACCTGGATATTGAGATCTGGTCACCGAACATGGCTACAGCCATTTCAAGCAATAGTGGCAACTATTGGCGTATTTTTTTTATTCGTTAATTTTATTACACGCTTGAACAAACATGTGATACTTATAATAATTTTGTGGAACTGAAATCATTGAATAAAAAATGCTATTTAATGTATATAGAAGCCATGCAGAAGAAAAGTATTATGCTAACATTGATTATTATTATTAAGAGGAATAAAAACGCTAGAATCTCATGCCTGCAAAATTTTAAAATCGAGCGTCTTTTTGCACGAGGCTAGTAAGCGAAAAAGTGTTTTTTATTTATTTTGTGCATAATTTTATAAGAACGAAAAAAAGTTAGAACATGGAAAACCTCAAAAATAGTCTTAGCCATAAATGTATGGTTATTTATGTTGTGAGAGTGGTTTTGTGTTTTGTAAAATGACTGGCGAAGGACCTTGAATTTTGTGTTACTAATCACTGCTTGCAATAGTAAAATTAAATGTCGCATAGAAGGAATGACTCACCGGAAAAAGGATACGGATCTTGTATGCTAGTAATGCTGCATTCGCTTCCATCCAAGAGGCACGATCACAATAGGCGTAAATGTTCGTTATTTTTATAGTGCACGGAGCAGTTATTTTCGCGGCGGGAGTTATATTGCAGACTTTCGTGAGCAGAGCACAGTGATGGCTATATGCAGCGGGAGTTTATTGCAGACTGATTAAGATTGTGGGTAAGCGAGGGGGGAAAAGGTAGGACCAAAGGACTTCCAACAATAATTAATACCAAGTCCAAGCAGTGATAGTATGTATGCGTGCTGTGTAGGTATGTGTATGTGTAGGTATTAGTATGTGCGTAACCAGGGGTATTTAAAAAAAAATGATTCTTGTATTCTTCATAGTTAAGTCATGAAAAAACATATTTTTTGGTGGTTTACGCTTATATTTTTTGTTACGTAAATAATAATTTTATTGTAATTCCAATACATAGAAAAGCTAGTAAAAGCTTTGATTTATCCGTAGCATATTTTTGATGGTCATACTGTAAGCCAATTCATTCTAAAGATTAATCAAAATAGTCTCTAAATAGGATTTTACGTATATGTTCATCTTAAGGTATGCTATTGTAGCCTTCTTATAACTATATTCCATGCAGTTGTACACATCTACTACTTCCGAGAAAGTATTGCCGACTGCGTGCAATCTAGTTGCAAGTGAGTATCTAAATGACTCAGTCCTGATATTGTTTTTTTTTTTTTTCTACATGAGCTCCACACAGGAGACCCTGAGGAAACTAATTTCCCTCAGGGCCTATGTCATCTTTGGGGATGCTGTGTGGAGGGTTTTTTTAAAGGAAAGGAAGGAGTGGAGAGTTCTGGGAAGGAAAAGGGTTTAAGGGGTTGGTAGGAATCTGGGGTTCAGTGTGCCCTGGTCATCCGCCTCATCATGAACCCGGGCACCCCTGCTAAATCACCAAACGTAGCGAACAACTTGGGGTGACCTATGGCAGAGGTGTTGGTTATCCAATAAAGGTTCCCGGGGCGGCGGTACCCATTCCCGCCTCCCAAATTGTTGATACAATTAAAAATCCTTTTAGATTGAGTAGTTCTTGGTGATACATGGAAGGTTATGAGTTATGAGGCTTAAGAGCCATTAACCAGCGGCCGAGAATTTAAATTTCGTCGAACGATGATCTCGCGATCGTACCCTTGCAACTGTACACGGCGATTCCGATGAGAAAGATTAATTACTCTCCGTACCAGCATTTTAACATAATAACTCAATATCGATTTTATTTCATTCAAAATTTGCTTTGATAAATACCTACATTCAAAAATGCAGAAAGGCGTGATGATAAAACTATTAAAATTATGTACTTTTTGAAATTATTTTTTGATCATAAGTATTTATAATTTTTCAATAATGTCTAAGCAAAATAAGAATGTATCTTTTATTAAATGTATTAGTTTGTAAGACCGTAAATAAATAGACAAACTCAAGTATTTTCATCACAAAACAAGGGCGATGATATTTGTTTAAAGGGAATATAAACGCTAGAAATATTTCGAATCAAATGCCTGCAAAATTTTAAAATCTAGCGTCTTTTTGCACGAGGCTAGTAAGCGAAAAAGTGTTTTTTATTTATTTTGTGCATAATTTTATAAGAACGAAAAAAAGTTAGAACATGGAAAACCTCAAAAATAGTCTTAGCCATAAAGGGGTATTTTAAAAAAATTGTTTCTTGTGTTACTTCATAGTTAAGTCATGAAAAAACATTTTTTTGGTAGTTTACGCTTATATTTTTTGTTACGTGAATAATAATTTTATTGTAATTCCAATACATAGAAAAGCTAATATAAGCTTCGATTTATCCGTAGCATATTTTTTGATGTTCATACTGTAATCCGATTTGTCGTAAAGATTAATCAAAATAGTATCTAAATAGGATTTCAGGAATATATTCATCTTAATGATTTTATTTGAACCAAAATTAAAATTCTGAAATTTAACTGCAAGATTATATGATTTGAAATGTATGTTGTATAATACAATATTTCGATTGAGAATTTAACAAATCTGCCATCGACCTACGGTAAAACCTTATTGTACTAAAAATAAACATATTTTTGCAAAATTTAAAATATGCGTTTACTACATAAGAGAACAGTCGTTCGAAATCAATTTATAATTTTTTGTGGTAAAGAGTCAATACGTCTAAAATTTGATTTAAAAATCACATATTTTCGGTTTTGTCTAGTTATTTCCCTCTTAATAAATCAGGGCTGTCTATACCTAATACCATCAACAATTTATACATTCGTGATCCATATACCTAAGGTAAATAGTATTAGAACAAATGTGTACAATGTTGTGGTGAGCGCATATTTTCTACGTATTAGTTGATCGTTCGAGTACTTTGGGAAGCCATTGAGTTCCAATAATACCACACAGGTCCGAACTCGCGATTTTCTCGGGTACTCACATATGCATACCTAGAATCATAGACATCAGAATTCAATAGACCAGAACATACAGCTGAGGGGTAAAACCAAACTATGGGGGGCGAAGAGAGGAAAAATGACTGATTCGTTAAAAAATCAATCTGACAGTACATAGGCATCTCGCATTATAATATCACCATTTAGTTCTTAAAAGCAAAATCTGCTTTGAATGAATAGACCTTTTTACATGGGAGCGCCAATTGCTTGCCACGTTAATAACATATTTGCTAAGGCCAAATGCTTGCCCGAAAACATTCGCTCCAATTCACATAGCAATATTTTGGTTTTGTTAAGACACTTTTACAAATGTTTCATAATTTACTTACCCCTGTAACCAGCGACGAGCACACTGGAGAACCGCCCACATTCGCTATGTCCATATAATAGGTGGGTGAAATGTATAGCACAAGCTACCGTTTTTGGCGTGTTATTTCGAAAAATGTATGGATGTTACTTCCGCGCTGTTCAGGACAAGAATGATGACGTCACATATTTTAGATTCAAGCGAGGTTCTCTCCCCTCCCCATGGGGCGAGCTGGGTCCAAGGCGGAGCTCTAGCCGGCTCCATGGGGAGGGGGAAATAAAACGTTTTTATCTCTTGGGGCAGGTCCAGATATATTCATATGTCCGTGCCTAGAATAAGGAAGTAATGACCGAAACTTGCGTTTGTGATGTGTTGGATTTCGTTCGACTTTACTCGGACGAGTGTGTGTATTTTTTATTTATTGAAGTAAAACTTCTTTAGCGCCGCTAGTGACTTGAAATTCGGGTGAAACGGAAATGCGTCACAATTCAGTTCTACACAAACACTCGTATAATTTATTTATTTATTTCTACGTATTACAGTACTTACCTATTAATTAACATTTTTACATAATAGAAAAAAAATGAAAACATTTTTACATAATATATTTTGCAATTTTATTATGTTGGGTGTAAGGTAGGTTTGTGAAGGTGAAACTGTGGATAGGTATTATTGTATGTTTCGAGAACACCTCACTAGGAGAACCTGTGCTGAGGTGTTTACGTGTTTATTTATGACTATCAAACCCGGCCACACGTTGCTGTGGCTAACGAAACACAACGCCAGTACCTACCCAACCTTTATAAAATCCACTGCCAGCTGCCCGGTGCCTGAATTGAATATTTGAATTTATCGGCTTTTCTCTACTATAATAAGCATGTATTATACATATAAACTAATTAACTCGCCACTAATTATACGATGCTTGCAATGCAACACTGGATATTTGAAAAGGGAAAATCAAATACCTACTTACTCTAGGACATCTATTTTCCAATTTCTTCCGCAGAACGAATTTCAAAAGTGACTATAGTACGGCCCGCCAGCCGTTTTAAATCACACAAAAATCTGTTTTCTTTGAATTTCTCGGCTTTTCTCTAATATAATTTACATGTATTATACATATAAACATTCCTCTTCAATCACTTTATCTATTGGTGAAAACCGTATGAAAATCCGTTGCGTAGTTTAAAAGATTAACGCGTAATGATAATGATAATGATGATGATGATTATGTGTGACAAGTATTTATGTGTTGTAATAGAAAGTTTTATATTTATTTTATTTTAATAATACTCGTATAATTTGTTTTTAGGGTTTTATGCCGTGTTGCGCTACCTCCTTTCCTTCCTCAGATCCGGTACATCTACCAGATCTGCCGGATCTTCTCTGATGATGGACACTGCAACGATGTCCGAAACGTTGGCTAAAGAAGGAGGTATCGTAACACGGCATAACACCCCAAAAACCAATAATGAAAATACTTTTGGCCGTGAAAATCTTAAAACGTATCACAGAATTAGTTCATTCAGGCGTCGTTATTCGTGTTACTGGCGCTAGCAGCGACCTCAGTTTCCTACGCTACTGAGCGAGTGGACAGTTTTGTGTGTCATCATGACAATCTCACTCGACGATTTATCCGCTTTTAAACTTAGTAGATAGTAGCTTGTAAACTCGCTCTGTGTCATCGAGCCTTAAGAGAGGAGCGCGTGGTGACTTCGGTTTCCATTCAAGTCATTGAAGACACTTCTGGTGTGTACTATCTTTACAGCAAGAGTGGTGAATACTCTAGTTCTGTTGTACGGTATCGCCCCGGTGAAAAGAAAAATACACGGGAAAATTGTGAACCGCCTCTGACATCGACACTACAGCCCAAGTGTCTAACCAAGCGTTAAGTCAATAGTGACACTTCAGCACTTTTGCGGATATTGACACTTTGACAATGTTTGATCAATTTTTACAGAAGCAAGGAAAAGTTAGTTTTTGAAGTGAAAAATTCTTTAGCACCGTTGTGATTTGAAACTCGATGAAACGAGAAATAGCGACACTAAAAAGAGACAAATACATATCATCTGTAGGATTAAGCTTGCGAGAGAATGAGTTAGTATATTCGGTCTCCTCTTTGTGCAGGTGCTCCGTAGCCTCCCCAGTCCCCACTCTTGTCTACTTAAGTTTTCTGAAGGTTTCACTTCTACCGCGTGTGAACTGCGCACCGATTTTTTAAATTTATTTTATTTTTGA
Organism: Limnephilus marmoratus; assembly: GCA_917880885.1. NCBI lineage: Eukaryota > Metazoa > Arthropoda > Insecta > Trichoptera > Limnephilidae > Limnephilus > Limnephilus marmoratus. Next base: position 33,049,896 of record OU862928.1, read on the forward strand.
AGTGAAAACTTCTTAAGCACCGTTGTGATTTGAAACTCGATGAAACGAGAAATAGCGACACTAAAAAGAGATAAATACATATATCATCTATAGGATTTAGTCTGCGAGAGATAGTATAATCGGTCTCCTCTTTGTGCGGTGCTTCGTAGTCTCTCCACTCTTGTCTACTTTAGTTTGATGAAGGTTTTACTTTTGCCACAAACTGCTGACTCCGCCGCAAACTCTGATTTTTTAAATGTGAATACCGCACAAGAGACCCAACTGCTCCAGTCTCGAGCCTGTGAGACTAAGGCATACTGAAGGTAGTGGCGATGGGAAGGGGATGGGGAAGATGGAGGTGGGGAAGTACCTGGCTATACAGATCTAGTCACCAAACACATCTAAAGCCATTTCAAGCAACGTTTCATTTCTGAATGGTGGTCTTACACCAGGGCGATATTGGGAGTATCCTTCACGCTTACATCATCCTCGCATTTTTTTGTGGAACTCCACATTTTTCGACTTCCCTGTTGTTGTTTATATACAGAGTGTCAACTGAAATGCCGATAATTAACCGTGGAACTGACAGCAATCTAATTTTGGAAATTTTCCAAAATCTCTCCGCGTAAGACAGATTTCTCTAACAGTTTTGAAAGAGATTGCAGCCAAGAAGCCAATCAGTCAATGGCGCAGTATTATGACGTTGCTTTCCAAAAATCAACACCGTAAAATAAATATTCTTAAGCATGCTTATTTTTGAATTGCAACAAAATTTATGTGGAAATTTTTGGACATGTCCTATTTTCGTACGTCCTATTTTAGTAACTATAATATACAGAGACCGTGATGTTTCATTGGCTTCACTAAAACTAAACGCAAAAAACTACTCTGAGAGGATTAACGGTTGCAACGCGGTATCGTTTCTACATTCATAAACTCAACTACACATCTGCCCTGATGATGGACACTAGAATCATAGTTCCATGATGGACACTGAGACTGTAACGCTCTGCGAAACGATGGCTAAAGAAGGAGGAGGCGAAACACGGCATAACAACTCAAAAATTAATCCCGATAATATTTAAATCTAGATCTAGATCTAGATATAAATAAAAATGAATCTCCGAAATGTATGTACGCGCATAACTTCCGAACGACTGCACCAAATTTGATAATTCTTTTTTTGTTGTGTTTGTTATGGTCAGGACAAGGTTTGTATAAAACTAGTGGTGAGCTCTGGCATTACGAAATTTGTATAAAAAATTGCAATAGGTGGCACGCGAGCTGTTTGAGAACTGAATTTACCGGGACTGAATGAATGGAATACCGAGGGTGGAACTCGGGATGAGGGTTCGCGGGACGGGGGAAGCAGGCGAGGGGAATGGGGAGAGAGAAGGCGGTGTGGGAACGCGAGAGGGGGAAGGGGACGCGGGAGAGGAAAGGGTGGCTGAAGGGGAACGGGACGAATGGGAAAGGACACGCAGGGAGAAACAATTTCTTTATTAATTGGCATAGCAACGCATGCCGGGAACCAGCTAGTTTTGTATAAAAGTTTATAAATAATATTCTTTAAGAGGGCATTACCAGAGAAAACCGGAAATACGTCATTTTCAAAAAAGTTTTTAGACGTATTGACTCTTTTCCACAAAATATTATAAATGGATTTCGAAATATTGTTCTTTTATCTAGCATTCGTATGTAATAAATTTTTAAAATTTTTTTAATTTTTAGTATAATAAGGTTATTCCATAGGTCGTTGGCAGATTTGTTCATTTTTCAAAAAAGTTTTTGTATTATACCACACCCATTTCAAATAATAAAATCATGCAGTAAAATAAATCAATACATTATCTAGCAAACGCATGTTTTAGAATTTTAATTTTAGTTTCAATAAAATCATTAAAAAATATGTACGTACATGTGTTTCTTGGCGAAAATTGGTCCGTTTGTGTATTTATTTGCGCAATTACATATATTTCAGATTTTTTTAACATTCTTATTAAATTTAGACATTATTGAAAAATGATAAATACTTATAATCAAAAAATAACTACAAAAAGTACACTATTTTAATAGTTTTATCATCACGCCTTTCAGCATTTTTGGATGAAGGTATAAATTAAAGCTAATTTGAATTGAAATAAATTCGATATTAAGTTATAATTTAAAAAAGCTGGTACGGAGAATAATTAATCTTTCTCATTGTAACCGCCCTGCACGATCGTAAGAACAACTTTCGACGAAATGTGGATTTTCGTCCGCTGGCTGGTTAAACACTCTTAAATGACAACAAATCACTTTGTATGTGTTACTGTAAAAGCCCGTAAATTGTAAAATCTTCGGTTTTATTAGTAAATCTTAGGATTTAACACCACTTGAGGTGTTGGTTATCCAATAAATAGTTCCAGGGGCGGCGGTACCCATATCTGCCTCCCAAATTGTAAATTCGTAACTTCTATCTTCTACCGCGTGTTTTTCTGTGTCTTGATCTCTTTCATATTTTTGTTTTAATTGTTTAGTATTTTCCTCTTCTTCAATGATAAAAAATATTTGGCTATCATGTAAACCCGGGTAATAAAATGAATAAAATTTTAATAGTTTAGTTTGATCTTCTTCTTCTTGTGCCCTGTCCGTTCAACGGACGTTGGCTATCATGTTGGCCATGCGGACTTGGTTTACTGCGGCCCGGAATAGCTCCACGGTAGACTGGCCAAACCACTGTCTCAGGTTTTTCAGTCATGAGGTTCTCCTTCTTCCAGGGCCCCGTCTTCTGACAATCTTTCCCTGCATTATGAGATGCAAGATCTCATACTTCTCTGGATGTCTCATCTCATCACATGTCCAAGATATTGAAGTTTTCGGATTTTTATTTCGGTTATTTACTTCTTTTTCTTTATTCATCCGAACCACAATAACGTCATTCGAAACCCTGTCCATCCAGCTTATTTTAAGTATTCTTCTGTAGATCCACATCTCGAATGCCTCAATTCGCCTAATTAGTTCTTCAGTAAGCGTCCATGCTTCCATTCCATAACATAATATCGAAAACATGTAGCATCTGACCATTCGCATTCGTTATCCAAGGTTAGGACCTCATCAAATCCGCCGGGGAATGAATGGAGCAGGCATTCGTTGACCACATGTTCGGTGGTCTACACCGCACCGCATTCACACATCGCCGACTCTTTGCATCATGTGACCACAACGGCTATGGGAGCACCTTATCCTATTGAAAGCAGTCCAGAGTTTGCGAGGCAACGAGAACTCAGGCTGTCTCTCAGTGGGGTCTTTAACGAGATGAGCGTTTTTGACGTTGGCCGATTGCCACTGAGATTGCCATGAGTTGAGATCATGACTGCAGAACATCTTTTTCATGCGGATAAAGGTTGCACGAGCTGCGCAGCATTGGTATTTAAACATTAGATGTGGTTAAAACAAAGTATTCTACTAATTTTTAAATAAATTTTAATTTCTAATGAAGTTGTTACAGTGTTGGTAGTTCTTAGTCGAAGATACATTTAATAGTGACCGAATTGAATATAAACACCTTAGCTCTGTTGGTAGAGCACTTGCCATGTAAGTAAAGGGTCCTGTGTTTGAGTCCCAGAAGTGCCATTATCTTTTTCTGATTTTTCTGTCTCCAGATTTTGATTGAGTTTCGCTAATATTGTCTTCATTTAATTTAAGGTCCTTACGTATGAAATTGGCGTTTTGCCGTACTGGCAACTTTGATCTCAAATATCTTCTCTTTGGTTAGGAATTCCAAATTCAAATTTATACAGCTATTTACTCATGTATTTGTGTTTCGAAAATTATAATTAATTTGTTTTTCTTTACTTAGTTTACGAAATGTAAAACTTGAAATATCGTGTTATTTACGAGTACGAGTTCCACCGTGGCACCAGTGCTACAGAAACGGCTCAAAGGATTAATGATGTGTATGGCGACGGTGCCGCAAAAGAAAACACAGTGCGTTTTTGGTTCCAACGTTTTCGTTCTGGAAATTTCAACCTGCAGAACAAGCCCCGAGGACGGCCGGAGACCAAAGTTGATAATGAAGAATTGAAGGCTATTGTGGAAGCGGATTCATCGCAAACCACGTCCGAGTTAGCTGCAGGCTGCGGTGTTAGTGATAAAACTGTTTTAATCCGCTTGAAGCAAATTGGGAAGGTAAAAAGGTGGGTACCTCACGAATTGAGTGAAACAAATAAAAAAACGCGCGTTAGAACGCTAGACCACACACTGCACAACAGACGGCTATCAAATTAGAGGAGCTTCAATTGGAATGTCTAAGACATCCACCGTACTCTCCGGACCTTGCCCCAACAGATTATCATTTTTTTCGAAATTTGGATAACTTCTTGCAAGAGAAAAAATTCAACTCCAATGGGGCAGTCCAAACCGCCTTCAAAGATTTCATTGATTCCCGTCCGAATGTTTTTTTTAGTAAAGGGATCGATGAACTACCTATGAGATGGCAAAAGTGCATAGATAGCAATGGTACATACTTTGATTAAATAAATATATTATATTTAAAAAAAATCGACTTTATGTTCTTTCCATACAAATCGCCAATTTCATATGTTAGGACCTAATATAATTTGAGATTTTACTCATAAAGTTAAAAAAAGGTAATAAAAAGTAATAAGTTTGATGAAAATGTGTAAAACGGATGTATGAAGGCCTTAAGGAAAAAATAGACGAAAAGATAAAATGATAAATATTGTAGTGTTTTATGAAAAACGTGAAAGGAAAACTTATTCTCCTATGTCTGTACAAAACGTTACAAAATCTCAGGGGATTTCGAACAATCACACAATAATATTTTACAGTCCTCGCTAAAGCCGAACGACAATTTCTCAAACAAAAATAAAGCCAGCTTTCGATAGTCCAATCTGTTGCCAATTGGCATTCACGAAATATCTAACAAGTTTCGTTATTTATTACCAGTCCCCGGCGTTGCCCGGGCTTTACGCAAAGTCTTTTATAAATCGTAGGTACACAGGAATTTCAGAATATTCGTTTTATTTTGAACGTTAATTATGCAATTTTTCATAAAAGAATATTTATGAGAAGCAAGCTGGAGTACGCGAGCGATGTTTGGTCACCATGTGGCGACACATCATTATTATCATCGCCATCAAAGGAACATACGAGAAACATCTCCTAATATTCGCGCCCATCGGCAAATCTACTTGCCTAGGTACCTTCGTACCTATACTGGCCGCGATGTACTTTCTCACCTCCCGTGCCAGCGCGACGATAATAATATCGCCCCGCCTAGAAAGGTCTCGAGACAGCACCGTACAATATCTGTACGGCGCCGAATATTCTCGTCAACTGCCGAAGTGGCTCGTATTACCTACCGCGAGGTAGTTACTCTACCGCGGCTATATAAGCAGCCGATCGCCCGCCCGCTGCAGTTCAGTCTCACACTTACAGTCGGCCAACATCTCAACATGTAATCAGTGCTCCTGCATGGTATCGCTACGCTCCAGGGCAGCTTCCTCGAGGTCCATCACCACGTCTCAGCCACAAGGCCCATCGTGCCTTCAGCCCCGCAGAACAGCAACATCCCGCGACTTACAAGGCTTGCGTCACCTTCAGTCCGGGGATCAGCTCACCACTTCATGGCACCCCGAAGTCCACCGTGCTTCGCTGCCATGGAACGCGCTCCGCCTCGCCAGGACTACCTGCTGGTGGCTCAGCTCACCGAGCCACACACCGTTTATCTCCGCGATTTAAAGCGTCGAGCAACGGCCTGGAATATAGGTCATCTCCACCGCCATGGTGTCGAGCAACTCGCTGACTTTCACCGCACCATCTCCATCACAGGCACGCCTGCAGCATCTCATCCGGCACCTCGCATTACATCATGTTACCGCTTTACCGACCTCCGCTACGTAGCCCAATAAACGACTGAATCATACACCGACTGACGCCTTTCATTTCTCTCGTCCCGTCTCTACCGATCCGGCCCGCTCCCTCAACTGGTGACCCCGACGTGATTTGAACAAGCAACCTTCTGATGTGAACATGCAGCACGCAACATCCTGACAAGAGTGTTACCACGACGCACCGGTAACACCGCAAAATGAGAGAATCGGTAGAGACACATCAGCATGAACGCGCCGACCAGCAGCATCAACCCGGCTTTCCTGCGACTCCTGGCATCATCTTTCAACCCTGTACTCCGTACACTGGGAAGGAGGTGTGTGGCGACACATCATTATTATCATCGCCATCAAAGGAACATACGAGAAACATCTCCCAATATTCGCGCCCATCGGCAAACCTACTTGCCTAGGTTCCTTCGGACCTATACTGGCCGCGATGTACTTTCTCGCCTCCCGTGCCAGCGCGACGATAATAATATCGCCCCGCCTAGAAAGGTCTCGAGACAGCACCGTACAATATCTGTACGGCGCCGAATATTCTCGTCAACTGCCGAAGTGGCTCGTATTACCTACCGCGAGGTAGTTACTCTACCGCGGCTATATAAGCAGCCGATCGCTCGCCCGCTGCAGTTCAGTCTCACATTAACAGTCGGCCAATATCTCAACATGTAACAAGTGCTCCTGCATGGCACACATCCAGGGCAGCTTCCCGAGGTCCATCACCACGTCTCAGCTACAAGGCCCATCGTGTCTTCAGCTCCTGAGAACAGCTACATCCCGCGACTTATAAGGATTGACGCACCTTCAGCCAAGGGATCAGCTCACCACTTCATGGCACCCCGAAGCCCCTCCGTGCTTCGCTGCCATGGAAACACGCTCCGCCTCGCCAGGACTACCTGCTGGTGGCTCAGCTCACCGAGCCACACACCGTTCATCTCCGCGATTCAAAGCGTCGAGCAATGGCCTGGAAGATAGGTCATCTCCACCGCCAGGGTGTCGAGCAACTCGCTGACCTTCACCACACCATCTCCATCACATCCGTACGCCTGCAGCATCATCTACGGCACTCCGCATTACATCAAGTTACCGCTCACCGACCATCTGCTACGTAGCCCAATAAACGGCTGACTCACCACTTCGACATGACGTCTTTCATTTCTATCTCCCGCTCCCTCAACCATATCACCAGAATTACATTGACATGTTAGAGCAAATCCAGAAGAAATTCCTCAGGTATGTTTACATGCGGAAGCATGGAACCTATCCAAGGTACATGCACCATATTGACTTACTTGAGGAAACTGATTCTGTGAGTCTAGAAACTAGGCGGAAAGCAAGTGTTGCTATTCATCTTTCAAAATTTGGAACAATTTCATCGATAGCCCATTTCTCTTGGGATGCTATGATTTATATTATGTAACAGAAGACTACAGCCGAAGTAGACATTACGACTTATTTAAAGTACCGAACGGCAGAACAGACGTCTTGAAAAAGCATAGCATGACGAGGGGAGTGGTGCTGTTAAATGAACTTGCAAAACATTTGGATATAAGTGACTGTTCTTTATAAGCATTAAAAATACTATTGAATTAGCTTTTTCCCGCGGCTTCGCTCGCATGGTGTAAGAGGGGTTCCCACTCCGCCTTCTCCACCTCCCCCCCCCTCTCACCGCCCTCCCTCCCCCCTCCCTTCTCCCCCTCCCCCCCTTCCCCCTCCCACCTCCCACCCCTATACATTCCCCACGCCGAAACGCAAATTATATGAAATTCCCTCGATAGAAAAAATCGAAAAGTTTGCTCCGAAAATTATTATTCACGTTTGTTTCAGTTATTTTGCAAGTTATATGCAGGAAAAAAATCACAGTGTTTCGTTAAATGCTCTTTTAGACACCCCCCAAGAGATTTTTGCTCTATTTTTAACGGGGATACGGCGCCTTAATAGATTTTTGTATAATAATTTAAGTAAGTGTTATTCCGTAGTCGTAGTTGTTAGTCCGATGAGATACCGGCAGATCTGTGGAAGTCATTAGGAATGGTAGCAATAGAATGGCTCACAAACCTATTTAATAAAATAGGCAGGAGTAAAATTCCTGAGGCGTGGCGGCAAAGCTTCCTTGTACCATTCTATAAAAATAAAGGTGACGTTACACAGTGTGGTAATTACAGGGGCATAAAGTTAACCTCACACACTCTTAAAATCTGGGAACGCATACTGAATAAACGAATATATGATCTTGCCAAAATCACACCAAATCAATTCGGTTTCACCCCATCAAAATCTACGACAGACGCATTACAGGCGGTGAAAAATACCGTCTCAATAGGGAAAACTTACACTTCATCTTTATCGACTTAGAAAAAGCTTTCGACCGAGTGCCAAGAAGACTTGTGTGGCAAGCTATGAGAGCTCAGGAACTACCAGAACATTATGTGAACCTCATAGAAGACATGTATAACAATACCCGCACAAGGGTCAGAAGCCCGGTCGGTCTGAGCCAAGAATTCGAGGTTGAGGTGGGAGTTCACCAAGGTTCGGCGCTGAGCCCATTACTGTTCAACTTAGTAATGGATTACATCACCAAAAATATTCAAAAGAAACTACCCTGGAACCTTCTGTATGCAGACGATATCGTACTGATTGCCAAAACTGCAGAAGATATGCAAAATACCTTGACAGAATGGATAACAGCACTTGAAACATCAGGACTTCGTGTCAGCAGGTCAAAAACGGAGCACTTGGAATGTAATTTCAGCAGTACAGCGAGCAACACCACCGTTTACTATCCAGACAGAATGCCGGTGCCAAAAGTAGAATCCTTCAAATACCTTGGCTCAGTAATAACAAAAGATGCAAATGTAGAGGCCGATGTATCTCACAGAGTAAATGTTGCGTGGCAGAAGTGGCGATCACTCACTGGAGTACTGTGCGATTCAAGCATGCCCATTCGCACAAAAGGCAAAATATACAAAACTGCAGTGAGACCAGCAATGCTGTATGGGGCTGAGTGTTGGACAGTGAAGGAAAATCACGTCCAAAAACTGCACTTAGATGGTCAGGTGGGGTTACGAAACTGGACAAAATACGAAACGAACATATACAGGTAGTTTCAAGGTAGCCCCCCTTCCTGAAAAACTAACAGAAAGTCGCTTACGGTGGTATGCTCATGTAATGAGAAGAGACAACGAACACGTGTGCCATAAAGCGCTAGCTATACCTGAAATAAAAAGAGGAAGAGGACGCCCCCCTCTGACATGGTGGACAAGCATGGCAAAAATAGCTCAAAATTTCCCCAATCCAACAACCCAAGACAGGTCGTCTTGGCGCAGATTGATTAGGAGAGCGACCCCACTTAAAGTGGGAAGTGGCAAAGAAAAAGAATTTAAGTAAGTGTTATTACATTTACTTTTTCTCTCCAGGTGTAATTCTATCTGTGTGTAATTCTGGCAGTGTAATGTGTAAATGTTTTTCAGTACACTTTACATTTCATCATCTAAATTTTCCTCGCATCTCGTCTGCCATCCATTCAAGTATCTCATCGCGTCACAGACGAAGAGCAAAAGTTTCGATCCCTTCTATTAATAGCTTTCCACTGCAGTTGGGCGGCTATGACGTCACCGCCGGGAGGGGGCGGTATCGCTGAGGGGATGGGGCGGGGGTAGCGACGCCGAGCGAGCCTCCGGCAGTGCGGGGACGCGCCGGCAGATGGCAGACGGCGCTATCGATCGATGGTTTGCGTCCTAGATAAAGCCATTCATAACATCAGGTACACCAAAAGTACACCAACAAAAAATAATGGGTAATTAGATATTATATTATTAAGGCCGTATTCCCGCTCAAAAAGAAGAAAATGGAGAGATTTGTAATTACGAATGTTGGAGAGAAGGCGCTTATATTTAAAATGTAAAATTGAAGCGAAAATTGTGAAAATGTTTAATGAAATACGACTCGTTTAAAATGGAGCGAAAATCTCATGGGGGCTGTCTAAAACAGTAGTTTTAAAGAAACATTGTAATTTTTTTCATACATATAACTTGTAAAATAACTGAAACAAACGTGTTTATAATAATTTTCGTAGCAAATTTTTCGAATTTTTTCTATCGAGGGAATTTCGTATAATTTGCGTTTCGGCATGGGAAGGTATAGATATTATTTTTCAAGAATAACATTTATTTTTTAAGAGCTTTAAAACTTATAAATGTTTAAAGGAGATATGTAAGAAATCAGCAGAAATTCCACAATCTTCCAGAACATTCCACAACATTTGAGTGTTCTGGAATAATGATGTTCCCGATTCTCTATTCCCGAACGTTCCACAGCATTCAAGAATGTTCCTGGATATTCTGAAACGTTGCGGAATTCTCTCAAATGTTCTGGACTATTCTAGAAATTTCTAGAAGGCGAAACTTCCAACCATTATATCTTCAAAAGCACGCCCTTCAGGTAAAAGTGAGAACCTTCTTCATGTATGGGAGATAGAGGGCTATTACACCATATAACTCCCTGATCGTACCGGAACCCGTTTTTTTTTGTTTTAGCGAAAAACACGTTTTTGTACACTTTCTTTTACAATATATGTATATTGATTATTTTCAATTAATTAGTTATAAGTTATAACTAGACATCGGATTATATGCATTTGCATATTGGCATATGCAAATGCATATAACTCTATAATTACGACGTTAATGCATATTTCAGCCTTTTTATCCAAATCGTGCATATTTTGTTTAATAACGGGAGGTATCATCTACGTATAGGGAGCTATGTGACGATGAAGCGTAGGGCACCAGCGCAGTGGCTGACGTGAAAGCTGGCCAAGCCTTGCAAACTTTTTATCCAAATTTACTACACATTACCTGCTTAGCTCACGGGTTTCATCGCCTTGCAGAAGAGATACGGCAAGAGTATGGGAATGTTAATAAATTGATTTCCTCTACAAAAAAAAAGTTTTTAAAAGCCCCGTCGCGTGTGTAGTCTTATAAAGAGCAATTGCCAAATCTAGCATTGCCGCCAGAACCCATAATTACTCGATGGGGTACTTGGCTAAAGGCAGTATTATTCTATGCTGAAAATTTTGAGGCCGTAAAACAAGTAGTTGGGCAATTTGACAGTTCTGAGGCCATTGCAATTCATTCAAGCAAGCTAGCATTTGAAGACGCATCCATTAAACAGAATATCGCCCTCATCTCAACACATTTCCACAAGTTACCAGATGCCATAAAAAAATTGTAAACAAAAAACCTTCCTCTATTCAAAGCAATAGAAATACTGGAAACAATGATCGAACTCGCCAACGCTCTTCCTAATTCAATATCAGAAAAGATTCGTAAAAAGTTAGACTCTATTTTGCTTAAAAACCCGTGTCTTGAAGACATGAAGAACATTAATGCCTACACAACGGCACAGGTCATACCCTGCCTAAACAGGTATCTCCAGAAATGGCGCCAAATTTTAAATTTTGTCCAATGACGTCAGTTGACGTAGAGAGGTCGTTTTCGGCGTACAAACTGGGTGACAAACGTCACAAATTTGAGCTCGAAAATTTGGAAAAATACTAGTTGTATATTATCACAAAAACTATGCATAATTTTAAGAATATTTCGCTGTTTTTTACGGTCTTTAATTAAAATATATAAAAATATAAATGATTTTTTGATTTTGCATTCTGCATATTTTGGGCAAATCAAGAGTTTTTAGTGCATATTTCGGCCTTTTTTAGTGCATATTTGCATGCATATTTTGGCACTTTGTTAGTGCATATAATCCGATGTCTAGTTATAACAAATTAATTAAGGCCAGAATTGGACGTGGACTAATTGGATGTAAAAAAGTGTAAACAATTTTTTTCTCTTCGTCTCTCGTTTACACGTAATACAATCGACAATGAATGGTTTCAATTCAAGACAAATTAGTTGAAATTTAAACTTAAATTTACAGCGGATTTTTGTTTGCGAATATTCGTTTAAATAAAATCATTAAAAAATATATACGTACATGTGTTTCTTGACGAAAATTGGTCCGTTTGTGTATTTATTTGCGCACTTTAAACAAAATATATTTCAGATTTTTTTAACATTTTTATTTAACTTAGACATTATTAAAAAATGATAAATACTTATAATCAAAAAATAATTACAAAAAGTACATTATTTTAATAGTTTTATCATCAAGCCTTTCAGCATTTTTGGATGTAGATATAAATTAAAGCAAATTTGGAATGAAATAAAATCGATATTGAGTTATAATTTTAAAAAGCTGGTACGGAGAATAATTAATCTTTCTCATTGTAACCGCCCTGCACGATCGTAAGAACAACTTTCGACGAAATGTGAATTTTCGGCCGCATGCTATTTAAACGCTCTTAATAATGTTTTTTTATGAAATTTTCACTAAAAGAAGTTTTTACGTCTATAACATTTCTCAGAAACAGTCGTGGGTAACCAGTAACCAAGAATAAGGTCGTCAGACATGATTCATTGTGTAATTCGAAAAGTGCAACTTCAATCAGTTGTTTGCAAAGCTTTGGTTGTGAGTGAGTATCAGTGTGTTTTACTTAAAGGGCATTTCACCATCCTCTTGATAGCTTATCCATCTTTAAAAAAAAAATTGTTGCATTCATAATTTTAACATTTCAAAAATAATATGTTTACTATCTGGCTCCCGGCATGCGTTGCAATGATGTATTCAAAGAAATAAATTGTTTCTCCCAACATGTCCTTTCCCGTACGTCCCCTTTCCCCTCCCGCTTGCCCCTTCCGCCTTCCCCGCCTAACCGCTCCCCCGTCCCTCAAACCCCCCTCCCGCGTTCCATATACTCAGTCCCAGTACATTCCGTTTTCAAACAGCTCGCGTGCCACCTATTACAATTTTTATATTCAAATTTTCATTTTTCGTAGGTATATTACAAATATTAATTTTTATATATTATAAGAGCAATCAATCAAATTAGGTACCTCACATACCTATTTAAAATATCTATAATTTAAAAATCCATATACAATACTTTTAATACAAATAAAAACCAGCTCCCTGCTAAATTCAACTTCATCAAACGCGCGAACTGTCAAACGTGCGAAGTTAAAATAGTCGTTAAGTTTTCTGAAATTATCCAATTTTCTGCGCAGTTTTATTAATTTTTCTTTCCGTAAGAACATTCTACAAAGTATTAGAAAACTTTTAAAAAAAGATGAAAGAAATAGGTAAAGTCGTTCTGAAGTTATGGCGTGACCAAGGGAAACAGGGATTCCTTTATACATATATATTGTATATATATAAATATTTATTTTTTACATTAACTCCACATAAGAAGCCTTGAGGAAAATAATTTCCCTCAGGGCCTATGTCATCTGGGATGCTGTGTGGAGGGTCTTTTTGAGGAGAGGAAGGAATGAACATTGGTCTTGAAGAGACCGATGTTGTAGGAAGGAGGAAACATAGAGGCCGGCAAATAATTCCACAGCCGAGCTGTTGAACACAAGAACGAGTCGAAGAAGCGACCTGTTGTCATGTGACAAATGTCAACCGTGTACAAATGTTGGGCACGCGTTTGGCGTGTTTTCCGACTATGCACCGGTGCCGAAGGGATCAATGACGCTAATTCCTCGGAGCATCTTCCATTATAATACCGGTAGAACAAGGATAGCATTCCCACCCGCTGCCTGTGCCCTAAGGATTGCAATCCGTCTATTATGATGGGAGAATCTATCAAACGGACCGCCCGTTTCTGCACAGAGTTCAGGGTATTTTTCGGGTATTTTAGAGCTCCAGACCAGAGGTGGCTTCCAAATTCAACCGTGGGGCACACAACTTTACTCTGGCTTCTATACATTTTATTATCTATTATATATATAATATATAATAGCGTGTAAAATCCAAATAAATATTCCATTTATTTGGATTTTATCGCAAAGCGAAAATATTTTGACCCTCCGACAAAATATGCACTTAGGACTGGGAGGTAAACATATTTAACATCCTGAACGCTTAAAAATATATTAGGTAGGTTTATAGTCAGTACCTTCCCACTTATAATACTGGTCACACATAGACTGCAAATTGTATAGATTCGCAGACTTTCGCATTTTCTGGACCCCTTTGCTTTTTGAATTCTTTAAAGGGGGTCGCCAGAATAGTCGACTTCTATTCAAAACCAAAATGGAGCGTTACACAAAAGAAAAGTCTCGGTTTTCTATACATCCAATACTATTCACTACATATGTGGTGTGCTAACCTTGGTGGCATAAAGGTGTATGAATAGCGTCCTCGGTCACCGAATGTATTGTGTAAATAAGAACTATTTGTAATGTTTTTTTTTTGTGTACTTAACATTATTGCGAATATGATTGCTAAAAATTTACATCTTTACATTTGGCTACATTAATAGTTGTTTTTAAGGAGATCCAATTCGTAAAAATTATTCGCCACTTAAGGGCCCGCAACCCGGATTTGTACCGATTTATTACATATTTCCCTTAAACACGGTAAGTTTTAAAGCTCTAAAAAAAGCTTAAAACGCAAATTATATAAAATTCCCTCGATAGAAAAAATCGCAAAGTATGCTCCAAAAATTATTATTAACACGTTTGTTTCAGTTATTTTAAAAGTTATATGAATGAAAAAAATTCACAGTGTTTCTTTAAATGCTTTTTAAGATAATGCCCGCAAATTTTTTGCTCTGTTTTAAACGAGTCGTGTTTTATTAAACATTTTCGCAATTTTCGCATCGATTTTGTCGCTGTAAATGTTAGCGCTCTCCTCTAACATTCGTAATTTCGTATCTCTCCATCTTCCTCTTTTCGGGCCCGGTTGCAGAGCCTTAAGAGGAACGACTGCACGGCCTTTTTCATACAAAACTTAAATTTGGAATTGAAGCCAAAATACTTGACCTAATTAAATAATTATTTTTTAATCAAAAGGTGTAGTAAATATCTATAAAGCCCCGTTCTGATTGAGTATGTATTTTAGTCGAGTGAAGAATATAGTAGTAACTAAACGCGTCCGAACACCGTAACTTTAGTAGAGCGGGTGAGTCAGCTCTTTAGTAGATTCAATCCATTTCGTTCTATTTTTCGGGCGAGTAAGTATAGAGTTTTAGCAGTGTTCATTTGTGAACGCGCGGAAATGTCGTGGCGATAGAGCGAAGATGCTACCCTTAATTTATTTATGCTGCTATTAATCTCTTTTCGTGTCCACAGATTATTTATTTTCATCTTACTAATTTATTCTTCCACCTCTTCTAAAATAAAGATTAAAATAACATGAAAATAAGCTTAATTAGCGTATTTACTTTGCTTTGTAGCGCCCGTCATCCGCCGTCATCTTGCAACGGGCGGCGGGCATAAATGTACTCTACTTGAATGTAATGCGGACGGTTTCCGGCGAGTCAAGTAGCGAGTGTACTCGATATCAAATATCTATTACAAATATCTACTTTTTTTCTTGTGTTTCCAATTATAAAACATACTCCATTAAAGAAATTGATTTTTCATGATTTTATTTATTTATTTATTTAAACGCCATAGTATGGCTTTTAGATTGAAGTTAGTACATCTATCTATCTATCTTCTATCTATCTATCTATCTATCTATATAAATAAAAATGAATCGCCGAAATGTACGTACGCGCATAACTTTCGAACCACTGCACCAAATTGGATAATTATTTTTTTTGTGTGTTCGTTATTGTTAGGACAAGGTTTGTATAAAACTTCTGGTGAGCTCTGGCATTATGAAATTTGTATAAAAATTGCTATTGGTAGCACACGAGCTGTTTGAAAACTGAATGTATGGAAAGCGGGAGGGGGAAAGTGGGAGAAGAATTTGGGTAGGGGATTCGCGGGGGGGGGGAGGGGAACTAGAGAGGGGGAGGGGATCCTGGGAGGGGGAGGGGGACCTGGGAAGGGGGAGGGGAACTCGGGAAGGGGGTTCGCGGGACGGGGAAAGGGGGTGGAGTGGAGTGGGGAGAGGGAAGGTGAGGGAGACGGAGTGGGAACGTGAGAGGGGAAGGGGACGCAATAGAAGAAGGGGAGGCGGAAGGGGAACGGGGTGAATGGGAAAGAACACGCAGGGAGAAACAATTTCTTTATTAAATGGCATAGCAACGCATGCCGGGTACCAGCTAGTGATATTATAAGTATACAGTGGTACACAGGAGATTATCAATAATAACAAAGTAGAAATGAACATTTAACGAAGTAGCAAGTATTTAGGTAAAGGATACTATTATGTGTTACTAAACTACTGTTACTATACAAAAAAATAATATCAATGTTATAATAACCGAGAACATAAAATTTAGATAGGTTTTTTTTTATTTTTTTATTTATTTTTTATTCATACATTTTTTATTAGTAACAGATATTTGTTTTTTTTTTGGCTACCACACTAGGCTAAGCCCGTGTTGTGGTAGTCGTACATTTAATATTTTAACATTTCAAAAAATATTAAGAAATACTTAAAACTAATGAGAAAAAAAAAGATCATATTTTAAAGAAAAGTAGAAATAAAAATGAAAATGAAATTATTAAGCAGGTATTGCTAATTAGCAAACTGTTTCAGGGCTGTCAGTTAAATATTTAATAATAATTTTGGTTTAAAAAAAATAAATCATTTTTAATAAATTTAAATTAAAAATTTCACAATTTTCACGTCGATTTTGTCACTTTAAATACTAGCGCTCTTCTCTAACATTCGTAATTTCATATCTCTATCTTCTTCTTTTTGTGCGCGGTTGCGGGGCATTAAGAGGAATATAAACGCTAGAAATATATCGAATCTCATGCCTGCAAAATTTTAAAATCGAGCGTCTTTTTGCACGAGGCTAGTAAGCGAAAAAGTGGTTTTTATTTATTTTGTGCATAATTTTATAAGAACGAAAAAAGTTAGAACATAGATAAAGTCAAAAATAGCCTTAGCCGTAATGGGGTATTTTTTTTAAAATTGTTACTTACATTACTTCATAGTTAAGTCATGAGAAAACATTTTTTTTAGTGGTTTAGGCTTATATTTTTTGTTACGTAAATAATAATTTTATTGTAATTCCAATACATAGATAAAGTAGTTAAAGCTTCAATTTATCCGTTGCATATTTTTTGATGTTCATACTGTAAGCCGATTCGTCGTAAAGATTAATCAAAATAGTATCTAAATAGGATTTCACGTATATATTCATCTTAACCTATTTTCATCGCTAATCCGTTCTTGCTAAACTCACAACACACAACCGAACACAACAAAGTTGACACAGTAATTATTGTTGCATTTATCTGCATTGATTGGCGCCAATCTCCATTAGCCATTGCAGTTTCCTTGGCAATGTCAATTGATTGATGTAACGCAGTAATTGACCCGCGTTGGACCACAACAAATGCATTAGTGAAGCATAAGTTGCAGTAGCATGTGATAAAAACCGCGATCCCGTTGATTAATAAAAATAGATCGCAGTTGTGTCACAGGCATTGATAAGAGAAACAAGGAAGATGGGCCATGAAAGCCAATATCCTTCACCCATACTCATGGCCGTAGGCTCGATGGGGCAAGGTGGGGCGTTTGCCCACCCTGGCTGGTCATATTTTTTGTATTTAGGCTCTGCAACCGGGCCGCGTATTTACAAAACCTATACCGTTTCAGTCGCTTTAAATGTTCAATATCAAAATTTAAATATTTAGAAATAAAATTGTTAATTTCTAAAATACACACTATAAAGAATATTTTATCTAGATTTTAGAACAATTTTTGTTTTTGCAAAGTGATAAAAAATTATCAATATAGAGGTGTATTTACAATATATGGGAATAATATTAAAATTTGAATATTTAGAAATAAAATGATTAATTTCTAATATACACATCAGAAAGATTATTTTATCTAGATTTTAGAACAATTTTTGTTTTTGCAATGTGATAAACAATAACCAATTTAGAGGTATATTTAAAATGTAAATTGTCGCTACCTCGACTGAATCGGTATAGGTTTTGTAAATACGCAACCGGGCCCGAAAAGAAGAAGATGGAGAGATACGAAATAACGAATTTTAGAGGAGAGCGCTAACATTTACAGCGACAAAATCGATGCGAAAATTGCGAAAAAGTTTAATAAAACACGACTCGTTTAAAATAGAGCAAAAATCTCACGGGCATTATCTTAAACAGCATTTAAAGAAATACTGTGATTTTTTTTCAAACATCTAACTTGTAAAATAACTGAAACAAACGTGTTTATAATAATTTTTGAAGCATGATTTGCGATTTTTTCTATCGAGGAAATTTTATATAATTTGCGTTTCAGCGCGGGCAAAGTCTAGATATTATCTTCAAGAATAACATATATTTTTTTAAGAGCTTTAAAACTTACCGTGTTTAAGGGAAATATGTAATAAATCTGTAGAAATCCGGGTTGCGGGCCCTTAATAGGCCACTTGCATGGATTTCATAACGACTTGGAAAAAATCGTGTGGATAGATTTTTTTACCAAGATTACGAAAATGTTGGTAATTTTTTTTAGAAATGTACAGTTTTTTATTTTTAAATAAATAAATCCATTATTTGGGCTCGTGACGTCACTACATGAAAATGTCCCGTCTCCGAAAATGTTGCTATTAATTTTGTAAAATTCCACACTGATTTTTTTTTTTTTATATGGCAACACTTTGAATTCAGGCGAATTTTTTAATTTGACATTTAACGTTCACTAGATTTATTGTTTGTTCTCTGCGAACGTATCATTTGGTTTGACTTTTTGACAGATGTTATGAAGAGAACCCCGTACAATTTACGCTGTCTGTACGTGTTTTAGAGGTATAATGGTAGTAGTGCTGATCTTAACAAAATCAAATTTTATAATATTCTTATTATTATTATAATTTACAAGTACATTATATTGGATTTAGTAATATAAACGTTGAACATCATAATGATTTATGATCAATTAGATGGATCAAGGAAAAAAATATTTGTGAGACGTAATATTTTTGGTATGCCTCGTTATTCTCCTGTGCCCTTTCTTGCGGAAAATGTTCTTTTTTTTTAAATGATTTTCGGCTATGTAATTATCGTTTTTTCGCACCTTTAAAATTATATCCCGTCTTTCCGGTTTATAAAAATGGTCTGATTCTTCGGATTGAAATTTTCAAAAAATCGCCAGAGTTTCAAAAATACGATTAAAAGAAATACAAAATGTCTTAGAATATTTGCCTAAACCGAAATTTTTGTTTTAAATGTGATGCAAGTGGCCTATTGGTTTTGTCGCGTTGATATCCATTGTTCGTAGTTCGGTGACAGTCATCAACTTTCTATGGCATATCTCCTTTCTATTATAAAAAATGTATCGGCACGGTATTTTTTACATTTTTTATTATTTTATTTATTATAGCAACTATATAAAAAAATTTTACATACAAAATGTAATGTGAAATTAAGTATAAAATATTGTATTTCTTAGTCCTCCTCACTAGGGGGTCCTGTGCCGAGGCGGACTAAGGTTATTTAAATATAGTTCATTTGTCTTCTATGTCGTTTTTAGCGTCTTCGCTAGGGTTTTCTCATTGACCTCTTTAAGCCATATTTTTATTCTTGATTTGTATTGAATTGGATTTTTTATTAGTTTTATGTCTTGGGGAAGGATGTTATGGAGTTTTGTTGCAAAGTATGTATAGTTTCTTCGTCCAAATGTGGTTTCATAACTTGGAATATTTTTTATATCATTTTTATTCGATCTAGTGTTATGCATACACGGTCTAGAAGAGGATTCATTATTTTTGAAGAGCTTCAATAATATATTTTTGGCGTATATTTGTTGTTCATTTGGTACGTCAAAGTTATTGAAAATTTCAATTGAAGGCGTTCTAATTGGTACTTTCAATATGGTCTTTATGATTCCTTTTTGAATCGTATTCAGGCTGTGTAGGTACGTATGTGCAGCAGATCCCCATCCTATGATTCCATATTCAATTCGAGAATGACATAACGCGTAGTAGACCTTTTTCATATCCTTTTTATTTATATCGTTCAGTGTCTTTTAAGGATCCCCACTTTTCCTCACTTTTATTCAATGTTGCGTTTTATAATTGTCTTGTTTCGTAAATGTTTTATTTTGTCAGTGTTCTGTTTCTCATGGAACCATTACTATCTGTTTGTCGCCAGGTGCCTTCCTGATACCATTCGTGTTCATGCTGATCCTGGAGGGTATTCCCCTCTTCCTGATCGAGATCGCCATCGGCCAAAAGATGCGACTGGGCGCGCTGGGCGTGTGGAACACCATCCACCCCTGGTTGGGGGGCATCGGGATCAGTAGCTGTGTGGTCACCCTGTTTGTGGCGCTCTACTACAACGTCATCATCACCTGGGTCTTCTTTTATCTCTTCAATAGTCTGCAGGTATGTAGTTTCCCCTGTGCTGATTATTCTAGTATTCCTAGCCATCTTAACTAAATTATGGCATCCCACAGGGCTCGGTTCAGTCTCCACTGTTAATGTGCCTCTAAATGTTCCTTCATAAATGTGTCCTTCCTTTTTTACACCTGCTAACCCCACCATCTTTGGTATTCTTCTACCTCTTCAACAATATTCAGGTATATCGCTAATCCCATCCTGATCAATCTTGCATTACTAGGCATAGCATCTAAATTTTGGCATCCCACAAGAATCGGTTTTGTCTCCACCGTTAAGTCCCGGCTACCCGAATTTCTAGCGATTTCTTACATATCTCCCTTAAAAATTTGAAGTTTTTAAGCTCCTAAAAATATATATGTTATTTTTTAAGATAATATCTATACATTCCCCACGCCGAAATTAATGAAATTCCCTCGATAGAAAAAATCGCAAAGTAAGTCTGTGTCAGTAATTTTACCAGTTACATGTATGAAAAAATTCACAGTGTTTCTTTAAATGCTGTTTTAGACAGCCCCCAAGAATTTTTTGCTTTATTTTAAACGAGTCGTGTTTTATTAAATATTTTCATAATTTTCGCATAGATTTTATCGCTTTAAATATTAGCGCCCTCCTCTAACATTCGTAATTACATATCTCTCCATCTCCTTCTTTTTGTTCGCGATTACGGCGCCTTAATGTGCCTCTAAATGAATTCTTCCTTTTTTATACCTACTAATGTCATCATCACTGGTCTTCTTCTACCTCTTCAACAGTGTGCAGGTATTTCACTTGCCTCGTCTTGATCATCCTAGAATTCCTAGCCACCATATCTAAATTATGGTGACCCACAGAGATCGGTTCTGTCTCCACCATGTGCCTCTAAATGTCGTTTCTTTTCTCTGTATTCACTAATGTCACTATCGACCAATCTTCTTTTGTATCTTCAACGGTCTGTCGCTTATCCTATCCTGTTTATCCTAGCTTTCCTCATATTTAAATTATAGCGCCCCACAGGGATCGGTTCTGTCTCCACCGTTAATGTGCCTCTAACTTTTCTTTATAACTATTAACGTGATAATCACCTGGTCTTTCACCTCTTCAACATTCGACAGGTATGTCGCTTTTCCTGTCTTGATCATCAAAACTAAATAATTGTATCCCACTGTGATCGATTCTGTCCGCCTCTGGTCGTGGCGCTTTGCTACAACGTCATCTTGGCCACCGTTTCAATTGGTGTATGGAGAAAGGGAAAGCGAATTTACATACATTATTCATTTCAGTTAAATTATCAAATTTCACAATTACTTGAAAAATTGGAGTCAAGTTCAGACAGCAAGGGGAGAAAATATAATTAATAAAACTAAGAGAGTGAACAAAACATGAAATGTGAACTAAAGTTCCGACTTTTAGCCCGCTGAAAATACAATCTCAAGTCTAGTACGTGAATTTTAAAAAGCTTAGAGGTAATGGGGTTATCTTTGATGTCCAATTTTCGTTCGAAAAGTGAGGAAATTACTTTTTGTAAAGTGAGCGAATTAATGAAACCACGGTTTTGGTGGGATAACCTTTGTACGAAGCAAAAAGCTTCTTTCGATTGACTAATAGGTGCCAATACTCATCCCAAATATTGCAAGTTTTTTTGTAAAATGGAAAAATATGTGTTTTGTAAGGGTAATGTTAGGATTGGACGCTCTTTTTTTGCAAGGAATTCCCAAATTCATAATTAAATCAAAACTAATAGGTATCATAACTAAGTTATGGTATCCCACAGGGATCGGTTCTGACTCCACTGTTAATGTGGTTTACTGTGCATTATTGCATTATTATATTTTTTGTACAAACATTTTTTTTGTTAGTCATGTTTAATAATGAAACTGTTTTTTATCGAAGCTATTATTTGTATAGCCTGTAAATGGCACATAAATTCACGATTAATTCTAAAAGGAAACATCAATCACATAAGCTAGATTTTTTATATAAGGCAGAGAGCGCCTTTTAATTAAAACTCAGGTGACACGTGTCGTAAGACCATATTGCCACGTAGAAAACTCATCAAAAGTTATGTCCAATCTAACCCAACTCAGAAACCGACTGAAATGAAAACATAACTCACCCCTGAACATTTTAGTGTCCCTAGAAAACTGAGATAATGAAAGTTCGCCGGAATGTATTACAACACAACATCTGACCACCGTGCCATTGAAACCGCGGGGTAGGCAGACATTACGGTACGCTGTAAAACTCTATCTTGGCATGCATTTCTTGCTTAAGAGGAATATAAACGCTAGAAATATGTCGAATCTAATGCCTGCAAAATTTTAAAATCGAGCGTTTTTTTGCACGAGGCTAGTAAGCGAAAAAGTGGTTTTTATTTATTTTGTGCATAATTTTATAAGAACGAAAAATGTTAGAACATAGATAAAGTCAAAAATAGTCTTAGCCGTAAAGGGGTATTTTTTAAAAATTGTTACTTACCTTACATTACTTCATAGTTAAGTCATGAGAAAACTTTTTTTTAGTGGTTTACGCTTATATTTTTTGTTACGTAAATAATAATTTTATTGTAATTCCAATACATAGATAAAGTAGTTAAAGCTTCAATTTATCCGTAGCATATTTATTGATGTTCATACTGTAAGCCGATTCGTCGTAAAGATTAATCAAAATAGTATCTAAATAGGATTTTACGTATATATATTTATCTTAATTGGCATTCATACATTGGCGTAACGGCGTCTTCAACCGATAAACTTACCTTTAGATGCTAAGAGCAGTCCAACAAGTAATTAATAGTAAAACCGAATTTGGGGACGCTGCAATCGTTAAAATTGCTGTAAAGAGCGTGACTCCTATTTTTAATTTTATTTTTGATGATTATGCATTATACTCTATAGAGTTAACACCGCCGCGCATGTATTCTTTTTCGACCGGCCACAATTATTATCAACATTTGCTTGTTTGTATCTTCGGTACTATTCAAATTTTAGATTTTTTTTTACAGTTCTGTCCTAAACAAGCTCTAATCTAATTAATATGATACATTTTGAAAGGCATGATATTTCGTTGTGGGAGACAACCTCAATGCCAAAACTAAAAGTGGAATTTTATAGTCCTACAAGTCTTGTAGTCCAAGTTGTGTACCCTGTACACGAAGTCCAGAAATTAGTGGTGGGTGCTCTGCGAAAGGCGAGTATTTAAAAATATATTATTTAACTAGATGACCCGGCAAACGTTGTTCTGCCATATAAATTATTTCTATGTGTGGATGAAAATTCGATGAGGCGGATGTAGCGCCATCTGTCATTCAACAACACAAATAATTTCGTTAAGTTAGAAATACGAATGACGTTAATATTTGACGTAAATTGACATAAATTTGACGGTTCCATGCCAACTCAGAATGAAACCAACTCAGAAACACCTCAGAAAGGTCATAAGAAGCTATGAAAGAATAATTTTAAAATATCCGGTAACCCTAACCTAACTTAACCTATTTAATCAATTTTTTTATCATCACTCTTAATGACCTTTCTGAGGTGCTTCTGAGTTGATTTTATTCTGAGTTGTCTGGTCACCCAATTTGACGAATGACGTAAATTTGTTCATACAAAAATACTAAAATCGTGATTCAAAAATGGGTGGGTGGGGTAGGAGGGTGAAAATTTTGGGTTATAGGTATTTTTTGATGGCAAAAAAAAAAAACATTTTGTTTTTTTTTTTTTATAGGGGCACCCTAACCAGCGAGCGGTATGAAATATACTTTACAACCTGTTCTCATAAAATATAAATATATAACACAATTGTTGGTAAAGGTTATTTATTTAAGAAAGTATGTTCACAGATCACATAATATGGTAAAAATAGTCACAATGTATCAATTCACTAATTAACTGAGCAAGGGATCGGAGGGAACCTTGCCGTTAGGCTTTGGGAACAACAAAACTGACTGTGGTTCTGCTTAGAGGGTCGTACCATAGGACGAAGCGCAACTAAGGCAGCAGTCGGGGGTCTGGTTGGTGCTTTACTTATGGTAGTAGAATACTCCTTAGAGGGTCGTGCCAGAGGACGAAGCGCAACTAAGAGAGCGTACTAGCCAAGAGCGAGCTGCAGACGAACTGACTAATTTAGGGCGCGCGGCCTGTTATATAGCCCATTCCTTGTTGCGGGGTGTGGTTTATGTAGCGGCTCGAGGGTGGGAGATGCGCAGAAGGCGTCGGCGCATCCTGGTTTGCTTAGGGGTGGGTGAGCAGGATGGCGCTGTACGGGGGAAAGAGATGGTGTAGTGGCAAGCGTAAAAACGGCGCGCTACAAATACACATAAAAAAATTTCACAAAAATCAGTCGAGCCGTTTCGGAGAAGTGCGAACACAAACACCGTGACACGAGATTTTTATATATTGGAGATACTAGCGAGTTCCCGGCAAGCGTTGCTATGCCACTTAATAAATAAATTGTTTCTCCTGGCGTGTCCTTTCCCGTTCCTCTTCCGTCTCCCCTTCCTCTCTCGCATCCCCTTTCCCTCACGCATTCCCACTTCGCCTTCCCTCTCCCCACTCCCCTCTTCCGCTTCCCCCGCCCCACGAAGCCTTTCTCTCGAGTTCCCCTCCCCCTCCCGAGTTCCCCTCCCCCTTTCCGCAATCCATACATTCATTCCCTTAATTGAATTATGCGCTTAAAAACATTTCGGCGATTCATTTTTATTAATATGGATTCGAATTTTTGTAATTTTTTAACGTTTGTTATCAAGATATTTGCACGAAAAAGCTTTTTTCGTATTTTTGAAAATGTACTTGCCAAAAAACCTCTTTTTTAGATGCTAAACCAAAAAAAATGTTAAAAAAGTGAGCATAAGACACCGTTACCAAAAAACACAACGAAATTAAACAGATATGTCGTTGTCCATTTAAATGTAGTTGTAGTATAATTTATTTCAAAATCGGTGCCAAAAGCAGTCTTGCCACGTGCTACTGTTTAAATTTTAACATTTTATTGTCAAACAGTACTGTTGTCTCTTAATTTACGGTAATTAGAAAATATATTGGGTATCTTCCAAATAAGTTAGGGGGCGTTCAAGTATTACGTAACGCAATTTTTGACCCCCCCTCCCCCCATGTAACGCGCCATAACGTTTTTCCGTGCCCTCCCCCTCCCCCCCTAAACGTTACGTAACGCCCAAGGGACAATTTTTACCTGAAAGTCACAATTAAGTTGCGCAAAGTACTAGAAAGTCGCTTAAATACCTTTTTTCTTATTTTGATCGCGTTTGCGGAAATAAATAAAACAAGAGATTTCGAGAACGAAAATGGTTGCCAACTTGGAAGAGTTTAATTCCCTAGTTTTTTTTTTATTTAAATATAGAAAACATGTTACATAACGCGTTATTCGAACCCCCCCCCCTCCCTCCCCCTCGTAACGCACAGTAAAGTTTCACAATACCACCCCCACCCCCCAAGTGCGTGACGTAATACTTGAACGGCCCCTTATAGGTTCGAGTGATTACCAGATGGTTTATTTAGTTATCGTAAATATTTACAAAGAATATAAAACTGGACAGCCGACCTTACCAGGTTAGGCTTCTGTTGCTGCGGCGGGCGGACTGAGGGAGTCCAATCTCACTGAAGCCTTCGGCCATCATCGTAACCGTTCGTACCTAAGTTGTAAGACACGAGCGGTGATAGATGGTACTCTTCTGATATCCAACTCAACTGCCATCTGTTGGGATATATTACAAACTAAGCTATCGACATCTAGTTAGATGAATAATCAATACACTACACGTATCTAGTGTATCTACTCCACATAAATCTCTCATTATTTTCTTCTCAGCATTACTCGGTGTGCATAATATTATTGGTGAGCTGCAGATGGTTTGGGCACTAGTCCAGAGTGTTTTTAACTGGGAAATACTTTCGCAAGGAAGATGCTTTAATCATTGATCTTAATTATTACTTGGCCCAATTGTTTTTAAGGGTAATGGAGTCGGATTGGCACATCTTGCATGAACTGCATTAAGATTATGCTTAATTTACACGGATTTCGAGCAGTAAATGGAGAATTGAAATATGTAATGGCGATTTACACAAGTCATTAGGGATTTATGGCAAAGAGTGGTTCTTAAGTATACTTAAGTACAGTTCAAGAAATAATAGATATTATTTGGGAAAAATCACCCCAAGGACACCCCAAGTACAAATATTTTGGTTTTGATTCATTAAATACGCGAAAATTAGAGACATACATTTTAGACGCGAAGTCTACTGTTCAGAGAACTGTTAGTGTCTGTCTTTAATAAATATTTAGAGACCGAGAAAAGTTTTACGACAAAATCTGAACTAAGTTGGTACACAATATTTGAACACATAAGTCTTGGTGTCGCGAAACTGCGACTCCACTGTTAATTGGCGGTAAATGCTGCAGAGCAAAGCCTGTGCAGCCCTCGAAGGACCAGTCCCGAAACTACGTGAAAACGCTAAGTTATACGGGACGATTAAATAGCATACACTCGCAAAACCTGATGGATAGTCAGTCGATAGTTCAGATCTGTGCTTTTGGAAAATTAGATAAGCACAGATTGGAATAAGGAAAATAGGACTCACCGTTGCAGATGGGGCGTCGCTGATCTCCAGTTTTGGTGTACACTTCTCACTGTTTAAAATTCGCAATATTCTTATAACAAGAGGTTACGATACATGCGCCCTGTCTGAGATGTTATTTTGTACTGAGCCTCGCTGTACACTGTCACCTCTCCAAAGTTGAGTACTTTCTTGCAACAATTTTTATGGTGACATTTGGGAAGGAAAGATTAGGTAGGTGGGATAAATTCAGGATTTTGACATATCTACCCACCAAGTCTGCGAATGCAATACCCAATCAATCCCATATAAAAACGCGCAAACAAGTCTTTTACAATACATTTACAAATTACTGGTAGTTCGTACTGGTACTTCGTGGGTTCTAAATCTACGTAACTAGCACGAGGGCAGTTTTGCAGAGTTCTTCCGGGCTGCAGCCTATAGGATGAAGATTTCCCTGACGATGTGATGATAGCCAACCGCCCCGCGCCGGTAGGAAAGGGCACCAGAAGAAAAAGACGAAATAAAAAATCATTCCTTAAAAAAATACAATGAACTATTTTTCTTTTGTTCATAGTCTCCTCTTCCTTGGTCCTCGTGCCCGATGCTGAACGGTACCCCCATCGCCGAGTGCGTGAAGTCCTCGGAGACGGCCTACTTCTGGTACCGCACCACGCTGGACGCAGCGCCCTCCATGGACGAGCCCGGGGGTCTCAAGTGGTGGATCGTCCTCTGTCTGCTGCTCAGCTGGACGGTCGTCTTCTTCATCGTGATGAAGGGCATTCAGAGCAGCGGGAAGGTAAAATTAATAAATAAATAGACAGATAGTTAAATAGACATAAGATTAATATTAGGTCCTTACATATGAAATTGGCGTTTTGTATGGGAGGAACATAAAGTCGATATTTTTTTAAATATAATATATTTATTTAATCAAAGTATGTACCATTGCTATCTGTGCACTTTTGCCATCTCATAGGTAGTTCATCGATCCCTTTACTAAAAAAAACATTCGGACGGGAATCAATAAAATCTTTGAAGGCGGTTTGGACTGTCCCACCGGAGTTGAATTTTTTCCCTTGCAAGAAGTTTTCAAAATTTCGAAAAAAATGGTAATCTGTTGGGGCAAGGTCCGGAGAGTACGGTGGATGTCTTAGACATTCCAATTGAAGCTTCTCTAATTTGGTAGCCGTCTGTTGTGCAGTGGGCGTTCTAACGCGCGTTTGTTGATTTGCTTCACTCAATTCGTGAGGTACCCACCTTTCAAGCTTTTTCACCTTCCCAATTTGCTTCAAGTGGATTAAAACAGTTTTATCACTAACACCGCAGCCTGCAGCTAACTCGGACGTGGTTTGCGATGGATCCGCTTCCACAATAGCCTTCAATTCTTCATTATCAACATTGGTCTCCGGCCGTCCACGGGGCTTGTTCTGCAGGTCGAAATTTCCAGAACGAAAACGTTGGAACCAAAAACGCACTATGTTTTCTTTTGCGGCACCGTCGGCATATACATCATTAATCCTTCGAGCCGTTTCTGCAGCACTGGTCCCACGGTGGAACTCGTACTCGTAAATAACGCGATATTTCAAGTTTTCCATTTTGTAAACTAAGTGACGCAAAGAAAAAAAAACAATTAAGGAAAAAACAAGTGAATTATAATTTTTGAAACACAAATACATAAGTAAATAGCTGTATAAATTTGAATTTGGAATTCCTAACCAAAGAGAAGATATTTGAGATAAAAGTTGCCAGTACGGCAAAACGCTAATTCCATATGTAAGGACCTAATATACAGATATACCAACGTATAAACTAGCAGATAGACAAACAATCTAACAAACCAACCTACACACCAACAAAATAAGCAGCAATCCAACAAACCAATAAATCTACATAGAAACCAATCAACCAACAAACCAACCCACAACCCAACAAACCATCCAAAAACCAACAAACTAACTATCAAACCAATTAACTTATCAACAAACCAACAAAACAACACACCTAAAAACCAACAAACCAACCACATGTATGACTGTTTACTCTTGTGTTTGAAATTGCATTGCCCTTGAGTGTACTGAAGTTTAAGCAGTTATTAAAATATTTTTTGGACGATGAATTGGAATTTCAACAAAGAAAAGTGTTTTCAATTTTACGCTATAATTTACTAATAACATATATGAAGATATATGGTATTAGTAAATTATATATACGAGTATATATATAAGTAAATTACATATATACCAAATATAATGTAAAAGAGCCAAAATCATTCATAAAACTAGTAATAAACAGAGGTCCCAGTACAGATCCTTGAGAAACTCCGAAAAAAAAAAATTCTTCAGAAATTGATAATTTTGTTACGTATCCGTATTTTTTCGTTAGATCCGAACAGATTGACTCAAGAAGCGTGATCTGTACCGATTTAAAGAAAACTGATGTTTACAATTATGCCCCAGGTAGGCCCATCAAATTTCGATTTGAAATTTTAAAATTAATATCGCCAGAAGATAGAAAAGGTGCTTACTTCGGATACACTGGCACAATTTTATCGGTGATCTCTTAGGTGAACTATATTAAATAATCAGTTTTTGTTTTAATCCTATTTTATTTTTTGGTTTCAGGTGGTCTATTTCACGTCTCTGTTCCCTTACCTGGTGTTGACTATCTTCTTCATACGTGGAATCACTCTGAAAGGTGCCGGGGCGGGCTTAATGCACATGTATACACCTAAGGTCAGTTAAATATAATTCTAACCTCTCAGTATGGTCAGTTGGTATAATAACACCCCGTTGAACATAATATTTAGTTCGTCGTTTATTTTTACTCGCCCAACTGGACTTTTACAAGAAAAGAAAGCAGGTAGAGAAATTTAAAAACTAAACCATCAATGCATCAACAAATGTGGAAATGTATGTTCACGTTCATTTGCACTTTACATATTGTTATAATAATAATATCTTTACAGGTGGAGAAACTCCTGAACCCCACCGTGTGGCTGGACGCGGCCACCCAGGTGTTCTACTCCTTCGGGCTGGCCTTCGGGTCCCTGATCGCCTTCGGGTCCTACAACACGCCCAAGAACAACTGCGTGCGTGACGTCATCCTCGTCAGCTTCTGCAACGCGTTCACCGCCATCTATGCCAGCGTGGTCATCTTCGCAATCCTTGGCTTCAAGGCCTCTGTCAATGTGGAGAAATGCATCGAAGGGTGAGTCGAATCTTCACAAAACTTTTATATAGAGTGGGCCATAAACATCTGAAATAACCATACAAAATACGGATTATATTTAAATAAGTGATTATTGATAATAACAAAAATATGCTGGAAAATCGTTTCGTAAAAATAATTTCGTCAAAATGGCCGCCATCTCGCCGTTGACATTTATCAAATCTGGCCCTTAGATTTTCAAAAACTTTTCGACTCAAATCTCGAGATATGTTGCCATTTTTTGATTGATGTTCTCTGTTAATTGGAGTTTAGTCGCTCGACTTGTAAGATAAAATATAAACATACAAATATATCCTAAAAAAAAAATAAGCTTAGATCCGGGCTGCGGGGAGGCCATGGAATATCTCCTCTGCGTTAGATCAGTTTGTTAGAGAAAATTTTTTTAACCATGGGTATACTCTCATTGTAAGTACGGCAAGTTGCATATTCAAGTCTATTATTGTTACTAACGAACTGCTGCAACCATTGTTGAAAAAATTCTATCGCCAAAGCATCTCAACGCTTGCGCCTCGACATGTTCGGTTCGTCCCGTACAGACATGTTTGCGCCATGTTCTCTTCGCCCCTCCTGCTCCATAGCCGCCATGTTTGTTTTCGATTGAGAGTCGTGCCGGTTTCTTCGAAGTTTGTAAACATGATTTAATTAAATTAACATTTGGGAATTAATTAATACTCTGTAAAAGGTGATGCGAACGAAATAGGCGGCGTTCATCATTGTTTTGTAAAACAGAATAGAATCATTGTGGAACAGAATAGAACAAAATCATGTATTTGTAAAAATGTTTTACCCAGAAAGCGCGTTGCTCTCCCGTAAAGCGATCCATTGTGACCAAATTTCCAAGGGATTGGAGTTTCTTATATAAAAAAAATTAAATTAAAATTATCTAATACCACCTCACAAGTTTTCTTATTGTTTCGATATTAAGTTTTTGCTTATCTGCCTTTATATCATTTAAAACAACTAATAGTTTTTGTAATGATATTCTAAATTTAAATAGACATAAAAATATATAGTTGTCCTCTCCTAAGCACAAACATCTGCTTTATTAGGAGAGTGATTGAAGTATTGTATTATATTATTTTGTAAAATTGTACCAGTAAAAATGTGTCAAACAACACAAAAAAAAAACACAAAAAATTACTATCGAATTCTTTTTAGGACTTCCTCAAGGATCTGTCCTGGGACCTCTCCCTTTTTATTAGTTTTATATGATTTTGGCTCTTTTATAAATAAATGTTATTACTAAATTATAGCGTAAAATTGGAAATCTTTTTTTTGTTGAAATTCTAATTCATTAATCAAAATAAAATCCGCAAAATAAACTTTAAATATTCCACACGTTTTTAACGGTATTCATTGTTAGTGACATTACTCTATTGTGACTGAAGGAAGAGGAAAACAAGAAATATGAAATCGTATCCCATCTAGCTAATCGTAAATACGTAAAGTCTCAGAAAATAATGTGGTGATGTTTGCAGAAATATGGGTAAGATGTTCGAGCATCAACTGCTGCCCTCGCGGAACGTGACTCCAGAGGCGTATGAGACGGCCCTCTCCACCCTGGACAACAACACCTTCTATTCTACAGGACTGGAGATCTGCAGTCTGTCCCGGGAGCTGGACGAGGTCAGTCTAAAGTCATTTCTTCAATATTTTTCCAGGGTCTGCTATCTATACTAATGTATCTAAATATGTCTAATCTCGATCTAGAGCAAATTTCCCAAACTTTTTCCATTCCAAATTTGTATCGTTTTATAACATAATAGCAGACCCGAACACACTTGGCTGTGGCTAACGAAACCTTTATAACCAACGCCATCTGTTAAATCAAACCCACACCGCCCGTTTGTCAGCCCGCTGCCCGCTGCCGCTTGGCCAGATAAATTATGTTTTTCAACTAATTTACACAAAACCTTGACAAATTATATCTATACCTAAAAACCTTCCGCATGGATCACTCTATCTATTGGTGAAAACCGCATGAAAATCCGTTGCGTAGTTTAAAAGATCTAAAGAAGAAAAACGCTAATAGACACTGGCTCCAATATTTGTTTCAAGAGCAGTCAAGTTGTCGGATATGCGGATGACATTAACATTGTCGGAAGATCAATTTCAGCCATTAAGGAGGTCTTCGATCCTTTAGAAACAGCAGCACGGGAAGTAGGACTGCAGGTTAATGTCAACAAAACGAAAATGATGATACAGAGCAGGAACCCTTCACACAGAAGAAGAAGTAGTGCACAATTCAAAGACAACTACTTATACGAAGTGGTCGACCAATTCGCCTACCTGGGCTCCAGTCTGACAGAGAATAATGAGGATCCAGCAGAAATCAGAAGGAGAATCACAGCAGCCAACAAAACATACTTCTCTTTGCTGCCAGTATTTAAGTCACGTAGTGTCCACAGAAAAACCAAAATAACCATATATAAGACCATTGTTAGAACTGTATTGGCATATGGATGTGAGGCGCTGACACTGACGGTAAAGATGGCTGAAATGCTGGATACTTTTGAAAGGAAAGTGCTGAGAAGAATATGTGGACCCGTGAAAGAGGGTGAACAGTGGCGCATCCGGCACAATACAGAATTGTATGATATATATAAGGCACCTAGCATCTCAACACATATGAGACTCCTCAGGTTGAGATGGGCTGGGCATGTACAGAGAATGCCGGATACACGCGTCCCAAAAAGAATTTTGACTGGACACCCAGGTGGAAAGAGAAAAGTGGGAAGACCCAGACTGAGGTGGGAAGACGAAGTAAGAGGGGATGCAGCACAGCTTCTCCAGGTACCAAACTGGAAGTCAGCCGCTGAGGACAGGAGGAGTTGGAGGCGACTGTTGCAGGAGGCCAAAGCCCGATATGGGCTGTAGCGCCATCGAAGAAGAAGAAGTTTAAAAGATCTACGCGCACAGACAGCGTGAGCGACATCATTTTATACTATGTAAATACTAGCTGGTTCCCGGCATGCGTTGCAATGCCATATTCAATTAAATACAATGTTTCTCCCTGAATCACCTTTACCGTGCGTCCCCGTTCCCCTCCCGCCTCCCCTTCCTAGCTAGCAACATAAATTTATTTTAGCTTATATGTTATTCTGATGTATGAGCTATATCTATTATTGTAAGATTTCATTAAAATCCATTGAGTAGTTTTTGCCTGAAAGAGTAACAAACACACATACATCCATACAAACTTTCGCCTTTATAATATTAGTAAGATTTCTCTTGAACACTTAAGTTTTTAAATTTTCCTCCATAAAAAAATCGCAAAGTATGCCCGGAAAATTATTATAAACACTCTTTTTCTGTTATTTTACATGTTATATGTAAGAAAAACTTCACAATGAGTCGTGTTTTATTAACCAAACGGACCCATAAGCTTGTTTTCACAATAATATAACATTACCAGACATATGTTTGACGTATGAGGGGTACCCGACTTTAAACACTTTCACAATTTTCGCTTAAGATGAAGCCATAGTAAATAATGCAAAATCATACAAAATCATATGTTTTTGTTTTGAAAATTTGATCGCTTAGAAATATTATAGATGCTTCAATTAAATTCTGCGTCTAGAACATACCTTGGCCCTTAAAAATATCGGTCATTTTTTTTATAAGTCTTTTAATAAACCTATAAAAAAAATAAAGTATAAGACACACTTTCAAGTCCAAACTCTCCTATTTATAAACCACTTTTCGGATATCGTTTTATTGTATAATGTGGCAAATTCAGTTTATTTTATAATAATCGCAAAAAAAAATTGATATTTACACCCGATCTTCCCAAAATAAAATAAAATATGCATTTTCGCGTTGTTATTTTACAATACGGCCGCTAGTCGATGAATTCGGTTTTTCAAAGTGAACCCTATGGCGTCCACCGAAGAATACTGTCCACGCCACGGTAGCCAAACCTACTTCGTATTCAGTCACGCCCCGAACTGAGCGGAAGATGGACGCGCCACTCCGCGTCGCTTGATTTCGTGAAATCAATTTTAAATTTCCGTTTTATTACAATAAACAATGCGTAAAACAGGAATTAATATTTTTTACAGGCCTTTACGAAATCAACCTGTAAAAAAAACTCTCAAATACCTTTTCCAACCTTTCCAAAAGCTTTTTCTCAAGTATTTTTAAACTCCTCCCATAAAGGGCGTGAATTCCGATTTAGATTTTTTCCTGAACTAGTGGATCGCCTTAAATATTATCGTTTTTAATATTAGCGCGCTCCCTCTAACATTGAATTTACATATCTCCTCTTCTTCTTCATTTTGAGCGCTAACTACCGGGCCCCAAGGCCTAAATTTTGAAGAAATTTTGTGCACTTATGGTTCAAAATGAAAGGAAAATTTCTATCTACATCTGTTTTCGAAAAACCCAATGTAAAACCTTTAACGATTATTTTAAACACAGTTTATTTTAACATTACATAATTTAGAAAAATGAAACAATAATTCAACTTTGTATAAACCACTTATATAATGCGTAAATCCGACCGGTTTCGGAACAAACGTTCCTCATTCAGGGAAAGCTTTTAACTGATTTGACAGTTTCGAACAATATTTTATTATGGTAGGGGGTGGAGCCGTTGCTAGTTATTAATGTAGATTGGGTGGGTAGGTATTAATGTAGAGTGGGTGGCAATTCTAATAATATTAATGATAAAGAATGGCGTAAAATTTTGTATATTAATTATTTTTCAATTCAATGTTGCAAAAATCTCCCTTTTAATATTAAACCAGCTTTTTATACAAGAAATAATATCGGTAATTTTTTTGAGAAATACTAAAGATAAAGATCATAAATCGACTAATTCCGGAATATATAAAATCAAATGCAATGATTGTCCCTCATTTTATATTGGAAAAACAACTCGTAATTTTGAAGTCGGAATCAAAGAACATTTAAGGTGTCTTAATAATAATAATTTTTCTGAGTTTGCTAACCATATCATTGAAAATAACCATAGTTTTGAAAAAAAATACAGGGGTAAATATTCTTCACATTAATCATTGATGAAAACGTTTAGATAACTTAGACGCCTTGGAAATTAAAAAATCCCTTAAAAATAATGAATCTATTATCAACACTCAAAAATATTGTCTTATAGCTTAATCATGAATTTGTTCCCCTACCCACCCACTCTACATTAATACCTATCCACCCACTCTACATTAATAACTAGCAACGGCTCCACCCCTACCATAATAAAACATTGTTCGAAACTGTCAAATTAGTATAAGCTTTCCCTGAAGAAGGAACATTTGTTCCGAAACCGGTCGGATTTACGCATTATATAAGTGGTGGCGTTTTTTACGCTCTTGTTCTTTATAGGTTTTATATTGTGTGATCTTGCAGTTGGAGATTTTCTATGCTACTCGCCTTTGCAAATTAAACACTTTTTGCATTTGTCTGATCGTACTTTTTATATTTCTTGATTTTCATCCAAAAAAAAATTATAGTATGGCTAGGGTTTTAAAATGGAACACATTTTTTTTCCTAAGTCAAAGAAGCTACATTATTTTTTTTTTTATAGAACTAATTCGAATAGAAAGAAAATAATAAAATTAGGTAGGTACTTGCCTAGAAGTAATCCCATAGAACAAGTACCTACTTAATAAATATCAATTTTAACCAAGTGGTTTATACAAAGTTGAATTGTTTCATTTTTCTATAATGGATAACCACAAAGTTATAGCTAATTTAATAATTTAACTCACCAAAAATCCAAAGTTAACTCCAAAATGATGGAAATTGAATATTTTAATGGCCTATACTTTATACATCTTTTAAAATACCAGTAATGAAGTAGCACACATCTGAACTAGGTATTTGCTTTATCTTTTGATTATAAAATAATTATTCAGTTTGATTGTATATTTTTGCCTCAAATCCAAAATTACGTTTTGTATGTAAAAGGCCACGCAACCCGTTCCACTTAACAAAGATCTTGTTGTCATTTGCGCTGGTTTTACCATATTTTTTTCATCGGAAAGTCAGGGAGGCAATATAATTTTTAAAATCCAATTTTCGCGAACAAATTGAACAAATTCATTATAATAATTAATTAATTGACAATTGGCGTGTTGGCGTGCGCCCCAAGTTGAGAATTACTGTCCTAACTGTGGAGAGAGAGAGAAAGCGAGAGAGAGAGCGAGAGAGAGAGAGAGAGAGAGAGAGAGAGAGAGAGAGAGAGAGAGAGAGAGAGAGAGAGAGAGAGAGAGAGAGAGAGAGAGAGAGAGAGAGAAAAGGGTAGGCGAGCTGCATTTCAGATTTTTAAGATGAAGCCGTACTAAATAATGTAAAAGTATACAAAATCATATGTTTTTGTTTTGAAAATTTGATGGCTTAGAAGCATTATAGATGCTTCAATTAAATACTGCGTGTAGAACACACCTTGGCCCTTACAAATGTCGGCCACTTTTTTTATAAGTCTTTTAATAAGCCTATAAAAAAATAAAGTATAAGGTCTATAAAAAACAGTTTCAAGTCCAAACTCTCCTATTTATAAACCCCTTTTCGGATTTGGTTTTATTGTAAAATGTGGCAAATTTAGTTTCTTTTATGTTTACGCCCAAACTTTACAAAATAAAATAAAATATGCATTTTCTTGTTGTTATTTTTGACATCAATCAATACGGCCCGCACTCTACGAATTTGGATTCTTGAAGTGACCCTTATGGCATGGGCACAAGAACCATGCACTAGGCACACCTATTTCGTATCAGTCACGCCCCGGCCGGAGCGGGAGACAGTTGTGTGACTCCACGTCGCTAAGTTTCGTGAAATCAATTTAAAATTTCCGTTTTCTTACAATAAACAATGCGAAAAAAAGAATTAATATTTTTTACAGGCCTTTATGAAATCAACCGGTAAAAAAACATTCTCAAATACCTTTTCCAACCTTTCTAAAAGCTTTTTCTCAAGTATTTTTAAACTGTTCCCATAAAGGGCGTAAATTCCGATTTCGATTTTTTCCTGAATAATTGGATCGCCTTAATATTTGACTTATCGTCTTACGAGAGATGGGAAGGCTGATAGAGATATTGAAAGAAGGGTAAATGCCGGTAACTCCATTAATGGAGGACTGAATGCCGTTGGCGCTAATAAAAAAAACTGTCAAAAGAAGCGAAGCTAGCAGTCCACAATGGAGTCCTGGTACCTACCCTGATGTATGGCAGTGAGGCATGGAATTGGCAGATGAAGGATGAAAGTAAACTGAATGCTGTTGAAATGAGATCCCTTAGGCGGATGTGTTATAAAACCATGTATGATCGTGTGCGAAATGTGGATGTCCGCAAAGAATGTAAGGCTATTAATTAGTAAGATTAAGAAAGGGACCCTCAGATGGTTTGGGCATGCAGAGCGAATGAACGAAGAAAGTAGTGTAAAAAGAATATATGACGCAAATGTGAATGGTAGAAGAAGTCGGTGACGCCTGAGGAAGACTGGCACGATCAAGTGAATCAGATGCTTGAGACGGGCCATGTCAAATGTCACAATAATTGAAGAGTGTGTATGAGACGATGTATGAGACGATGTATGAATGTGAACGAGGCAAGTAGTGTGTGCCAAGATCAAGTTGTTTGGCAGTCCGTCCTCTCTGCCTACCCCTGCGGGGAAACGGCGTGATGGTTAGTTAGTTAGTTAGTTAACATTGAGGATTTACAACTTTTGTTGAATAAAGTAATGAAGACTTGTGAGAATTTTGGGCTAGAACTTTTTTTTTTTTTTTTTTACAGTGAATACCGCACAAGAATCTCAACTGCTCCCGTCTGGAGCCAGTGAGACTATGGCATCCCCAATTGGGGTATGTTGTGAGGCTGAAGGTAGTGGGGAGGGGAAGGAGGTGGGGAAGAGGAAGGTTGGGAAGTACCTGGCTATTCAGATCTGGTCACCAAACACGACTAAAGCCGTTTTCAAGCAACGTTTCAATTCTGAATGGTGGTCTTACACCAGGGCGATACTGATAGTATCTTCCACTCTGGAACATGCCGCAAATATAGGTACTATATATTATTTTTTTTAAATGAATTAATTGTGAAATCGATGTTGTGAGTCGATGTTGTTCGAATCTTCATCAAACGAACTTTTTCAATAAAATTCCCCGATTTAGATACAAAAGCACATTTCCAAGCATTTTCTTTTGTTCAATACATTTATTCACAGATAGAAACAGATTTGGGAAGAAAGGATATTGGATGATACCGAAATAGAAAATACTTTTGTATAAGTAAAGAAAATTATTTCCCTTTTATATTATTTACTTAGTAGGTCTTGAATAAAAGCTTTCATGCGATATTTTTATTTTATTTTATTTATTGGCTCGTCAACAGAATACATCACACAATTGTTACAGTAATTTACATTTACAATGTGGTTTTAGCGATGATTCCAATTATAGGTGAGCACACCATTCATCACGACCAAAGATATTGGAATATAAGTAGATGTGCTATCTGCTGTTTTTACTATGTGGGTCTGCGCTTCCGGGTGTCGCCGATATTGTTTACCAATTTACAAATAAACTAAAAGAACAAATAATTAACGAATAAACCAAACGAACGTTAAACTAAATGAACGAATTCTTTCCTTATTCAAAATATATTGTTAACCAATATTAATGCACATTTTCAAAAAATCAACGAAATGAACAAATTCTTTTTGTATGAAAACCACGCTAATTAGCGCGTAGTCCGGCGACAGATGCGCGGACACCATAGCATATCTCTTCTGTATTAGAATATCTTTGATCACGACTTACCTTGTAAATAAATAAACTATAAATAATAAATTAAGTTAATTATCATTTTATTACATTTAATTAATCATATATACATGTTTATACTGGTGATTGTGCTATATCCGAATTGGGTCATATCCGAATTAGGCCATGTGCAAATCGGGCCATAATAATGCCATATGTGATTTGAAATATTCGAATTGGGCCATGTCCGAATTGTGCCAAATACTATTTGGTACAAATCCAAATTAGGTCGTATCCGAATTGTGCCATATCCGAATTGTGCCATATTCGAATATGACCATATTCGGATTAGGTCACATCCGAATTAAGCCATATCTGAATTGTGCCGTATCCGAATAGTGCCGTGTCCGAATTGGTGCACATCCGAATTGGGCCACATCCGAATTGAACTATATTTGAATTCGGCCATGTCCGAATTGTA
Source organism: Limnephilus marmoratus (assembly GCA_917880885.1). Classification (NCBI taxonomy): domain Eukaryota; kingdom Metazoa; phylum Arthropoda; class Insecta; order Trichoptera; family Limnephilidae; genus Limnephilus; species Limnephilus marmoratus. The sequence continues at coordinate 33,089,137 of OU862928.1, forward strand.
CCATATTTTATTTACTACAAATCCGATTAGGGCCATATCTGAATTGTGCCATATCCGAATTGTGCTATATCCGAATTAGACCATATCTGAATTGGGCCACACCCGAATTGTAACATATCTGAATTGTGCCACATCCGAATATGACCATATTCGAATTAGGTCACATCTGAATTGTGCCATATCTGAATTGGGCCATATCCGAATTATGCCATATCTGAATTAGGTATGAGGTTATGGTATAACATGTATGTATTAGGTATGGTATAACATGTATGAATTGGGCCGTATCCGAATTGTGACATATCTGAATTAGATGCCATTAGAAGCCTGGGAAGAAAATGTGGAGAGGAAGGATGAAGGATGAAAGATGTATGGTTGGTTATTCAGATCTGGTCGCTAAATACAGTTAAAAAAATAAAACAAACTGTTAACACCGCACTGACCTTCCACACAAAACCCATAACCTAACTGATCGAGTTCTAACTGATCACAACCATCTATAACCAGTGAGACTATGGCATCCCTGATTGGGATGTTGTGAGGCTGAATATAGTGGGGAGGGGACGGAGATGGGGTAGAGAAAGGTCACCAAACAGGCTAAAGCCATTTCAAGCTCTCACTCTGAATGGCCGCTTTTATAATTACCCAGACGTTTCACGGTTACGGTACCATGACGACAAAAAAGGCAATAAACATACGTTCCTTATCGCTACAATGCTGCAGCTCTTTCTTACATATATACAAATAAATAAATATGTTGAATAACAGCAAAACCACCAGCGCATTGACATTTGACGTTTTTGAATGTATGGAATTCACTCATATTTCAATATTATCGTTGTAACAACATTCCAAACTTCAAAATTATCGTCACGGCTAGTGGTATTGGTAGGGGTCTACGGAGACGTCACGGTGCGGTGTATGAGAGAGATGTAAGAAAATGATGACTTCTTTAATTTGGAGGAAACAGTACTACGTACATTGTGTATCTCCTCCTTTGAAATAGTTGCAGCATTATTGTGAAAAGGAACTACGTTTATTGCCTTTTTTATGCCGCTACGGTACCGTAACCGTGAAAAGTAACGGTAATTATAAAAGCATCTAATGTTTGTCTTAAAACCACTCACATGTGAAATAAATAATATTGCCATTTAAGAGGGTATTACCAGAGAAAACCAGAAATATGTCATTTTTAAATCAGATTTTAGACGTATTAATTCTTTTCCACAAAAAATTATAAATGGATTTCGAAAGATTGTTCTTTTATCTAGCATTCGCTTGTAATAAATTTAGAGAAAAAATGTTTATTTTTAGTATAATAAGATTATACCATAGGTCGTTGGCAGATTTGTTAAATTTTCAAAAAAGATTTTGTATTATACCACACCCATTTCAAATCGTATGCAGTAAAATAAATCAATGCATTATCTAGGTATCGCACGTTTTAGAATTTTAATTTTAGTTTAAATAAAGTCATTAAAAATATATATACGTACACGTGTTTCTTGACGAAAATTGGTCGGTTTGTGTATTTATTTGCGCACTTACAAACTAATATAATTCAGATTTTTTTAACATTCTTATTAAATTTAGACATTATTGAAAAATGATAAATACTTATAATCAAAAAATAACTACAAAAAGTATATTATTTTAATAGTTCTATCATCACGCCTTTCAGCATTTTCGGATGTAGGTATAAATTTGGAATGAAATAAAATCGATAATGAGTTATAATTTTTAAAGTTGGTACGGAGAATAATTAATCTTTCTCGTTGTAACCGCCCTGCACGATCGCAAGAACAACTTTCGACGAAATGTGGATTTTCGGCCGCTGGCTGGTTAAACGCTCTTAAGTGTATTTAATAGCGATTACGCTGTGTTGCAATGTTGAGCTATTTTCGTCTGGTATAATTAGAAACGTGAACATTTAATGTACTCGTAATTTGTATTAAATCCATAGACATATGAATATTAATAGACCAGAACATAAAGGTGAGGGGAAGAAACCAACTACAGAGGGGCGCAGAGCGGGAAGATGAATTCAGTGATATGTGATTCATCAATAACTCAATCTGAGAGTATATGGGCATCTCGCATTATAATATCACCATTTCGTTCTTAAAAGTAAACTCTGCTCTTTAATGAATACACCTTTTTACATGGGAGCGCGAATTGCTCGCCGCGAAATGAACAAATTTACAAATTCCAAATACAGCAAAGTAAAGTTCGCCTATTTTCATAGTCCAATATTTTGTTGACGTATTTAGTTAAGACACTTTTACAAATGTTTCATAATTTACTTACCCCACAAAACAGCGACGAACACACGCCATGTGTCTCGAGTGATGGTGTGTTACAAAAACGACCATATTATGTGATCTGAATAAGCTTATAATGAAGTAAAATAATGCTTTCCTGTGGAATGTAATACGACAATTGGATTTATTCTCTTTTTCACTTCTATTTTTACACGTTTTCAAAACACAAGCCACTATTTTTGTCGTGTTATTTCGTAAAATGCATTGATGAGTGCTCGACGCTGGCTCGCAGAAGAATGATGACATCACATTTTTTTGATTCACGCGAAGCCATACTCGATTCCAGCCGGTTCTAATGGAACCGGTATGGGGAGGGGGAAATAATACGCTTTTATCGCTTAGGGCAGGTCTATTAATATTCATATGTCTATGATTAAATCTGAAGCTATGGGAGTTGTTAGTACTTGCCCACAAGTTATGCATTTATTTTACCTGGTCCAAAATAGAACAACTTTGAACAGATCAATTCCATTGTTTAAGTTTACTTCTGACGTTGGAGCCACTTACGAGTATTGTTTAATTTTGTTAGACGAGGCATGCTACATATTTACATAACACTAGCGCACACCCGTGGAAATCAAGGAATAATCTTGAAAATCAGTTCCAATTTTAATAATGTGTTAAAATATTAGATTTTTTTTTTACATGAGCTCCATACAGGAGGCCCTGAGGAAAATAATTTCCCTCACGTCCTATGTCATCTTTGGATCTTTGGGGATGCTGTGTGGAGGGTTTTTTTAAGGAAAGGAAGGAGAGAAGAGTTCTGGGAAGGAAAAGGGTTTAAGGTTTAAGGGGTGGGTAGGTATCTGGGGTTCAGTATGTCCTGGTCATCCGCCTCTAGGACCTAGACAAACCTCACCACATGAACCCGGGCATTGGAGGACCCACCACTTACCCGCCCTGGTATAGGTAACAGATGGTTACCCCTTCAAGGCTCCTGCAAGGACTCTAATTTTTTGGGTAAAAACGACTCTAAATTTGATAACGAAACTAGACCTCCAATGTCCCTGCATACGTTGTGAACCCGATGATACATACCCGAACATACATGAACCCGGGCACCCCTGCTAAATCACCAAACGTAGCGAACCACTTGGGGTGACCTATGGCAGAGGTGTTTATCCAATAAAGGTTCCCGGGGCGGCGGTACCCATTCCCGCCTCCCAAATTGGATTATACACAGTGTGGGATATAGGATTATACATGTAGTTTAAACATCCTTCAACATTTTTTTTTTTACATTAACTCCACACAGGAGGCCCTGAGGAAAATAACTTCCCTCAGGGCCTATGACATCTTTGAAGATGCTGTGTGGAGGGTCTTTTTGAGGAAAGGAAGGAGTGAACACGGGTCTTGAAGAGACCCATGTTGTAGGAGGGAGGAAACACAGAGGCCGGCAAATCATTCCACAGCCGAGCCGTTGAACTCAAAAACGAGTCATAGAAACGACCCGTTCTCATGTGACTAATGTCAACCGTGTACAAATGTTGGGCGCGTGTTTGGCGTGTTTCCCGACTATGCACCGGTGCCGAGGGGATCAATGACGCTAGTTCCTCGGAGCATCTTCCATTGTAATACCGGTAGAACAAGGACAGCATTCCCACCTGACGCCTGTGCTCTAAAGATTGCAGCCCCTCTGTTAAGATGGGAGAATCTATCAAACGGACCGCCCGTTTCTGCACAAAGTCAAGGGGTTTTTTTAGGTATTTTGGAGCTCCAGATCAGAGGTGGCTGCTATGTCGTAATAATGTGTAGTTTTTAGGTGTCTCAACAGATGTCATTTAATCAGTATATATTTATTTATTTTTTCAGGTTCTCCATAAAATAGTTATACACCAAATTATTACGGAGAAGATTACAAAATTTAAGAGAAAAAAGTCCAAGGGGGCAGTTTCACTATGTTGAGACTTATGTCAAAAGATAGTTACTGAACTCTCTATAGGTAACATTGAAGATGTCAATGCTCAATGCAGAATCGTTGAATTGCTCTGTTTAATGGCGCTTTCTGAAGGGAAGAAGTTCTCGCTTTCGGAGCATAAAAAAGTGCGTGGGATCTCCCACGAGTATACGCGTTAGGGACATTAAGGTTAATCTCCTTCAACATATGTGGATTCAGTACAGTACCGGAGATCAGCTTAAAAAAAAGTTTTATATTGTGTGAATTGGTACATATCCATATTAGAATCGTGCCATATCCGAATTAGGCCATATCCGAATTGTGCCATATCCGAATTAGACCATAATCGAATTGTGCCATACCTGAACTGGACCATATCCGAATTGCATTATATTCGAATTGGGCTATATCTGAATTGGGCCATAGCTGAATTGTACCATATCTAAATTAGGCCATATCCAACTTGTGTCATATCTGAAATAGACCATTTCTAAATTGGGCCATATCCGAAATCATATATTAGAAGAGTGTCGACTATCGTCGTTCGTGTCTAATGCGCGAACGGTTTCGGAAATAGCCGATGATACATGATAGCAGTGGCGGCCGCTGCCCTGAAAACGTGGTGGTTCATTGATAATCCATAACTATGAGATAACGATTACTAAGCAACAATAGGTAAAAATGATCCCACTAATCTTATTTGGAGAGAAGATCTATTTTAAGCTGTTTTCGAAGTGCGAAAACTTCTACATATCGCTTTTTAATTAAAATTTTTATTTTTCGGTACTAAGAAAATAAAAACACAATACTATTTTTTCGTAAGTAAATCTTAAATTTCAACCCAAAAAACTCTTTTTTTTATAATGTTTAATTTATTTTATTTTATATTTCATAAAATAAAATAAATTTGAAAGTAGTGTAAGAAGAATATACGACGCAAATGTGAATGGTAGAAGAAGTCGGGGACGCCCGAGGAAGACATGGCACGAGCAAGTGAATCAGATACTTGAGTCGGGCCATGTCGAAAGTCGGAATAATAGAAGAGAATGTATGAGACGATGAAGAGAATGAGAGAAGAGAATGTATGTATGAATGTGAGTGAGGCAAAGAGTGTGTGCCAAGACCGAGTTATTTGGCGGTCCGTCCTCTCTGCCTACCCATGTGGGGAAACGGCGTGATGGTTGGTTAGTTAGTTTTATATTTCATTTTAAACAGGATACAAACAGTATTTATAAACAATGTATAAACAGCACGAGGGCAAAATTGTCAAAGTTACCTATGAAAAAATTGTATTCCTTAATGATCTGCGTTTTATAATTTAAAACACCAATCAATAAAAAAGCAAATATACGTAAAATTTAGGTATTTGCTGTACCTTTTGATTAAAAAAAGAATTATTCAGTTTGGTTAAGTATTTTAAATCAGAATTTAAGTTTGTATGATAACGGCCGCCGGGTGGGACACCAAAATATCTTAATTTTTCATACATATGGCCGGCGTTGCGCGCTGGCGATGTTTGGGATATTCGATACAAAAACATAATTCGTTCCGCTTGCAATTGGCCTGCACACCAGACAGGGTAAATTCGCGCGTAACTTTGAGAATTTGCTCTCCCTGATTCATATTATATTATGCATTATATTGGTAGGTGATATTTTTAATGAAATTCATAGATTTTATATTTTTCTGTAAGATATTATGAGGTAATTTTAGACGATATAATTTACCAGTGCTGCACACAAACACAGTGTTCAACCAGCCGCCATTGCATGATAGCACCCTCTTTTTCCGTTCCACAGTCTGTCGGTACCTACACAGTAGCACCCTTAGCGAAGGCTCGAACCTTTTAAGAATGATAATTAACATAGAGGGCAGAAATTATACAATAATAGTTTTGAAATAGTTTTCCGAACATAATTCAAGTAATCTCTATCACTTGGATTGAAGTACATTCACACAATTTAAAAATGGCACTTTAATTCAAAGCGAATTTGAGTTAATTGAACCAGATTTCACATAGGAATGACACATGTACATACATCCGAAATTAATATCTACGTTTGATTGATTCAATGTCACTTTTATTAGGTTTAAAACTCGAGTTGATTCTGAAGAATTTTAGAAGTTAACAAACTCGTTTCATTATTTTTTTGTTAAATTTTTAAAAGCTTGTTAGGTATACATGATTAACACACACAGGGTTAAATTCAGCGACCCAAAATAAATTGCGCGGTAAAAATAAAAACGTTAATCGGATCGTTGATTGCTTTTCCGACTGAACGAACGCGACAACGGGAAACGGGAAAGCTCGCATCTGGTAAAAGAAAAATAATTGCAACTTAGAAAATAAAAGGTGTTAATTGTTATTGTACATACTCGTACAAGCAATCCCATCAGCGGGTCGAGCTGTTTTAATTTAATATAGCACGATAAATTCTGCTTCTCCCAGAAAATGGAGTACGGTACAGTTTGACAAATGCCAGTCGGGTATTGTCCATTTTGTTCTGGACATCCTTGCACAAATTATTTTAGAAAAGTTTGAAGCACTACGAAATAATGAAAAATCATGTGTTTTGGTTTGAAAATTTGATCGTTTAGAAATATTTTAGATGTTTTCTTTGATAAGCCTTTTTATAAGGTTCAGAAAAAATAACGTTTCAGGTTTATGAAAACTGCTTTAAGCTTCAAAATCTCCCACTTACAAACCCATTTTAGGTTTACGGTTTTATTGAATAATGTGCAAATTAATTACTTTAGAAAATGTAATAAAATATTTAAATATTTGTACCTGAACTTGGCGAAATAAAATGAAACACAATTTTTGACGATACTTTTTTCTTGGCGGTTGGTGTTAAGTGGGAATTAAAGTCTTATTGCCATCTACATAAGTAGTGTTATTGTTAGCGGTCCGATTCCAAATGTTAAACCGGACTCGAAAAGAAGAAGATGGAGAGATACGAAATTACGAATGTTAGAGGAGAGCGCTAACATTTAGAGCGACAAAATCGATGCGAAATGTTTAATCAAACACGACTCGTTTAAAATAGAGCAAAAATCTCGCGGGCATTATCTTAAACAGCATTTAAAGAAACACTGTGAATCTTTTCATACATTTAAAGAAACACTGTGAATATTTCATACCGAAATTGGATTCCAATAAAAAAGAGACTACTATTTAACGTGTTAATTTTTGTGCATAAAATTATGAAAAACCAAATGCCAAAATACTTTAAGGATGAAATTGTTTTTAATAGAGACATTCATAATTACGAAACAAGAAATATAAACAGAGTTCGATTGCCACAAATGAAGAAATCAAAATCACAGAACAGCCTAATGTACAGGGACTAAAGATGTATGATGAAATGCCTGAAAGTATGAAGAATGAAGAAAGAATGAACGTATTTAAAAAGAAATGTTATGCTTACTGTAAAAATATTTAAATTTATCAAATGAAATGTTACATTGTGCTTATTAGTTTATATGCGTGTAGTATAAACTAACTCAATAATTAATAAAAAAAAATATATAACTTGTAAAATAACTGAAACAAACGTGTTTATAATAATTTTCGTAGCATACTTTGCGATTTTTTTCTATCGAGGGAATTTTATATAATTTGCGTTTCGGCGCGGGCAAAGTCTAGATATTATTATCTTCAATAATAACATAAATATTTTTAAGAGCTTTAAAACTTACCGTGTTTAAGGGAGATATGTAAGAAATCGGTAGAAATTCTGGTTGCGGGCCCTTAAAACGGTGGTCATACGTTCATCTCGGTAGAATTAACGAATATCTGCAGAGCCCGTCCAAAAAAAAGTGGTTGAACACCTCTTCAGGAGGGGGAGGGGGGGGGGGGGGGATTTTGAAAATACAACTTTTCGAACTAGGTCGAATGTGGTATCGTTTACTATGATTTAATTTCTGCTGAATCGGATGAGCGTGTCTCATTCGTGATGAATCAGGTTTTCCGACGAGTGAGCAGGCCACATACAGCTGACCGTGTGGGAAGCATGGATTTTCCAATTTTACCCCCTGCTATCCCCTACCGCTACTACGTTTTACTTAAAACCGCTACTACGGAGTAAAAAGGTACTAAGTCTCCTAAATCTATAGTTCCAATATTTGATGAAATAAGACAGGTTTTTATTAAAGAAACATAAAAAATAAACAAAATAACAATAGTGTTCACGTTTTTGTTGACCATACGTTTTGTGTTGATGTTACCTCATAATTTTAACTATTTTTTAAGTTTTTGGGGTTAGGCTTATGTTGCACTCAACAGCTCAATTAAAATTAGTGTTCGACCGAAACAGGAATTTCTACCGAAACCGAATCTTCGGTATCTGTCTCAGTTTCGGCCGAAACCGAAACCGATACTAAAAAAAAAACTATTGTTCTAATCTATTTGGGCAATTTTGTACACTTATAGAATAGATAGTTAACAGGTGTTAAATGAAATAAAAATTACAATAATTGAAGTACGAGGGTCAGTCAATAAGTAATGCCTCCTATTTTTTTATACTTAAATAAAGATATTTAAGTGAAAATTTCGAATTTGGTGCTATTCCTCAAACCTTCTTCTACAATCTGCTGCAGTAGTAACTTTTTGCGTCAACAGGTGGCAGCACAGCAGTCGGTTGCAAAATGGCCGACATCGATGTTCGTAATAGATAGCGTTCTGTGATTGATTCTTGACTGTAGAAGGGGAAACGCAAAAAATCGCATTCATGAAAGACTGAAAAATGTGTACCTTGATGCATCAGTGGACATCAGCACTGCTAGATGATGGGTTCGTTACTGTAACGAAGCTGAAGGACAAACACCGCTGGCTGAGGAAAAAGCGGAGCGGCGCAGGCCGTTGATTGCAGCGATTGCACTTATTCGTGGTGACCCCAGATAACTACACATGTCGCATTCTCTCCCTCAGTAAAAAGTTTTGCAAGGTCGGTACCAAAAAACATAACCGGCCAGAATAAAAAAAAACAAGAAAAACAATGGCCTCATAACACTTGCAGCTCTTAGTTTCTGGAAAAAATTGTGACCGGAGACGAAAAATGGGTAATTTTTTTTAAACCTGAATCAAAAAGGAAATCAATGGATTGGCATCACACAAACTCACCAAAGGACAAAAAAAATCAAAACTGTGTGATCGGTGGGGAAAGTTATGGCGATGGTGTTCTGGATGTGACCATGCTTTTGACAACACTGTGATACATGCCCTTGTTAAAAGATGAACCAAAGCTATGGAAATGGACGGACATTGTATTGAAAAGAAACAAATTAATCGGCAATAGTATGAATTTAAGCCCATGTTATTGCATTTTTTATTTCTTGACAATTAAAGGAGAAAAAAATTGGAGGCCTTACTTATTGACCGGCCCTAGTATGTATGTTAAAAAATATATACTTTTTTTGTATTAAGTATCTACTGCTAAAAAACAAACAAAAAATATAAAAATTAACTACTTCTTGGAACAAAAATTTGTCAATAAACAACACTTACATTATAAAGGAAGGACCTCGTTAATCGAGTATTTTAATTTTTATTGCGTTTACAATCACAACATTCTTATTACACGTGTTAAATGAAATAAAAAAACAATAATTGAAGTGTGAAAAAATATTATTTATTTTATAAATATCTGTAAAACAAACAAAAATTAACAAATATGTTAACTACTCCTTCGAACAAAAATTTGTCAATAATCAACACATTATAAAGAAGTAATTTAACCGGCTGATGCAGTATTTTAACCGGCTGATGCGAACTCAGCTGATGATGGCGGATGACACACGAGCCACGAACTCACCCAGAGTCAGCCAAACGACGCGCGATAATTCACGAACGCAGAGTTTTGATGCGGCCGAAGGTTCGGCAGATTCTCTGCCGAAACCGAAACCGATGCCGAAACTCGATTTTTTTTTTGGCGAAACTTGCCGAAACCGAAACCCGATTTTTTTTGCCGAAACCGAAACCAAACTTTCGGTCGGTCACTAATTAAAATATGATTTTTTTTTCAGGCTGCTGAGGGAACAGGACTTGCTTTCATCGTGTTTACTCAGGCCATTGTAGAACTGCCCGGAGCGCCGTTCTGGTCCATCATATTCTTCCTGATGCTGCTGTCTTTGGGAATTGGCTCCCAGATCGGGATACTGGAGGGCATGTTGTGCACCATCTTCGACATTGACATATTCAAGAGGATCCGAAAACCCTACGTCACTGGTAAGCTAAAAAAATGTGTTTTTTATAATTATTAGATTTTATCTTTTATCTCAATTTGGAATACAGTACTGGATACCGCCGCCCGGGAACCATTATTGGATAACCAACACACCTGCCGTATGGGCACATGCCCCCTCAGGGCCTATGTCATCTTTGGGGATGCTGTGTGGAAGGTCTTTTGAGGAAAGGAAAGAGATCAATCAACATCATGACTCTTGGCTCTACAAACTCTGGTGGGTCATGGCCTCCTCAAGAGTCTTCCTCCACTCATCACGGCTTCGCCATGTCGGTCTTAAGTTCAGCAGGGACTTTGGTGCTTGATGCTCGGCCATTCTCTCTACATGACCCAGCCACCGAAGTCTTCCCAGTTTAATACATTTTGTGACGTTTAGATCCTTAAACAGAGTATAAAGCTCATTGTTATAACGTCTGCGCCAAAATCCATTTTCTGAAACCATCCGAAGATACGCCTCAAAATTTTCCTTTCAAAAATATCCAGTGCTCGCTGATTTCTTTGAGTTAGTATCCAAGTCTCAGCTGCGTATGTGAGTACTGGAAAGAGATCAATTTTTTTTTTAAAGCGATGAATTTCTATAAAGGAAAATAATATATGAGGGGTTGGTAGGAATCTGAGGACAGTGTCTCCAGGAGTAACGGACTTATGAATCCATCCCTCTCACTTCCGTGCATGGTGATATTCCGAGCGAGTCCTGCTGGTCAGGTCAAAAGGTCTCCCTTAACCAGTCTCTCTCGATCCGATCTGCCACGCAGCTGGTGGACAGATATATCCACCACCAAGCGCAGACAAACCTCACGTCATGAATCCGGTTAAGTCACCAAACGTAGCGAACCACTTGGGATGACCAATGAATGGCGGTTATCCAATAAATGGTTCCCATACCCGCCTTCCAAATTGTAGCGCAGGTCCTTGCAAAAGTGGAGGAGCCTTGTCCACCAGGGAAATTGGAATGGACATCACGATCTTCAGCAATAAGGCAACAACCAAAAAAGATGTTACTAAATTCTTTTGTAATTTTGTGCGCAGGTGCTGTGTGCTTGTTTTGCTTCCTCGTGGGCCTCATCTTCACAACCGGAGCGGGAGAATATTGGCTGAAGATGTTCGACTCTTTTGCCGGCACCATTGGACTGGTCGTGGTGGCACTCATGGAGATGATAGCCGTCATATATGTTTATGGACACGAGAGGTGAGTCGATTCTTTGTTCTTCTTCTACTGCCTTGTACAGAGCCGATTGGAGCAGTCCACTCCGCGCCGACTTGCCCAAGTGTACGTAACACCCAATACGGCGCCCTTGAGGATTTTACCAGCGCCAGGCGCCGATTAGTTCAAGGCCGGTCCTGATTTCGTGGGTCTTCTAGTGTCCTGCTTAGCTCTCTAACCACCCCAACTCAGCCCAGGACACTGAATCAAATATACCTCCTGTTTAAATGTATAGGTATAAAGCGGAAATCAGAAATGTTATAAAGGACATAAATCCAAAAGTGAATTTTTTTTTTTTTTTACAGTGAATACCGCACAAGAATCTCAACTGCTCCCGTCTGGAGCCAGTGAGACTATGGCATCCCCAATTGGGGTATGTTGTGAGGCTGAAGGTAGTGGGGAGGGGAAGGAGGTGGGGAAGAGGAAGGTTGGGAAGTACCTGGCTATTCAGATCTGGTCACTAAACACGGCTAAAGCCATTTTCAAGCAACGTTTCAATTCTGAATGGTGGTCTTACACCAGGGCGATACTAATAGTATCTTCCACTCTGGAACATGCCGCAAACATACTATATATTATTTTAAATGAATTAATTGTGAAATAACACAAATTAATCAAATAAAATTTATTTGCGCATGCCGGGTTCGAACCCGCGACCTCCGGAATGTGAGTCAAGAGTCTTAGCCACTGGAATACGGAGGTCGATAAATATTTTACGATCTGCATTTTTTGTGCAGGATTTTTTCAGAAAAATTAAGAATAAATCAAATACTGTTATAAAAATTTAAAGTATTCTGAAAGATACATTATAATAAAAATATGTTTATGTTTATCTTCTATTCTTCAATGTTATTTTATAACAAAAATTCTTGATTATGGGTACACAAAAACACGATAGGTACATGATTTTTTGAAAAATTTAAAACTTTTAACATTTTGTCCCGTATTTCCGTGATCTATATGATCCTCCAGTATATGTCATGGGTTTGATGTCATTAATCTACGTCTTTTTTTGTTTTGTTTTTCAGTATGGGTTTCAAATTTCCGTGATCGATATGATCCTTCAGTATACGGAATCTACGTCATATTTGGGGTTTCAAATTTCCGTGAACGATATGATCCTCCAGTATACGGAATATACGTCATATTTGGGGTTTCAAATTTCCGTGATCGATATGATCCTCCAGTATACGGAATCTACGTCATATTTGGGGTTTCAAATTTCCGTGATCGTTATGACCTCCAGTATACGGAATCTACGTCACATTCAGGGTTGCAAATTTCCGTGATTGATATGATCCTCCCGGGTATGAAATCTAAGTCTTATTTAGGGTTTCATATCTCCATGATCGATATGATCCTCCAGTATATGGAAACTTAGTCATATTTAGGGTTTCAAATTTCCATGATCGATATGATCCTCCAGCATACGGAATCTTCGTCATATTTGGGGTTTCAAATTTCCGTGATCGTTATGACCTCCAGTATACGGAATCTACGTCACATTTAGGGTTTCAAATTTCCGTGATTGATATTTATTTTTTTATTTATTGCTTCTTCACAATTTATATACATATATTTTTAGCATGTAATTATTAACCCCACTAGGGTTCGCCTGTATCGGGGTTAATAATTTCACAATTTAATAAAAATAACACACGCAAATATCGGTTATGCAAAACAGTTAAGTAAAAGCAAAAATAATAAAATTTAAAAATAAAATGATAAACAGAGAAAATAATAAGTGATAAAAATATATGAATTAAAAACAAAGTGTTAAGAGATCAGACAAAATGTTATCATTCATTATATCATTAGTTCATACCATTTTCAACAATAGATAAAATTAAAAAAATATATGTCCTTAGGTTTTTTTTTAAATACCTATGTGTAAAAAAAATAAAAAATGAAAAAAACAAAGATTTATAAGCGATTACATTAGAGCGAATCTTTCTTATGAAATATTAAAGTGACTATCAAATAATTATGAAATAAATATGAAAGAAACCGTTTTGATCACAACATTATTGTTTTCATTCCATTTAAGTGCCCGTTTTCATTAAAATATGATTGTTTTTTATAGTGTAAGTGACATCTTAGAAATGCCATCCGTGTGATCTTTTAGTGTTGACAAAGTTATGGGATACGATAACCCCTATATATTTATTTATTTATTGTTTCTTTACCTTTTTAATTTAGGTGTTATTGTTTAAATTGAAATTTTGAACTTCATTTTGACTTGAAATTAACAATTTTATAGAGTACACAAAATAATATAGGTGTTGAAAGACAATATTGTTACAATAATATTTCTCACAGAATGGGCCTCTACTGCACTATAGGAACAAATACATTATAACGTAAAACATGTAGAGTGACCATATGTTGAAATTATATTTGAAATAACTTTTTTTTTTTTGCAAGTTGTATAATCTATAATATTTTAAATGAGGTTCGGTTAGAAAATTAATATGTAATGGTAAATTAAGAAGAACATAAAAAATAATATATTAACAGTAAATATACTGTAATAAATTATCAATATGCTATTAATTTAGAAATGACAATGTAGAAAAAATCAATTGGCAATCCTCGGCTAATACGAATAATTTAACCATCTTTTTAAAAGTGCACAAGGAATTAGATGACTTAATATGTTCTGGAAGGCTATTAAATATGAGTGGAGCCTGATAGAAGTAATTTCTTTGACCAAAAGAAGATTTAGTTTGAATTGCCACAAAGTTAAGACCAGACCCAATTCTAGTAGTACGAATTTGCTGAGTTCTTTCTGCAATATTAATATTATTAAAAAATTTACAAAGTGTTTGTGTAATATACAGCTGTTTTACATTCATAACATTACATTCCTTATAAAGTAAATGAGTTGGATATCTAAATTTTTTCTTGAACATAACTTTAAGGATCAGTTTTTGGGCAATGTTAAGTGGTTCTATGTAAGTCTTTTGGCAAGATCCCCAGCACACTATATTATAAGAAAGTAGAGACTGGATTATTGCAAAATAAACCGTCTTCAATTTTTCCTTGTCTAGTATATGTCTAAGTTCTTTAAAGATATAGGTAAGTCTCCTAGTATTATTTACCAACATATTAACATGATCGTTCCATCTTAAAAATTTATCTATTTTTACGCCAAGGTATTTGATGCTGACTACATTTTCTAAAGGGTTGCAGTTACAGGTTTGCAAACAATTGTGTATTATTAAATTATGAGTGGCGGAAGGTTGACTTTTACTTGAAATGCTAAAAGTGATATATTTGGTTTTTTGTAAGTTTAAAGTTAAAATACTATTATTTAACCATCTATTTATCACTCTTAAACCTGTATTACATTTGTTAAATGTTTCATCCCAAGTTTTACCCTCAAATATTAAGGTAGTATCATCTGCAAAACTAACTATGTTACCAGGAATATTCAGATTACATAAATCATTTATATATATTAGAAACAATATTGGCCCAAGCACACTACCTTGCGGGACTCCAAAGGAGATTGATTTACCATTGCTTAATATTTTATTTATCTCTACTTGCTGCGTTCTATCACTAAGATAAGATCTGAACCAACCCATTGCTGTACTATCAATGCCTAGAGATGATAATTTTTTAAGGAGCAATTCATGGGAAACTGTATCAAATGCTTTTGATAAGTCCAAAAACACCGCTAAAGCTTTGTTGCCATAATCCAGCGCGCTTATAACTTTGGTCAGTACCTTCAATACAGCATCACTCGTACCTTTATTCTCTCTGAAACCGAATTGATTGTCGGAGAGTATTTTGTGCTTTTCTAAGAATTTAACTAATCTTGACTTTACCAATCTCTCTATTACTTTTGAGAGAGTATTGAGCAAGGATATGGGTCGATAATTGTTAACATCTAGCTGATCTCCACCTTTGAAAAGAGGTATAACCTTAGCAATCTTACAATGAGAGGGAAACACGCCATTTTTAAAACTAATGTTAACAATATGTGATATGGGACCAGCCAATACAGAAACGTTTTGTTTATACACCATTGTACTTAAGCCATCAATACCACAGGAAAAAGACATTTTTAATTCACGTATCACTTTTGTAACTTCATAAATGTTAGTAGATTTAAATTCAAATGTGTCTCCTGTTACTTGAGTACTAGGTATAAAATTGATATGATCCTCCAATATATGGAATCTGCGTCACATTTAGGGTTTCGAATTTCCGTGATCGATATGATCCTCCAGTATACGGAATATACGTCATATTTGGGGTTTCAAATTTCCGTGATCGATATGATCCTCCAGTATACGGAATCTACGTCATATTTGGGGTTTCAAATTTCCGTGAACGTTATGACCTCCAGTATACGGAATCTACGTCACATTTAGGGTTTCAAATTTCCGTGATTGATATGATCCTCCAATATATGGAATCTGCGTCACATTTAGGGTTTCGATTTTCCGTGATCGATATGATCCTTCAGTATACGGAATATACGTCATATTTGGGGTTTCAAATTTCCGTGATCGATATGATCCTCCAGTATACGGAATCTACGTCATATTTGGGGTTTCAAATTTCCGTGATCGTTATGACCTCCAGTATACGGAATCTACGTCACATTTAGGGTTTCAAATTTCCATGATCGATATGATCCTCCAGTATACGGAATCTTAGTCATATTTAGGGTTTCAAATTTCCGTGATCGATATGATCCTCCAGTATACGGAATCTTAGTCATATTTAGGGTTTCAAATTTCCATGATCGATATGATCCTCCAGTAGGTACATGGAATCTACGTCATATTTAGGGTTTCAAATTTCCGTGATCGATATGATTCAGTTTCAGTTTCAGTTTCAGTGCCGGCAACCCGGGCGTTTATTTATTTTTCATTGATTTACATCCTCCTATGATCCTCCAGTACATGGAATCTACGTCATACTTAGGGTTTCAAATTTCCGTGATCGATATGATCCTCCAGTACATGCGTCCTGCGTCACATTTAGGGTTTCAAATTTCCGTGATTGATATGATCCTCCCGGTGTGTACTAGCCTGACTATTACAGGTGGGTCCATTCATGTCTTAACCTTCTTCTTATCTGAGTTACTTACGTCTCTTTAGTTGGACAAGGTTCTAACTGCACCTTAATTTGTTCTGAGATATGAGGTGTCAAAGTTTGCAAAGACTATTTTGCCTAATCTATTTACCAATTTCTGATTTTGAGGTTGATTCGTGTGTAAGCTATTTTAATTTAACACATTTTAGTGGGAAATATTTAATGACCTCCAGTATACGGAATCTGCGTGTCATTTAGGGTTTTAAATTTCCGTGATCGATGTGATCCTACAGTATATGGAATATACTTCATATTTAGGGTTTAATTGAATTCCCTGTGCGGAATTTAGTGAATATAAATTAAGTACACACACAATTTGGGATGTGGGTATGAGTACCGCCGCCCCGGGAACCATTTATTGGATAACCAATTCCTCTGCTGTAGGTCATACAATATAGGTAGTTCGCTACATTTGGTAAGTTAACAGGGCGCCTGGCCACCAGCTGCGTGGCGGGACGAATCAGGAGAGGCCGGTTTAGGGAGACCCCCTGACATCTCCAGCTGTTCTCTCTCGACGCCTCATCTTGCACCGCAATGGGAGGGATGGATCATACGTCCGTCACTCACACTGACTCCTAGATTCCTACTACCTTTTCCCTTCCCGGAACTTCCTTTCCTTAAAAAGAACCTCCACAAAGCATCCCTTAATACGAAATAGGCCCCAAGAGAAAATATTTTTCTCACGATAATATAAAAAACAAAATAAAAATAGATAATTGTTAAGTTGGCTAAATAGGTACTGTTGTTTTTAAAGTAATACTTCTTCACGTACGCTTGACTTGAGGAGTAAGCTGGTGAATGCGTGACGAGAGCGTTACGAAAAGTGTGATCGGGCGAGGCAAACGGTCGGGCCTTTACGCACGCTTGACTTGGGGAGTAAGATGGTGAATGCGTGATGAGAACGTTATGAAAAGTGTGATCGGGCGAGGCGAACGAAAGTTGAGAGGGAGATATAAGTTAGTGAAGTTTTAATTCAGTCGTGTGGTCTAAAGCACACTCGTTTTTTATGTTTATCGTCGATTTATAGAAAACGGATTTGGAATGCTGTACCTATAGGACAAAATATTAAGGAGAGCGAAAAGAGAGATTTCTATATTTGTACTCCTAAACTTATGAATTTTTATTATATATACCAAAATTGAATAGAGCTGTCAGAATACCTAACTTTATTTTTAATATCTTTAATAATATTAGGTCCTTACATATGAAATTGGCGTTTTGTATGGGAGGAACATAAAGTCGGTTTTTTTAAAATGTAATATATTTATTTAATCAAAGTATGTACCATTGCTATCTATGCACTTTTGCCATCTCATAGATAGTACATCGATCCATTTACTAAAAAAACCATTTGGACAGGAATCAATAAAATCTTTGAAGGCGGTTTGGACTGGCCCATCGGAGTTGATTTTTTTCCCTTGCAAGAAGTTATCCAAATTTCGAAAAAAAAAATGGTAATCTGTTGGGGCAAGGTCCGGAGAGTACGGTGGATGTCCAATTGAAGCTCCTCTAATTTGGTAGCCGTCTGTTGTGCAGTGTGTGGTCTAGCGTTGTCATGAAGCAGCACTGGTCTAGAGCGATTAACCAGCCTCGGTTGTTTAGCAGCTAGCTTTTCCATCATGGTTTGCAGTTGCTGACAATAGACATCTGCCGTAATCGTCTGGCAAGATTTAACAAAGCTGTAGTGAACGAAACAAAAAAAAAACAAAAAAAAACACAACTGTGTTTTCTTTTGCGGCACCGTCGCCATACACATCATTAATCCTTCAAGCCGTTTCTGCAGCACTGGTGCCACGGTGGAACTCGTACTCGTAAATAAAGCGATATTTCAAGTTTTCCATTTTGTAAACTAAGTGACGCAAAACAAAAACAATTAAGAAAAAAACAAATGAATTATAATTTTCGAAACACAAATACATGAGTAAATAGCTGTATAAATTTGAATTTGGAATTCATAACCAACGAGAAGATATTTGAGATCAAAGTTGCCAATACGGCAAAACGCAAATTTCATATGTAAGGACCTAATATCTACCTAATATTTAATTTATTATAACCTTTCCGAAAAAAATGTTTGAGGTGAAATCCGTTAGAAATGCACGTCGTAAAAGACACACTTTTATATCCTAGAAATATTTCGACGATGCGGATCGAAAAAGAAAAAACGGAGAAAAAAGACATATTTAACTCATTTTTGGATTTATTGTCCTTTACAGCATATCAAGTTTCCGCTATCGATTGTGCGATATTTTTAAAATTTTCAACGCTAGTAAGGAAAGCAGTTGGGGGCAATTCTCAGATTCCAGTGAAAAAATGAATCAGCTGTTCGACTTTGAAAGTTCAGCAAATCGATATTCCGCCCGGTGAAGGCAGTTATAAATTTATTATTTGCCCTCCACACTAAACACGTCATGCGGCGTGCACGCAATCCGTGCCTCCAAATGCCAAATAACCCTTTCAGACCTGAATTAAAACTGGCAGTGATTAAAATTTTTGATGCTTATTACACCTTAATTATTATTTAAAAAAAAATTGTGTAAATCGTTTTTTTTTCAATACTTAAGACGTTCATTTCAATAGACGTGTTCCACTTAACCCCTCAGGTCAAGCCTCGGATTCAGGCTTTGGGCATATTCTGTTAGGTCAGAAAATTTCCGCTTTGCAAATAAACCATGGATATATGAATATATCTGGACCTGCCCTAATTGATAAAAGCCTCTTTAATTCCCCCTCCCCATACCGGTTCCATGGAACCGGCTGCGTATTTACAAAACCTATACCGATTCAGTCGCGGTAACGACAATTTACATTTTAAAAATACCTCTATATTGGTTATTTTTTATAACATTGCAAAAACAAAAATTGTTTTAAAATCTAGATAAAATAATCTTTCCAATGTGTATATTAGAAATTAATCATTTTATTTCTAAATATTTAAATTTTGATATTGAAAATTTAAAGCGACTGAAACGCGGTAGGGATTGTAAATACGCGAACCGGCTGGGCTTACGAGAGCCTCGCTTGAATCTAAAAAATGTGACGTCATCATTCTTGTCCGGACCAGCGTCGAGCTCTGATCGTACATTTTACGAAATATCACGGCAAAAATGTTAGCTTGTGCTATACATGCTATACCCTAAAATATGTGAATATAGCGATTGTGGGCGGTTCTCCGTGAGCTCGTCGCTGGTTACAGGGGTAAGTAAATTATGAAACATTTGTAAAAGTGTCTTAACTAAATATGGCAACAAAATATTCGTCTGTGAAAAGTGGCGAACTTTACTTTGCCGTATTTGGACTTCGCAAATGTGTTAATAACGTGGCGAGCAATTCGCGCTTCCATGTAAAAAGGTCTATTCATTCAAAAGCAGATTTTGCTTTTAAGAACTTAATGGTGATATTATAATGCGAGATGCCTATATACTGTCAGATTGATTTTTTAACGATTCACAGTCATCTATCCCCCATAGTTTGGTTTTACCCCTCATCTGTATCTTCTCGTCTATTAAATTTGGATGGCTATGATTATAAATGTCATCGTCAATTAACTTTATTGCAGTTTCATGTAAAAATAATTTATAAAAAATTCCAAATGTTTCATTTTTTTCCAATTGAGGTCGGAAACTTTGGTTTCATAAAGGTGAACATTTTAATTATTTTGCATTTAACTTTTAGATTTGAATATACGCGTGGTGTTTTCTCTTTCTAATCATATTAAACGTAACGATTTCTATGAGACCTAAATGAGTTCTTTCGAAAAGTGAACAAATCAGCCTGTTGTATGGGGGTAATACAAGGAAATAAATATTCATTGTAGGGCATTCGTTGCTGCCAAGGAACTACGAGTGATGTCAATTTGACTTTTTTTCCAACCTTAATCCACGCCTTCTCCACTAAATCCCTTTTCTGCGTATTCCGGTAAATTATACGGGGCTGTCCGTAAAACAAGGTCTCCGAGGTGCTGCGGTCGCGAGGAACAATTTTACGCGAGATCCGACATTACTGGCATGTAGTCTGGTTTCCCTACGCCAAATCCCCACCATGCTGCACTCACTGCAATACTTAGTCTCGGCGTGGCAGCCGTTCGCGGTAAGGCTTCCGCTCGCCGCACCCGCCAGGTATGAATTACGTTCTGAAATTAATTTTTTTGTGCAAATAACAAAACCCCGGTAGAAATTCTTTCTCAGCTACTTGAAGTGTACGGGAAACAGTGTATGAGTGCGAAAACGTGCGCAAAGGTGCAGAAAATTTAGGCAAAAAATAAATATTTATATAAAAAATTTAGGAAGGCCCAAATTTTAACTTGTAACTTCATAAATGTTAGTAGATTTAAATTCAAATGTGTCTCCTGTTACTTGAGTACTAGGTATAAAATTGATATGATCCTCCAATATATGGAATCTGCGTCACATTTAGGGTTTCGAATTTCCGTGATCGATATGATCCTCCAGTATACGGAATATACGTCATATTTGGGGTTTCAAATTTCCGTGATCGATATGATCCTCCAGTATACGGAATCTACGTCATATTTGGGGTTTCAAATTTCCATGATCGATATGATCCTCCAGTATACGGAATCTACGTCATATTTGGGGTTTCAAATTTCCGTGAACGTTATGACCTCCAGTATACGGAATCTACGTCACATTTAGGGTTTCAAATTTCCGTGATTGATATGATCCTCCAATATATGGAATCTGCGTCACATTTAGGGTTTCGATTTTCCGTGATCGATATGATCCTTCAGTATACGGAATATACGTCATATTTGGGGTTTCAAATTTCCGTGATCGATATGATCCTCCAGTATACGGAATCTACGTCATATTTGGGGTTTCAAATTTCCGTGATCGTTATGACCTCCAGTATACGGAATCTACGTCACATTTAGGGTTTCAAATTTCCATGATCGATATGATCCTCCAGTATACGGAATCTTAGTCATATTTAGGGTTTCAAATTTCCGTGATCGATATGATCCTCCAGTATACGGAATCTTAGTCATATTTAGGGTTTCAAATTTCCGTGATCGATATGATCCTCCAGTATACGGAATCTTAGTCATATTTAGGGTTTCAAATTTCCATGATCGATACGATCCTCCAGTAGGTACATGGAATCTACGTCATATTTAGGGTTTCAAATTTCCGTGATCGATATGATTCAGTTTCAGTTTCAGTTTCAGTGCCGGCAACCCGGGCGTTTATTTATTTTTCATTGATTTACATCCTCCTATGATCCTCCAGTACATGGAATCTACGTCATACTTAGGGTTTCAAATTTCCGTGATCGATATGATCCTCCAGTACATGCGTCCTGCGTCACATTTAGGGTTTCAAATTTCCGTGATTGATATGATCCTCCCGGTGTGTACCAGCCTGACTATTACAGGTGGGTCCATTCATGTCTTAACCTTCTTCTTATCTGAGTTACTTACGTCTCTTTAGTTGGACAAGGTTCTAACTGCACCTTAATTTGTTCTGAGATATGAGGTGTCAAAGTTTGCAAAGACTATTTTGCCTAATCTATTTACCAATTTCTGATTTTGAGGTTGATTCGTGTGTAAGCTATTTTAATTTAACACATTTTAGTGGGAAATATTTAATGACCTCCAGTATACGGAATCTGCGTGTCATTTAGGGTTTTAAATTTCCGTGATCGATGTGATCCTACAGTATATGGAATATACTTCATATTTAGGGTTTAATTGAATTCCCTGTGCGGAATTTAGTGAATATAAATTAAGTACACACACAATTTGGGATGTGGGTATGAGTACCGCCGCCCCGGGAACCATTTATTGGATAACCAATTCCTCTGCTGTAGGTCATACAATATAGGTAGTTCGCTACATTTGGTAAGTTAACAGGGCGCCTGGCCACCAGCTGCGTGGCGGGACGAATCAGGAGAGGCCGGTTTAGGGAGACCCCCTGACATCTCCAGCTGTTCTCTCTCGACGCCTCATCTTGCACCGCAATGGGAGGGATGGATCATACGTCCGTCACTCACACTGACTCCTAGATTCCTACTACCTTTTCCCTTCCCGGAACTTCCTTTCCTTAAAAAGAACCTCCACAAAGCATCCCTTAATACGAAATAGGCCCCAAGAGAAAATATTTTTCTCACGATAATATAAAAAACAAAATAAAAATAGATAATTGTTAAGTTGGCTAAATAGGTACTGTTGTTTTTAAAGTAATACTTCTTCACGTACGCTTGACTTGAGGAGTAAGCTGGTGAATGCGTGACGAGAGCGTTACGAAAAGTGTGATCGGGCGAGGCAAACGGTCGGGCCTTTACGCACGCTTGACTTGGGGAGTAAGATGGTGAATGCGTGATGAGAACGTTATGAAAAGTGTGATCGGGCGAGGCGAACGAAAGTTGAGAGGGAGATATAAGTTAGTGAAGTTTTAATTCAGTCGTGTGGTCTAAAGCACACTCGTTTTTTATGTTTATCGTCGATTTATAGAAAACGGATTTGGAATGCTGTACCTATAGGACAAAATATTAAGGAGAGCGAAAAGAGAGATTTCTATATTTGTACTCCTAAACTTATGAATTTTTATTATATATACCAAAATTGAATAGAGCTGTCAGAATACCTAACTTTATTTTTAATATCTTTAATAATATTAGGTCCTTACATATGAAATTGGCGTTTTGTATGGGAGGAACATAAAGTCGGTTTTTTTAAAATGTAATATATTTATTTAATCAAAGTATGTACCATTGCTATCTATGCACTTTTGCCATCTCATAGATAGTACATCGATCCATTTACTAAAAAAACCATTTGGACAGGAATCAATAAAATCTTTGAAGGCGGTTTGGACTGGCCCATCGGAGTTGATTTTTTTCCCTTGCAAGAAGTTATCCAAATTTCGAAAAAAAAAATGGTAATCTGTTGGGGCAAGGTCCGGAGAGTACGGTGGATGTCCAATTGAAGCTCCTCTAATTTGGTAGCCGTCTGTTGTGCAGTGTGTGGTCTAGCGTTGTCATGAAGCAGCACTGGTCTAGAGCGATTAACCAGCCTCGGTTGTTTGGTAGCTAGCTTTTCCATCATGGTTTGCAGTTGCTGACAATAGACATCTGCCGTAATCATCTGGCCAGATTTAACAAAGCTGTAGTGAACGAAACAAAAAAAAAAACAAAAAAAACACAACTGTGTTTTCTTTTGCGGCACCGTCGCCATACACATCATTAATCCTTCAAGCCGTTTCTGCAGCACTGGTGCCACGGTGGAACTCGTACTCGTAAATAAAGCGATATTTCAAGTTTTCCATTTTGTAAACTAAGTGACGCAAAAAAAAACAATTAAGGAAAAAACAAATGAATTATAATTTTCGAAACACAAATACATGAGTAAATAGCTGTATAAATCTGAATTTGGAATTCCTAACCAACGAGAAGATATTTGTGATCAAAGTTGCCAATACGGCAAAATGCAAATTTCATATGTAAGGACCTAATATCTACCTAATATTTAATTTATTTTAACCTTTCCGAAAAAAATGTTTGAGGTGAAATCCGTTAGAAATGCACGTCGTAAAAGACACACTTTTATATCCTAGAAATATTTCGACGATGCGGATCGAAAAAGAAAAAACGGAGAAAAAAGACATATTTAACTCATTTTTGGATTTATTGTCTTTTACAGCATATCAAGTTTCCGCTATCGATTGTGCGATATTTTTAAAATTTTCAACGCTAGTAAGGAAAGCAGTTGGGGGCAATTCTCAGATTCCAGTGAAAAAATGAATCAGCTGTTCGACTTTGAAAGTTCAGCAAATCGATATTCCGCCTGGTGAAGGCAGTTATAAATTTATTATTTGCCCTCCACACTAAACACGTCATGCGGCGTGCACGCAATCCGTGCCTCCAAATGCCAAATAACCCTTTCAGACCTGAATTAAAACTGGTAGTGATTAAAATTTTTGATGCTTATTACACCTTAATTATTATTTAAAAAAATTTGTGTACTTAAATAGTTTTTTTTCAATACTTAAGACGTTCATTTCAATAGACGTGTTCCACTTAACCCCTCAGGTCAAGCCTTGGGTCACGCTTTGGGCATATTCTGTTAGGTCAGAAAATTTCCGCTTTGCAAATAAAATCCAAATAAACCATGGATGTATGAATATATCTGGACCTGCCCTAAGTGATAAAAGCCTCTTTAATTCCCCCTCCCCATAACGGTTCCATGGAACCGGTAGCGTATTTACAAAACCTATACCGATTCAGTCGAGGTAACGACAATTTACATTTTAAAAATACCTCTATATTGGTTATTTTTTATAACATTGCAAAAACAAAAATTGTTTTAAAATCTAGATAAAATAATCTTTCCAATTTGTATATTAGAAATTAATCATTTTATTTCTAAATATTTAAATTTTGATATTGAAAATTTAAAGCGACTGAAACGCGGTAGGGATTGTAAATACGCGAACCGGCTGGGCTTACGAGAGCCTCGCTTGAATCTAAAAAATGTGACGTCATCATTCTTGTCCGGACCAGCGTCGAGCTCTGATCGTACATTTTACGAAATATCACGGCAAAAATGTTAGCTTGTGCTATACATGCTATACCCTAAAATATGTGAATATAGCGATTGTGGGCGGTTCTCCGTGAGCTCGTTGCTGGTTACAGGGGTAAGTAAATTATGAAACATTTGTAAAAGTGTCTTAACTAAATATGGCAACAAAATATTCGTCTGTGAAAAGTGGCGAACTTTACTTTGCCGTATTTGGACTTCGCAAATGTGTTAATAACGTGGCGAGCAATTCGCGCTCCCATGTAAAAAGGTCTATTCATTCAAAAGCAGATTTCGATTTTAAGAACTTAATGGTGATATTATAATGCGAGATGCCTATATACTGTCAGATTGATTTTTTAACGATTCACAGTCATCTTTCCCCTCTTCGTCTCCCCATACCCCTCATCTGTATCTTCTCGTCTATTAAATTTGGATGGCTATGATTATAAATGTCATCGTCAATTAACTTTATTGCCGTTTCATGTAAAAATAATTTATAAAAAATTCCAAATGTTTATTTTTTTTCCAATTGAGGTCGGAAACTTTGGTTTTATAAAGGTGAATATTTTAATTATTTTGCATTTAATTTTTAGATTTGAATATACGCGTGGTGTTTTCTCTTTCTAATCATATTAAACGTAACGATTTCTATGAGACCTAAATGAGTTCTTTCGAAAAGTGAACAAATCAGCCTGTTGTATGGGGATAATACAAGGAAATAAATATTCATTGTAGGGCATTCGTTGCTGCCAAGGAACTACGAGTGATGTCAATTTGACTTTTTTCCAACCTTAATCCACGCCTTCTCCACTAACTCCTTTTTCTGCGTATTCCGGTAAATTATACGGGGGCTGTCCGTAAAACAAGGTCTCCGAGGTGCTGCTGTCGCGAGGAACAATTTTACGCGAGATCCGACATTACTGGCATGTAGCCTGGTTTCCCTACGCCAAATCCCCACCACGCTGCACTCACTGCAATACTTAGTCTCGGCGTGGCAGCCGTTCGCGGTAAGGCTTCCGCTCGCCG
Source organism: Limnephilus marmoratus (assembly GCA_917880885.1). Taxonomy (NCBI): domain Eukaryota; kingdom Metazoa; phylum Arthropoda; class Insecta; order Trichoptera; family Limnephilidae; genus Limnephilus; species Limnephilus marmoratus. Next base: position 33,115,478 of record OU862928.1, read on the forward strand.
CACCCGCCAGGTATGAATTACGCTCTGTAATTAATTTTTTTGTGCAAATAACAAAACCTCGGTAGAAATTCTTTCTCAGCTACTTGAAGTGTACGGGAAACAGTGTATGAGTGCGAAAACGTGCGCAAAGGTGCAGAGAATTTAAAAGCGTGTCGGAAGGCCCAAATTTTTCGGTTACAGACGAAAAAATTGCCAAAGTGGAAAAAAAACAATGATTACAGATCGACGGGTGACGGTTCGGGAACTCTGTGATATGATCCCTGATGTCAGTAAGACCATCTTTGACAAGATTTTGCCCAAGTCCAAAAGTCTGCCCAAGGTGGGTCCCAAAATGATCACCGAAGATCACAAACAACAACGGGTTGAAGCAGCCCGCGAATCCCTTGAGTGCTACGACATCGATGGCGATGAATTATTGGACTCAATTGTGACTGAGGACGAGACCCGGATACACTGCACAACACCAGAGACAAAGGCACAATCCCAGTAACGTCGTTAAGATTCGCCGAAGCAAAGTTTAAAAACTAATTACAGAGCGTAATTCACACCTGGCGGGTGCGGCGAGTGGAAGCTCCATCGCGAACGGCTGCCACACCGAGACTAAGCGTCACAGAGGGTAAAACGTGGTAAATATTTGGCGTAGGGAAACCAGGCCACACGCCTGTGTTGCAGGATTGCGCATAAAATCGTTCATCGCGACCGCAGCACCTTGGAGACCTTATTTTACGAACAGCCCTCGTAGTTACATAAACATGGATATATTTCCACCTCAGTAGCGTGCAACTGTTGTCAAACCCATATAAGACGCGTTGCGTCGTGTACGAACATATAATTTCGAACATATATTTCATATAATTTGCGTTTCGGCATGGGGAATGTATAGAAAATATCTTCAAAAACAACACGTGAAATTGGCGTTTTGCCGTACTGGCAACTTTGATCTCAAATATCTTCTCTTTGATTAGGAATTCCAAATTCAAATTTATACAGCTATTTACTCATGTATTTGTGTTTCGAAAGTTATAATTCATTTGTTTTTTCCTTAATTGTTTTTTTTTTCTTTGCATCACTTAGTTTACATATCGCGTTATTTACGAGTACGACTTCTACCGTGGCACCGGTGCTGCAGAAACGGCTTGAAGGATTAATGATGTGTATGGCGACGGTGCCGCAAAAGAAAACACAGTTGTGTTTTTTTGTGTCGTTCACTACAGCTTTCTTAAATCTGGCCAGACGATTACGGCAAATGTCTATTATCAGCAACTGCAAACCATGATGGAAAAGCTATCTGCTAAACAACCGAGGCTGGTTAATCGCTCTAGGCCACTGCTGCTTCATGACAACGCTAGACCACACACCGCACAACAGACGGCTACCAAATTAGAAGAGCTTCAATTGGAATATCTAAGACATCCAGCGTACTCTCTGGACCTTGCCCCAATAGATTACCATTTTTTTTCGAAATTTGGATAACTTCTTGCAAGGGAAAAAATTCAACTCCGATGGGGCAGTCCAAACCGCCTTCAAAGATTTTATTGATTCCTGTCCAAATGGTTTTTTTAGTAAAGGATCGATGAACTACCTATGAAATGGCAAAAGTGTATAGATAGCAATGGTACATACTTTGATTAAATAAATATATTACATTTTAAAAAAACCGACTTTATGTTCCTCCCATACAAAACGCCAATTTCATATGTATGGACCTAATATTATTAAAGATATTAAAAATAAAGTTAGGTATTCTGACAGATCTATTCAATGTTGGTATATATAATAAAAATTCATAAGTTTAGGAGTACAAATATAGAAATCTCTCTTTTCGCTCTCCTTAATATTTTGTCGTATAGGTACAGCATTTCAATTCCGTTTTCTATAAATCGACGATAAACATAAAAAACGAGTGTGCTTTATACCACACGACTGAATCAAAACTTCACTAACTTATATCTCCCTCTCAACTTTCGTTCGCCTCGCCCGATCACACTTTTCGTAACGCTCTCGTCACGCATTCACCAGCTTACTCCTCAAGTCAAGCGTACGTGAAGAAGTATTACTTTAAAAACAACAGTACCTATTTAGCCAACTTAACAATTATCGATTTCTGTGTTCTAATTTTTATTTTGTTTTTTATATTATCGTGAGGAAAATATTTTCTCTTGAGGCCTATTTCGTATTTAGGGATGCTTTTTATGGAGGTTCTTTTTAAGGAAAGGAAGTTCCGGGAAGGGAAAAGGTATGAGGGCTGAGTAGGAATCTAGGAGTCAGTGTGTGAGTGACGGGCGTATGAATCCAATTCGACTTTCCTGTTTCACTGTTCCTCCCGTACAAAACGCCAATTTCATATATTATGTAAGGACCTAATATTTTTTTAAGAGCTTAAAAACTTTAAAATGTTAGAGATATGTAAGAAATCGGTAGAAATTCGGGTAGCGGCGGCAAAGTTCATGGGGTATGAAAGGGTTAACTTGCAGAATTGAGGGCAACTTTCAGACCAGACAACCGCCGCGTGGCGTGTTTGAAATTGACAGGTGAATATTTAAATATTTTTGTAAAATCTGGTAAGTTCTGAATAGCTTGCTTGAAAACTTTGCACGCTTCGTGCATAAAGTTTTTGACAGAGATATTACGATTATATTGCAAATTAATTAAGTAAGAATGTTTCTAATTTCGCTAATTTATTCAAAGACAATGACAAAACAATTATTTTTAAATTTTTTTTAATGAGAAAATTTTATATCTATTTCTAACTAGCTTTTTCCCGCGGCTTCGCTCGCATGGTGTGAGGGGGGTTCCCACTCCGCCTTCTCCCCCCCCCCCCCCCCCCCCCCCCCCCCCTCCCCCCCTCCCTCCCTTCCCCCCCCTCCCCCCTCCCCAATATAATAACAAGTCTCCTTTGATCTAGTGGTATAATGCGCCTGACGATCCTCAGTGGCCAGACATTCAGCGGACCAATGATCGAATCACACGAAATCCAAAAAAGAATTGTAAAACCAATATCCAAAATGAACAGAAAGCGACATCTAGCAACTCCGAAGAAGAAAACAGAAATAGATAAGTTACTAATAAGATGACCAAATGTATAGGAAAAGGTGCACCGGAATTTGACAACAAAAAGATGGAATAAATCCTTCACATTGATAAAAAAAAAGTGCTTCGCAGTCTCCCAACTCTTGTCTATTTTAGTTTATTGAAGGTTTCACTTCTACCGCGTGTGAATTGCACACTCTGATATGCCATGTTGATTTCATTGTTTCTTTTTTCCGCTAGATGTCTCTTGTCATAGATAAAAAAATAAGCATAGAAAAACATTTTTATTGTCTAGTGTACTTCCCCTGGGTTTAAAATCTATATATAAAAAAATCTTGTGTCACGGTGTTTGTGGTCGCACTCCTCCTAAACGTCTCGACCGATTTTTGTGATTTTATTTTTGTACATTTGGTAGGTTTTAGAATAGGTCGTAAGATATATGTATATCAGGAAAAAAATCAATTTTTTTGACATTTTTTTTTTGGCATCAGAAAATACCTACATTCCCAAATGTTCATCCTCTACCCCCACTCTCCCATTTGTTTAATCGCGACCCCCCCATTTTTTAATCGCAATTTTAGTATTTTTGCATGAACAAACTTAACCGTCGTTCGTATTCCAAACAGAACGACATTATTTATGTTTTTGAATGACAGATGGTGCTACGTCCGCTTCATCGAACTTTCATCCACACATGCTCAAGTCATTCAAGAGAAGCGTCGCATCATTTTGACTTCGGCATTTGTTAGTTATCACAACGCAGTGCGTACAAAATTTTGTACAATTTATTTTAATTTATCTGTTTGTGTGCGTGTATTACCTACTATATTTATATGGCAGAACAAAGTTTTCCGGGTCAGATAGTATTATTATAGTATAGTTAAGATATTAGTTTATTTCCTTTGTTACACTTCACAACCAGTATTTGTATAAATTATATTTATTTTTTAATTAGCGCCATCTATTGCTAATTTGACAGACGCTTGGCAACTGTACGGCGATTAGTCGGCATATTATCAATTTGAAATTCCCCCTACGTACCAGGCTTCCGTATCCGAAGTTAGCAACAAAGTCTCTTAGTAAATGTTCATGCGATCATCTCCGCTCCCTTCTTTCCTCTGTGGTCATAAGCAGGGCTGGGCAAAATACATGCGTTGCTGTAATTAAAATACAAATTACAAAATACTTTTTCGCATGTATTTAAAATACGAAATACAAAATACTTTCAAGTCGTGTATTTGAAATACAAAATACAAAATACAGTATTTTAACCATTTTTTAATTTCAAATACAAAATACAAATTACAAAATACATTTGGTTTTGGTAGAACCTTTGATTGCAATAAATTGTCGTAAGTGCCTATATCTAAGGGTGCGTTTCCATAGAAGCAAAGCTGGGCAGAGTGAAACAGAGACGTACTAAAATTGACTAATCATATTACTCAGGAGACACATCTCGTCTCCGCTCCACTTGTAAAGTTTTGTGGTATAGGACTTAGGTGTTAGATTATAATAATAATTAATTATTATAATAATTATTATTATTAACAAATTGTTTCTCCCTGCATGTCCTTTCCCGTGCGTCCCCGTTCCCCTACCCCATCCCTTTCCCCTCTTGCATTCCCCTTCCACCTTCCCTACCTACCCTATCCCCTCTCCCGCTCCCCCATCCCACCAACCACCTCCCGCGTTCCATATATTTAATCACAGTAGGTACATTCAGTTTTCAAACAACTCTCGTGCCAGTTATTACAATTTTTTAATTCAAATTTTCTTTTTTTTCATATTACAAATAGTCATTTTTCTATATTATAAGAACAATCAATCAAATCTGGTAGGTACCTAACATAGGTACCTATTTAAAATATCTATGATTTAAAAAATCCATAGACAATTCTTTTGTTACAAAAAACAACAGCTGCTTGCTAAATTCAATTTCGTAAAACGCCTCCCGCGTTTCATATATTTAGCCCCAGTACATTCAGTTTTCAAACAACTCGCGTGCCAGAATTTTTTTTATTCAAATTTTCATTTTTCACATATTCCAAATATTCATTATTTTATATTTTAAGAACAATCAATCAAATCTGGTACCTAACATAGGTACCTATGTAAAATATCTTTGATTTAAAAAGACAATTCTTTTGATACAAAAAAAAACAGCTGCCTGCTAAATTCAATTTCATCAAACGCGCGAACTGTAGGACGTGCGAAGTTAAAATAGTCGTTAAGTTTTCTGAAATTATCCAATTTTCTGCTTAATTTTCTTAATTTTTCTTTCCGTAAGAACCTTCTATAAAGTATTAGAAAACTTTAAAAAAAATAATGAAAAAGGTAGTCATTCTGAAGTTATGGCGTGACCAAAGGAAACAAGGATTCATTTTTATATTTATATAAATGGATGACATTTGTGTAGCGCAATTTTGTGTTATTCCACTTCTCTGCTCTTCTCTACAGTAATTAACTTAAAAATAATCTAGTAATCAGTCAAATTATTCATATAGTACTTGATCTAATACTATGATACAAAAATGTACAATAAAAAGCAATGACAAGTATACTATAATATGATACAAAATGTACAATAACAGTGCTATTATAGCACAGGACAATAATAATAACTAGCATTACGTAAAAAAAACATACATTGTACAGTACATTATAAAGCAATGATAAGGGGGCATACATTAATTACGTGAGCAGTTTTTCTTCCAATCTAGACTCCCCCCGCCCCTTGGTGAGATAAATTTGGACCACTTCGTTTATTTTTTTCAAGTAAGGTGAAATTTTGCTGGAGCCCCCCCCCGCCCCTTTTTGAGCTCACGTTATTAATGTATTACTAAGAGAACTACAAATAATCATTAGTAAGAGTGCTATAGCAAAGGACATTAGTACAGGATTCTAGCGTTTTTAGTCTATGTATTATCTATGTGTGTTTATTTTTCATTATCATTATTAAGATCGCGAAATGTATTTGAAAATGTATTTTGTAGCCATAAGTATTTGAAATACAAATTACAAAATACCTTAGCAGCAAGTAATTGAAATACCAATTACAAAATACATTTTTAGGAAGTAATTGAAATACAAATACAAAATACGTATTTGTATTTCAAATACGTATTTCAATTACAAGTATTTCAAATACTGCCCAGCCCTGGTCATAAGTCATAACTAGGGCTCGGATATATATGTATTAAAAAATTCAAAATATGTACATATAATATGAACTAAAAAATGTAAAATATGGAAAAAATATGGAGTATAAAATAAGAATATCTTTCATACTAAACAATATTTATTGTGAAAAATTACCATGCAGTAACAGTTACATTAAAAAAAATATAAAAATATAGAGAAATGTTCAGGTAATTTATAAAAAAAAAAATTAAGTTTTATTCATCTTCCTCTAAATCTGTCTTTTAAATTGATTGCAGTACACAATCACATGCTTTTTAAAATTATCGAAATTAAAACTTTGTCGATTTGGTCTAAATATAGCCTTATATTGGCTGAAAGATCTTTCCACGTCACATGTTGTAATTGGAGCGTACTTAAAGACACCTACTTCCAAAATTGTGTAAGGCATGTCTGCAGTACCCTCAAAGCTTCCGCTCAGAACTTTATTTTTTGAGTATCAAATCCTTTATTTTGTCCAAAATATACTTTACTTGAAACGCAAAGGTTGTTTAACCTTGGGCATTTTGAAAATAAACTGACAGGTACCTAGACAGTAGTAGTAGGTGACTCGAGTACGTAAAAATAAAAAGACGCGCAAGCAACAGCAAGCAAGTAGAGGAAGAGAATCAAAAATCAAATGACGACGAATAATACGCGAGAGAAATGAAACATGCGCGGCCGTGTGGTGGCGAGAATGCAAACACGTAAAATTATATCAATTTTTGTGAACTAACTCATGTTTTATGAAAATTAAATCGAAAATATGGATGATTGTGATATTTCTAGTAAAATATGGACTTAACCATGAAATATGGAAAATAAAAATTAGTTTTTCACAATCTAAATATGATAATCTAGATAGAGAACACATACGAGACCGAAAATCGTGTAAATTAAAAATATGTATTTACATATTAATCCGGGCCCTAGTCATAAACTAATAAATTAATGTTATCTAATTCCAGATTCACAAATGACATATTCGAGATGACAGGCTACCGTCCCGGCTGGTACTGGCAGATCACTTGGCGTTATATCGGCCCGGCCATCATGTTCTGCATCCTCGGCTCTTCCGTGGTCTTCATGATCATCAAGAACCCCACCTACCAAGCTTGGAATGCCGACACCGTGAGTAATTAATTATTAGCTTGTTGTGTAAGGCTCGGTCACCGCTGCGACGAATGGTAACGACGAAATCGCTTTGTGTTACAAGGTATTGCTGCGAACTGCGAGAAACTCAATTAGTGGCTTTTAAACATAACAGTGACTTAATTGTCTTCTTCTTGACTCGGTTCTTCATTGCTATTGAGATTCCCACTCCAATTTCCCTGGTGGACAAGGCTCTTCAAAATTCTGCGCTGCGTGGAGAACATAGGTACAGAATGTAGCAGAACAGCTAGTAGTCCACAATGAAGTTCTAATACTAACCCTGATGTATAGCAATGATTCATGGAACAAGCAGTGGCGCCTCGGATACTTCCTCGACGATGAAGGCATATTATTTACAATAACAGTACAATAATCATATTGTTGCAAAATCGAGTTTTTTTGTTTACATTAGCTCCACATAAGAGGACCTAAGGAAAAAAATTCCCTCAGGGCCCGTGTTATCTTTGTAGATGCTGTGTGGAGGGTCTTTTTATGGAAATGAAAGAGAGGAAGTTCTGAGAAAGAAAAATGTGTGAGGGATGGGTAGGAATTTGGGAGCAAATATACCCAGGAGTGACTGATGTGTGAATCCATCCCTCCCACTGTGGTGCAAGATGATGGGTCGAGCGAGTCCAGCTGGAGAGGTCTAGGTCTCCCTCAACCAATCTCTCCCGTTCCAGCCCGCCACGCAGAAGGTAGGCAAACGCATGTGTCGCCAAGATCTGGACAACCATCACCCCTCTGCTAAGTTACCAAAAGTAGCAAACCACTTGGGGCGACCTTTGGCAGGGGTGTCGGTTATCCAATAAAGGGTTCCCAGGGAGGCGGTACCCAATCCCATCTCCAAAATTAAGCTTGGGATGCTTAAAAGTAGACTAAATGTACCAAGTAATAATATACTGCTTGCTTAGAATGTTTTTTTAATTCAGAAAGTATTTATTACTAAGGCATACAGTTTATTTAAAATATAGAACTAAAATATCACTGAATATTATGTCTTTCAGGGTTCCCTGGTGAACACCGACTATCCTAATTGGGTGATGGTCATAGCCTTGCTGATGATCTTTGCCGGAGTGATGCCGATCCCGGCCGTGTTCCTGCTCCGTCGCTTCCAGTGCCTGTCTCTGGATGTGGACATCCACCAGGGCAGCATCCGCCGCATCGAGACCACAGTCTCCACCAAGGAGATGATGGACGATCAGGATGTGAGTTACTTTATTCGCATTTATACACCTAACCTAACTTTTTTTCGACAGCCAAGTTTCTACTGTAGTTTTCAATAGATGATCTGTGTGACATCCCTTGGCGTGAAGATCTACACCAACCACTAATGCTTAATACAAAAGATGGACTTCGTTGTATAAGTCCTAACATAACCTAGCAAGGACTAATGTACATTAACCTAACCATCTATGAAATTACACCTAACCTAACTTATTTTTCACAGCCGTGTTTTTACTGTACAGTTTACAATAGATGCTACGTGGATCTAGTGGTCATTAAACAGGTGGACAGGTTCAAATACCTTGTGGTCGAATTCTCTAGCGATGGTCGGCAAGACGGAGAAATTGATCGTAGAATAAGTGCGGCAAGCAGTGTCTTGCGTCCTCTCTACAGCTCAGTGATAAGGAAAGCCGAGCTCAGCACCAAGACAAAGATGGCAGTGTTTAAAACAGTACACCGTCCGACACTCACTTAAGGCCACCAGTATTAGATGCTAATCGAACAAACACGCTCTAGAGTCCAACTGCCGAAATGAGGTACTTGAGAGGAGTGGCAGGGGTTACGAAATGGGATCATATAAGAAACTCGACGATCTGAGATGATTTAAACATTGAACCACTGCGACTCTTCGTAGAAAAATCATAATTGAGTTGGCTTGGGCATGTACTAAGAATGTCTGATGACCGAATTCCGAGGAAGATACTGAGTCCGATTCCAGAGGGTAGACGTCCAGTGGGCCGCCCCAGACACAGTTGGGCTAAGCAACTTCAGAAACTGTGCGAGGAGAGGATGGGTCTGCCTTGGACGGAGGCCGAACAAACAGCGCAAGACAGGGACGATGTCGATGTCGGGGACCCATTGCATCGACAGCCTTGTTGATGCAATGGGTCCCCGACCCAAATAGGACAAGGGGAACAAGATGATGATGATGATGATCTACGTGGCATCCCATGGCGTGAAGATCTACATCAACTAATACAAGAGATGGGCTTCACTGTATTAGTCTCAACATAATCTAACATAAACTAACATAACCTAACCATTGGCGACATTACACCTAACCTAACTTATTTTTGACAGCCGTTTTTCTACTTTTTATAATAGATGATCTACGTGACATCCATTGGCGTGAAGATCTACATCAACTAATACAAGAGATGGGCTTCAGTGTTTTAGTTACATCATAACCTAGCATAAATTGACATAACCTAACCTAACCACCGATGAAATTACACCTAACCTAGGTTAAATTTGATAGCCGTAATTCTACTGTTCAATAGATGAACTACATTACACTCCCTGCCATGAGGATCTACATTATCGCTTCAAAAGACGGGCTTGAATAATATTTAATAGTTCTTGCATAACCTAACATGTTGACGAAATAACCTTGATGAATCTATCCTAATTTTGAGAGCCGTTTGTCTACTGTAGGTGCAATTATAAATGAACTATATTCTACATGACATCCTGTGGTGTGAAAATCCACATCAACATTTACTAATCCTAACCTAACCTAGCATAACCGAACCTCATGTTGACTGTCCATGTTTTACTATAGACCAGCGGCCGGCAATTAGTTTTGTTGGCGGGCCGTATAAACATGACAATTTTTTTGGGAGGCCACGTGACCGTCGACGTCACTTGTAAGCCTGTTCAGACAGTGCGCTAATGACTGCCTGTCTAATTGCCCGTCGTCATCGTGGTTCGTGTCGTGCCTGACAAAATCATATAGCGCAGAGGTTCCCAACCCTAACTAGGCCAGATCTGGCCTGCAGGCTGCCAAATGCCGATCGCTTCTATAGACTTTCCTTGCATTGTATAAATGAAATTGTACAAAATAAATAAATGATGCGGTGACCAAATAGGTGAGTTATATTCAATTTTGCTCCAGACTAATGAAAAAAAATCCATATTACTTCAGTCAATGGACTTCACAACACAACAGTTTCGGCGAGATTGACTTGGAAATCCATTAAAACCGTGGATACCTATTTAACAAAATTAATATCTGTTAAATCTTCAGCCGTCTGTTACTGTGTGTAATAAATCTTTCTCTATATCTACGGTTGTAACCATCTAGAATCAACAAAACTGGAGACACTTAAGGCAAAAGAAAGTAGGTTCTGTACTGATTGTAAAAATTAAATTAATTTAGACAGCTAAGGGGACGTTCAAGTATTACGTTACGCAATTTTTGAAGATTTTTGACCCCCTCTCCCCCCCCATGTAACGCGCTGTAAAGTTTTTCTTCCGTACCCTCCCCCCCCCTCAAACGTTACGTAACGCCCAAATGACAATTTTTACCTGAAAGTCACAATTAAGTTGCGCAAAGTACTGGAAAGTCGCTTAAATACCTTTTTACTTGTTTTATCACGTTTACGGTAATAAATAAAACAAGGGATTTCGAGAATGAAAAGGGTTGCCAGCTTGGAAGATTTTAATTCCCTAGTTTTTTATCTAAATAAAGAAAAACATGTTACGTAACTCGTTGTTCAAACCCCCCCTCGTAACGCACAGTAACGTTTCACAAGACTCCCCGCCCCCCCAAGTGTGTTTTGTAATACTTGAACGGACCCTAAGGTTAGGTGAGAAAAAGAGTAATTTCTATACAGGGTGTAACAGGACGTACCCGAGGGATTTTAACCAGCGATTCCTGATCATATTTGGAGTAAAAAATGTAAATGAAATTTTGGTCTCCGGTGAGTTTTTTATGACTTTTTTTTTTAAATTTTTTTTTCTTCAAATTCAAACAAAAAAAAATTTCTTCCGCTTGTTGTCATTGGTCACTCAGCCGAGTAACCCACCAACCCCTCACCTTGCCTCCAACTGTCCAACACCTACCATTTTTTAATGTTTTTGTAGAAAAAATAAATAAAAAAAAAACATCAAAAATATCACCGGAGACCAAAATTTCATTTACATTTTTTTCTCCAAATATGCTCAGGAATCGATGGTTAAAATCCCTCGGGTACGTCCTGTTACATCCTGTATACACAGTAATTGGTATTTTTTAAAGCCATGTAGGTACTATGGTCATCACTTCAAATCATAGATAATAGAAATAAGGGAGAAGCCATAAACTATTATTAGTATCACGCGCACCGTGTCGCTAATAATGTTCACCCATATGCACAGCAGCGCCTGCCTTTGTTTCTACTGACACACCATAGGCATAACTTTTATTGGTTGACGTGGAGATGCATAGAGTGCTTTTAAAATGACCGTGTCAATTCACAGTTACGGTAACTTGACGGCATAAAAAAGGCAATAATCATATGTTCCTTACCACAATAATGGAGCAGCTCTTTCAAAATACTATATACACAATGTACATAGGTCTGTTTCCTCCAAAGGAAAAAGTCATCATTTTCTTGCATCTCTCTCACACATGGCACCGTGCGGTCTCCGTAAATCCCTATGATACTACTAGCCGTGGCGATAATTTTTAAATTAGGGAATATAGTTACAAGGATAACATTGAAGTGTGAGTGAATTCCAAGAATTCAAAAACGTCCAGTGTCAATGCCCTGATGGTTTCATTTTTGTTCATAAACATATAACACTGCAGCTTTTTCTTACACCATAAATAATAACTGTCGAAAAAGAGACAAATGTTGAAAGTATGTCTGCACCCCCCCGAAAGGAAACGTACAATCATTTTCATATATGTATCTCCCTCAAACGTATAAAGAAAATTAAATTTAAAAATTCCCTTCGCCGTGTCTGAGCTGTAATAATATATATCTGTTTCCTCCAAAGGAAAAGTAGTTCTTTGGAGGAAATTTTTTACGTACAACATTTTTACGTACGTACGGTATAATATAAAATTTCTCAAATTTATGGTCTAATCTATGTTATTTGGATATCTAAACACAAAATAATATAAAATGTCCATTTATACAACGTGTCCGGAAACTCGTAGTACAAGCGGGAAACTGGTGAATCTACATCACGTAGAGAACCCAAAAAACTTATTTTTTTCGATCTAAGAATTTCGATTTTAATATTATTTTTTTTCTATTTTTCCATTTTTTCTGCAACTAAAGGGTTAAAAAAAATTTTGAGCCCGGTTTACCCTTCGTTACATTTTATAAGACATTACACAGCTGAAATCAACCCCCTAGTGAAAATTTTTTTCAAATTTAACCTAAAAAATTCCAACTTCGGACCCGATTTACTCGAAAACGAAAGCTCAAATCAAAAAAAGTTAAACCACAAAATCGACTCCAAATGTGATGTGGATTCTCCAGTTTCCCGCTTGTACTACGAGTTTCCGGACACCTTGTATATAGGTATGTATACATACCAATTTGCAAGATAGTACAATAAAAATAAAGCTTTATTTGCAAGATTAATATCGAACTTAATTTGAGCGCGCGCGATTCCCGCCTCCATCTTAACTCCGCAAACAAATGGTTCATAGGGGATTCAAAGTATTGTCCCCATGGTATTTGAATTCACATACGAGTGCGCATGCGCAGTTGCATACGATCGCGAAACAATGCAAGGAATCTATGGGGATAGCTCGGATCGTCCCCTAAGTGGGTATTAGATTCTGCGCACTGAGAAATAGACTCGCTGTTCTCATGCGCCGTACATTTTTCACTGTACGCGCGTCGGGTCTTTTAAAATCATGCGGAATATTTTTATTTTTTTTAATATTTATTTTTTATATTCATTTCTGCAAATGTTAATTACTTTTATGTTTAAAGAATTCATTCATTTTGGTGAAGACAAAGCATCGACTATTATTTCCTTCAGTAGGTCTCGAGTGTAACTGGTGGGGACTGTCCCGATTGTCCCCCTGTAAAGAACCGCCACTGCATCTTTCTCAATTTGTAAGAAAGAGTTGCAGCATTATAACGATAAGGAACTTGGTTTATTGCTTTTTTTCCTCACGGTAATTATAAAAGCATCTATAGGATAGTTCATCGTATGTGGTTGTAGCATAGCGATTGTTGGCATGCTTCCTTGTCATATCTCCCTTTGTTTCTATTATCTTTGCTTCGAACCAATGACCAATGATTGAGTTTGAGATATTGATTGGTATTAATCTTACTTTATTTCAGTCGGTGTTATGCAGCACGTGATTCCTTTTTGGTTGAAGCTGAAAATAAAAACATTGCTTTAAATATTGCTTTCATGTTGTTTTTTCAGATATTTGTTGTCGTGAATTATTATTATTTGTATGTATAACCATATAAAACAGGTATGTATTTGTTGTAATGATAAAGCACATCCCCTACAAAAGAGTCGCAAGTAAAAATTTAGCTTTTTACATAATTTTATTTTTATCTCTAAAAACCGTATTAAAAAAAAATTAGAGCACTCCTTAATTTTTTTTTATCTCCGCGAGATGTCGCTAGTGTCTCTATTCGACGACACCGCTTGTTTCGTCAATCACCATTTGTTTTCGCTCTTCTATAAAATTAACTTTTTTGGCTTACAACCCTTTTTTACGGGATGTGCGATATGAATTCCTAATACCACAGATATCACCTTCATTCTGCACCATTCCTATTAACTAAAGATAAACTGCTAAAAAGATAGCAATAAAGACTGTCTTCGGAATCACAACTAAAATTCAAGACCAACTGTGGCCTGCTAAAACTATGTTTCTACAAGAAATAGATGGAGTTACATTTATAAACTCAACTGTTTCGGATGTGACAAGATAGGGCAGTAGGAATGGATGATCTCCAAAAGGATATCAGAACACTTTCGAGCATGTAAAATTGGCAACCCTGACAAATTCCGAGCATTTAATTCAATCCGGTCATAACTTTGGATTTATTCCTGAAGTCCTGAGAGGACTCAAAACACAAAGAGCATGCGTAATTATAGAATTATTTGAAATTCACAAAAAATCGCATTAATATTAATGGAGGTAACGGGGCTAAGCTCAACAGTTCTTGGTATCCAGTAATTTACAACTACACCAAAACTAGTGACCGACCGAAGGTTCGGTTTCGATTTCGGCAAGTTTCAGCAAAAAAATCTAGTTTCGGCATCAGTTTTGGTTTCAGCACAAAATCTACCGAACCTTCGGCTGCACCGAAACTCTGCGTTCGTGAATTATCGCACGTCGCTCGGCTGACTTCGGGTGAGTTCGTGGCTCATGTGTCACCCGCCATCATCGGCTGAGTCCGGTGTGATTGTGTTCCAAGAAGTAGTTAACGTGTTTGTTAATTTTTGTTTGTTTTATAGCAGTAATATCAAAAAAATTATTATTATTTTTTCACCTACTTCAATTATTGTTTTTTTATTTCATTTAAATACGTTAACTGTCAATAAGTGTAAAAAATAAACCAAATTTCAGAAAACAATAGATTTTTAATGTGTCTAAAAAAGTTTCGGTTTCGGTTTCGGCCGAAACTGAGACAGATACCTATTCGGTTTCGATTTCAGTTTCGGTTTCGGTTTCGGTAGAAAGTCCTGTTTCGGTCGGACACTAACCAAAACTAAACGCAGAAAACCATTTAAATTATACTGTTATCTAGCTGATTGAAGCTTGCAATAGGCTTGTAAGCAATCAGTAGGGTATCGCACCTATATACATAAGCACACACGTTACCATTATGATGGACACTGTAATGCTAACCGAAACGTTAATGTTTCTTTTTTTTATAATACGGATATACTGCTAACAAAATCATCATCCAATTACCATTATGTAATATTTGCCAAACCACCACCTTAGTTCATCCTAACATGCCGTCCTAACCTAACCTAAAAATGCTAGTGAGCTAACCTTCTGCTACTAATGTACCTGTGACTGTTTGCACGGAATGTCCTGCAGGTGATGAGTCCTGACTATTCTCCGGGAGCACCTTTGGAGCCACCTGGAATGACACGATTCACCATTGGAGATTTTGAGGTTAGGATGAAACACTGTGATTGCTTTTTAAAAAACGTGGAAATATGATCAAACTTATCAACAAGAACCTGCCTAAATACTGGATGAATAATGAATTTAAAAAATTAATGGATTTGCAGAGGGTTCAATTCCCTCATAATGCAATTTGAGAAGAATATTTAAAAAAATCTTAATTATTTATCACCACAAACTTCAAGACAAGGTACATTTGAATTTAATAAAACCGCTGTAAACTGACTCCTGACTATAGGGAGGGTCCAGCAAGGCTGACGGGAAGAAGTACGGGGGCGCCGTGCCCCCCTTGCCAGGTCCCGAGTCCAACAAGCGCACCCCCCCACCCTCCAACATTGCCCGCGACCGCCCCGCCAAGCATTAGAGGGTATACCACTTACAAACCTTTCTTACAACATAACCTCACTTCACAGATGTAATAATGTAAGATAATTAGTGTAATTAATAAGTTTCCATTACAAATCAGAGCAGTGAAAAACAGAACATTGAAAAAAATAACAAATAAACAAAAACCTAACCTAACCTAATCGAAACTAACGTAACCTAATCAATTTTCTATTTTGTCACTGTGTTCTATTTTGGTTATAGTACACGCTAAACTTTATACCGACCTGACGTTGACACAGAAATCATCGCAATAGGCGAGTTTAAGGTCCGAAAAGTGGCATGCTTCCCGCCCACGCCTTTCTCTGTCGCACATATGATTTTACGCATCTTTATCTTTCGCTTACGGTCATTGTGAAGTCAGTAAAGTGACTGTGCAAGAATGGATCTATCAAGTTCAGGTCGGCATTTAAGTTGCGCTTACTGTACCATTGTGTTATACATTCCTAGTGCAACTGTATTTTATTTATTCTTTATTAGGTTAAAGATGATTTTTTTCAGTAGCGGTTCATTTCTGCAATGTTTTTCTCTTTCTTTACAGGACAGTGTATGGTCCTGCCACTGAGAGTTCTGTTCTATTATATCTGTCTATTGCATGTGTCGTTAATAAGAAAGAGAAATATTACAATGGAACTATCAGCGGCGTGCCTCTACACGCAGTCATTGCGAATTCATCTCGTTGTAAGTCACATTCGGCCGTTTTTATTTTCAATGAATTCAGAAGAGTTTTCGTCGTTCGTCATTCAGAGTAATTGATATAACTCTTTCTAATACAAAATTCATTTATGAGGCAGGTGGAGAGGTTATAATGGAGCTATCAGTGGTATTGTTAGTCAAAAGACTCTGCCCTATGATGATGATGATAAAAAATATGGTACTGGAAAAAATTCGCCACGTGTTCAGTGTTTGAAAATTTTGGCAGAGTTGCAAGAGTCCCCTCTCTACATTAAATACCTCCCCATAACCGAATGGAACACCGTTTCAAGTTACTACCTGTATGGTTGACTTCTCTATATATCAATCATTCAGTTGATTAGTCAGACATCTCCAAATACTAAGTTTTGAGATAATTAGGAATGCTTCAAAAAGTTGTTTCAGTTGGCCGTATTCGGTCATAACCAACTTGTGGAAACGCGTTTATTGTTCGGTCGGGGAGTGAACACTCAATGCGTTTCTCTTTGTATGATTTTTCTTTAAATTTTTTTGTGTAGTATACCTACAGCTAAAATTGCTTTTCATAACACAAGACTGTCCCTATCGATGTTCACACAATTTGACCGAGTACGATCGATGCATTCGGT
Organism: Limnephilus marmoratus; assembly: GCA_917880885.1. NCBI lineage: Eukaryota > Metazoa > Arthropoda > Insecta > Trichoptera > Limnephilidae > Limnephilus > Limnephilus marmoratus. Next base: position 33,132,638 of record OU862928.1, read on the forward strand.
CACCGATCTATGTAAACAGGCCAATTCGGTTAACGAATCCGGTTAAACCGAACGCGGCCGACGCATTCGGCACCGACCTAATGTATTTGCATCATGACTTATCAACTGGACTATGGATAATATATAGTTATGTGTTTTTAAAAAATTAACATCAAATAATCATATACCTACACAAAGATGAATTCGTAATGACTATATGCATTATTATTAGTTGCAAAGGTAGGCTATCTATCATTAGTCTATTAATTTATTTTATTTTAGCAACTTAAGAATTCTTTTTGTGCAATGTTTTATTCAACTTTTGTTTATTTATTATTTGCAGATTCACGGGGAAACAATTCTCACCAATCTGAAAGTGTTGAAAATTTTATGTGGTTGGGGTTTTTCACAGCTGTAGTTTTATAAACTACTAACAAAAACGCATGTCCAAGGAGAACCTAACCTCACTTTAACCATTATAGTTTGTATTGGTTACGATTGAAAAATTAATGGCTATTTCCAAATGGGATGGTGAACTGAAATTCTGTGGTTTAGTGCTAAAAGAACTAAAACTAAAGAACACTCTGCGTCGCCTTAGTTCTTAATTGTCCAAATGACCATTAGAAAATTTTACAGATAATGAAACATTATAATAGGTGTTTAAGATAAAGCTATGTTTGTAAAAGTAAAGGTCTCATAAGTTTAAATAATTCTTAGTTAAGTGATTAACTCTCATGTTTTATACTTTATTTTTAATTTTAAAGTGGAAATTGAACAAAAACTAAAATGGTCGTTTGGACAATTAAGAACTAAGACGACGACTGATCTTTATAGTTTGGTAGCATCGCCATTGTGTCGGAACAACTATGAATATTAAAAATCAATAGTTCCTCCTTTGCCTGCCTACGAGGATAAGTATGTCATGCTGTACCAATGACACCATTTACTGACTTATCGGTAAAAAAAATAAGGCATTCTGAATATCTTAATGTTAACAATTTCGACATTTTAGATATGAAAGTTTATAGATATATTTTTTTTACTTTATTCGACAATACTTGAGAACATCTAATTTTGTATTTTTAACACTAAAAACATAATAAATTATGTTTTTAAATAAATTTTGATATTGGAAAATATTATTTATATTTTAGATATAATTTTATTTGATTGACTGAATTGCAATAAGTACCATATTATTAATTTATAATTTTAATGTTTTTTTTAGGAAAACTAGTTATATAATTATTTTTATGCAATAAACTATTTTTTTTAGAATAATGTGCATGATATTATGTTACCAATTTATTTATTTAATACATTTTTATTCTAGTTTGTATTATTTGCATGATTTATATCTTTTGATTGACTGAAAATGTTTTTACTTATTGTTGTTACTCTTGCATTAAACTTGAATCATAAAAAGACAATTATTACGAAAAAATGTATGTTAAAGATAGATATACACAGAATATGTGTATATGAATGAAATAGATATAGGACTGGATAGTGTTTACGTACTTAAAAGTTGTGTCGAATACTACATTCTACATCACGGGTGTGATTGAGATGACACTACGCTTACTCGCGTTGCACTAAGACAACTATGTAATGCTGTATGAGATGACCTGCTGTCAGTAGGACGTATGTGTTGCTACATTTGCTATTTCACTTTCTCTAATGGCCAATCAAAATATGTAATTGTATTATTTATTAGTAACACTTTGTGGTCTGATATGAGGGTATTTTGGCATTTTTTTAATACAATTTGGTTAGGGGTAGCACACAATCTCATGTGACTTCTGACAGTTTAATTTAAAACTACATAAATCGAAAGGACAGCAATTACCATATCTTTTACTTACCACTTTTGAGATCTCTACAACGTGTCTATAAGTTTGTAATTTCATTTATCCAAGAAGTTTCACTAACACACATACATTGTATAAAAACGAGCCGCGTGATGGGACAGATTACATTGAAACAGCCGGCATTGTGAAGATTAGTACTTATACTATTTCATTTGTTCACCAGGGTGATGATGAAGACTTCAACGATTCCCCGATTCACCGCCTCGGAGACTTTACCCACAACTCCTCATCAGACGATGAATCTGCCCCTCCACCCAACAACCGCCTGAGGCCACCGACCCAGCAGGCCCGCAGGCCCTTTCAGATGGAAGTCCTGGAGGACTACTGAACCCCTGTCAATTTTTGCGCTCGTTGTTTCCAACCTTTCCTTAGCAAAGGCTAAGTAAAAAATTACATTAAATATCAGACATTTTTGATGTTATCCAACTTTATTTCAATAGTTAATTAACTCGTCAGTAAGACAACAGAATGCATCAATGTTTTTAAAGTTAAATTAACTTAAACTAAAGTTGGGTTTTAGTTTTACAGAAAATCAAATGTAACATTGTCATCAAATGGCCAATCGGCAGCGTTTTGTTTTTTTGACAGTTGAATGGTCCCCGTTAAATGCCGATTCTAAGTCCGTTTCAGTGATCGGCAGAAGAGGACAGCTGTCATGTCGTTAAGCTTTTCAGAATCAGTATTTAATGGGATCCTTTCAAATGTTTAAAAAAAATGGCGCTGTTTGTTAAATTTTATGACATTGTTACATTTGAATTTCTGCAAAACACCCCAACCTTGATGGAATGCTCTTATATTAAACTCTATTGATTATTCGTCAAATATCTGTCTGTTAACCACGGTTAATCAATTGGCTTAGATTAGGTCTAATAAGTTATACGTTCAGCTTTATAAACAGTGAGGTATTTCACCCAGACATGGGTTTAGGCCAAGTAAGGGGGTTTAGGCCGAGTAAGCTTAGGGAACGTACCCATACTACGTGACCAACTTTTTGCAATTTTTAACCCCCCCCCCCCCCCCCCCCCCCCGGTGACCAAAATCCTAAGCAAACCGCCGCTCATTTGTATGGAGCGTGACATTTTGAAGACCCCCCCCCCCCCCCCCTAAACGTGTCACGTAGTATGGGTACGTTCCCTAATATCTAAGCGGATATGAAGTTGGGTTGGAAACGACGGCCGTTAGTCCGTGGATCAGTCGTTGAAGTCTATTTTGTTTGTGATTGTAATTTATCTTACGCCATATTACTCATTTAAATGTGCCTGCCTGTTTGGTGCTTCTTTGACAGTTGAAATGTTGATTCCAATGAATTCTCACATTGTCAAGAGTCCCGTTTAATTAACTGGTTAAAAACAAAACAATAAGCTATTTATTACACAGGTATTTAATCTGAAGTCTATGTTATAATACTGTACTGTACTCTCTCAACGTATTAATCTGTTGAGTGATTTTACCTGTTATTATCTGTATTAACAGTTAAATTAGTTTGTTACACAGTTACCGATTATCATATATCGGATTGTATGCAATAAAAGAGGCAAAAATATGCAATAGAAATTAATATGGATAGAAAAAAGAAAACATTTTATTTTATTCATCAATTTCAATGTACAGTGGTTGTTTCATGACGACGCACGGGGTTAAAATGACTCTTGGCCACTCTATGCTATTAAAACGCTTATGGGCTTCGATGGGAGTTAGAAGATACGGTATACACAATTCAATCAGTAGTGTTTTCTGGTTTGGTCTCCGTTCGGCGATGTAGACACTTGTAATATTCACAGATATATCCATAAGCGCGCAATACAGTTTGTTCTGGTCGGTTATTTTAAATCCACAATAAAGTTTGAGTCATAAAACGATTAACTTAATTAAATGCAGTTCACATAAAGCACACGAAGAACGACGGCGATATAGGTGCTTCATATTACACACTTACGATTGATAAATAACATTTCAACGTAGAGCGCTGTAGACGGACTGGACTTGCATACGGTCTTTTAATTGCGGCTCGTGTAGAATTCAACAATAAGAATTCCTGCTGTTCCTAAAGGCCGATCGGAACACAAACACAAATGAAACCCATAGCGTATGAAACAGTGGTACTGTTTCATAACGCTATGGTATCTAATAATATGAGAAACTAGTTGTTGAATGAGTGAAGTTTTGCTTTGAGATATGAGCAACATTTGAGATACGAGGAACGGCCGGCTGACTCACAGCGTAAAAAAACCTTTTACTTGTTATGACTATGTGATACATCTTCTCATAAGAGAGAATTGAAGAAACACATTCTGACTCACAGTGGAGAAAACCTTTTTCATGTTCCGTCTGCAAACAATCATTTACTCAAAAGCGATCTTTGACGAACCACATGAAGATTCACAGTGGAGAAAAATCTTTTTCATGTTCCGCCTGTAAAAAATCATTTTTTAAAGAAGTATGTTTGACAAACCACATGCTGAGACACAGTGGAGAAAAACCCTTTTCATGTTCGGACTGTAAAAAATCGCTTTATCAAAAACATCTTTGACATACCACATGCTGACCCACAGTAGAGAAAAACCCTTTTCATGTTATGATTGTAATTGATCGATTGATCCTGGGGGGAAGCAAAGAAAGGAAAATTTATTAGAATGTTTATTGGGACTTCTTACAACTTATTATTTGCATCACATTGATAAAAGATATGGTGGAAATAATATTTTTGTATTTTCCAGGAATGTAATCTACAAGTACAATTCCCTTTTCTTCCTATGCAATACTGGGATAGGGGTATGAACCTTCCAAACCCCCTTTATATAGCCCTTGTGACCAAGTGACAAAGTTTTTCTGTTTCACAAAAATTTTTATTGGTCACAAATCGAAAAATACAAAACATATTATGATTGGCTGAAAAGGGCCCAAATTTGCAAAAGCATACAATCCGATATCTGCTAATTATTAGAATTAAAACTTCAATATTCTGACAATGTTTATAGTAACCAATTTGATAAGTCTTCTAAGGCATCACTTGATTCAATGTTTACTGCTTGGTAGATTTCCGATTAGGCAGGTAATAAATTACGTCATAATATCGCACATCTTGCAGAAAAGTGTTTTAAATCAAAAAAGTTAATTTTACAGGAGAAAACAAATTAATGAATAATGAACAAGCAGTCCCATCAAAAAGAGATACTAGCGACATCTTGCCGAGATGGAGTGATCGAACTTAAGTAAGGTTTTCATGGGTCAAAGATAATCACAATCACTTAACTTTTCATAGATAAAACGTAAAATAGAAAAATATTTCTTACGACACTTTTCTATGGGATGTGCGATATATATTTAATTTTTATTTGATTTCATGAACATGAATATTTTTCAAGAGATCAAATATAAATAACACACTGGATGAAATATTGCCGAATTTGTCCAGAAATAGTAATATTAATTTATTTGTGATATTATTGTAATATTTCACATTTATTATACTTGATAGAACCCACCTATTTATTTTCCAATCTAATTGGAAAACTGTTGAAACCAATACATATTGCGATATGATCGAAGCTGATTAACCCTTGCCATTGTTGCAAGAGTGTAAAATTATTCGTAAGAACTATTTAATAATATAAGTATTTATTTTGGTGTCCGCGTATTGGCAACACCCGCTAAATTAAATACACGACTTAAAATTTTGTAAATAAATGTTTGAACATAGAACGTATGATTCGGAAAAATGATCTGTCATCCAAAATGGTTGCAAAAAACTAACCATTTATTTAGGTGTTTAAGTTAGAAAAATGCTAAAAGCTATTTGTGCTTTGTTTAAAACAATTACCTACTTATTATGTTATATAGTATATCGTATTTATATGCTACAAGTATTTTTTTATAAGATTTAAGTGGGTAGGTACTATTTATATTGGTTCATTATATTTTTGTATTATTTTTTAATTTATTTACATGGTACCTACACTAAATGTTAAATTACATTTCGGTGTTGCTTTTATTCATATGTATTTACATAAATAATGTTAAAACTTAATAGAGTACATAATTACAGTAGAATCTTACTTACCTAGCATTAAATAAAACCTGGCAGCTCCAGATTACTCAAAACCAGTGTGTAAGCAACATTATTTTCTACAAATAAATTTCAAAATCAGATAATTTTTTATTAGTAACAAAACAAATTGAAAAATATTAATTTAAAAAAATATGTTTAAATTTTTTTGTCAAATTTAAAAATGATTTGTTAAGACATGAACGGTATTATTGGAAATTGAGTATTTAGATTAAATTAATAAATATTTGTTGCATACTTGACTTAGAAGATAAAGTTTAATGGCTTTTAAATACAATTCCATAGATTTACTATTTAAGTAGATGTAGTACTAGTGATAGCCTGAATGGCTTCCCCCGAGCTCAATGCATTTTTTCTATAATATTTAGGATGCTGTTTATCATTCAAAATTTAAAAAAAAAAACATTTTTTTACCATTTTTGGATTGTTTCATCTTCTCAACTCTTTCTCAAACTTGAATTCAGCTTTCCAATTTGAAAAATTTGACTGTTGAATATAAAATTCTGCAAATATTTTACCCATGCAAAGTTTATTTTAGATTTCATATGTAATATGAAGCATGTATATTTATTTGTGAAGCACGGATATTTTATGATGTTTTATTACAGAAATTCAAATGTAACATTAATTTATTGGCCAAAGCACCATTTTGTTTTTTTTTTTACATTTGAAAGGTCCCGATTAAACAGCCGTTTCTTGGTCCATTTCAGGTACTAACTGTCATGTTGTTACGCTAATCGATCACTGTTCAACAAAAAGTTGAAATATTTAACAAAGATCTTTCAAATGTAAAAAATAAAATTAAAAAATGGCGCCGATTGATAATTTGATGACAATGTTACATTTAATTTGTGCGAAACACTCGAACCTAATAAAATCCACCATTTTTTTCAATATTTATTAAATAAATTAAACTAAATTCTGCCAAAGTTAATATATTGAAGACGGTACAGAAGTATCATAAAAAATGTTCCTTTGTCTGAATTATAATCCAAAAAAGTTTAGATAACTTCCTAATAGTTTGTTTTTAAGATTTTTCTAGCTCAATCAGGAAAATCAAAGGTAATTATTAATTTTCATTGTGAAACTAATTTAAAATATTATCTATGATTGACTAAGACTTCTCTAATGACAGTGCCATCTTGAGTGACTTTTAGTACATATATCGCACATCTCGTAGAAAAGGGTTGTAAGTCGAGAAAGTCGTAAGAGACACTAGCGACATCTCGCAGAGATGTGAGGCATAGATAATCACAATCACTTTGCTATTCAGAGATAAAAATTAAAATTTATGAGGCTAAGAATTTTGACTTACGATCCTTTTCTACGGGATGTGCGATATCTGAAAATTTCATCTTTATAAAAATGTCAGTTGATTAAATTGATAATAACATATGTAATTATTATTTTGAAAAGCAGGTTGTAATATTATTTAGAGATAGCCAAAATGACACATGATTAGGGTATCAAAATGTGATGCAAAAACCAAAAAATGTATAGTATTTTGAATAGATAGAGTTTTTGGAATAAAACTGTGTTGAACACAGAAGAGATTGTTATGTTATTGAGGCTGGTAGCCAAATGTTTCATTTTAGACAAGAAATTATATTTTACAAGAAAGCGATCCGTTTTAATACAATAAATAAAAAACACTTATTTTGTACGAATCCACATCTATACTTTTCACTTAAGAGGGCATTACCAGAGAAAGCCGGAAATACGTCATTTTCAAAAAAGTTTTTAGACGTATTGACTCTTTTCCACAAAAAATTATAAATGGATTTCGAAAGATTGTTCTTTTATCTAGTGAAGTTATGTAATAAATTTTTAGAATTTTTTTTAATTTTTAGTATAATAAGGTTATTCCATAGGTCGTTGGCAGATTTGTTAAATTTTCAAAAAAGTTTTTGTATTATACCACACCCATTTCAAATAATGTAATCATGCAGTAAAATAAATCAATACATTTTCTAGCAGAGTTATGTATTAGAATTTTAATTATAGTTTAAATAAAATCATTAAAAAATATGTACGTACGTGTGTTTCTTGACGAAAATTGATCCATTTGTGTATTTATTTGCGCACTTACAAACTAATATATTTCAGAATTTTTTAACATTCTTATTAAATTTAGACATTATTGAAAAATGATAAATACTTATAATCAAAAAATAACTACAAAAAGTACACTATTTTAATAGTTTTATCATCACGCCTTTCAGCATTTTTGGATGAAGGTATAAATTAAAGCTAATTTGGATTGAAATAAATTCGATATTGAGTTATAATTTAAAAAAGCTGGTACGGAGAATAATTAATCTTTCTCATTGTAACCGCCCTGCACGATCGGAAGAACAACTTTTTTAAGAGAGTATGTAAACTCCAAAGTTTAACTATACTGACAAAATGCCGTTATCTATTCACATGTTCTGACTCATTAACGCAAGTAGGAATGCTGTGTTTATTCTACTGGTATTTCAATGGAAGATTCTCTAAAGAACTAATATCATTGATTACATTGCAAAACATATTTACGAGTTTATCATTTGTTACATGAAATTGGATTATTTTTGCACTCATTCTTTTATTTAACAACTTTTTTTTAAATGACTTTTTGTCAATCTCTGCAAAGCATCCCCAAAGATGGTAAAGGTCCTGAGGGGTAACTGAATACCTCCTATGAAGGGTCAATATAATTTTTTAAAACAGTTGTTATTTCATACAAACTAAGTGTTTTATTTATGTACATGTACATGCTTTAGAAATATTAAATTATTCACAAAAATTATCATTTTTTAATACAACTAATCAAAATTATCGACATTACTTACTTCCTAACTGGATAAGTACTACCAAAGTTTAAGGTTAGGATGTTCAAATTTAAATGTAACATTGTCATAAATATCAAATCAGCGCCATTTTGTAGTTTTTTTTTTACATCTGAAAGGTCCCTGTTACATGCCGATTCTTGTTTCATTTCAGCTTTTGAACAATTTTTGATCAATAAAAAAGTGCAACTGTCATGTTGTTAACCTTGTCAGCTGATCATAATTTGATGGAATACTGAAACAGACCTAGAATCGACATATTCCATAGAGATATACTATAGAGGCGCTACCCCGTACATAATTCTCCGAGATTCGTGTTCAAATCATGCACTAACAGGCCTTCGGGAAAAGAAATTCGACAGTTTCCGTCGTTTGCCGAACGATAGCCGGTGTCTAGCAGAGGTTCACAGACTTTTCAATAAGAGGGTCGCACACGACGACATCAAGGTTGATCATTAATATTAATGTTCAATACACGTTATTTTTGTTACAGTTATTTCAATATGTATTTTTACATTAAGTACTTTTTTTTGCAAAACATTAAATTCTATTTTTGACGTTGGCTAGTTGACTTTGTTTTCGCCGTATTTGGTAACAATTTTGTGGTGGACAAACCTAAAAACATTTTAACACTTTATCCACCTATGGATGTTTTTATGTTATGTTTATCAGAAAACTTTTTGTACATTATGGGTTAAGCATCGATCTGATTGCATTGAAAAGAAACATGACAATATTTTTTTTAAAATTGAAAATTTTTCAATTTTAAAAAAATAACGAAGGTAGTTAATAAACCGTAGTTCTAAAACGTGTCGAACTTTGCCCTGAATCCGGGTATTCAACTATTTAAGTAACTTACAATATTATACACGCTCAAAACCACGAGAATGCAGGCCTCGGTTTTAATATCCCTGTGACATTGTTAAAACACGTTTGTTTGGCTTACTGCAGCGGTTCCATACAGCTGCACCGCGGTTGCAAGGCCTGCCTGTGAATTCTCTACACATGTGTGAAGTTATAACTGACGCCACCGCGTCGAAAGGCTCGGCCGTCAGACCGTCTTTTCCTTTTACTCAAGCCCATGGTTTCATCCTTTTCCATTCTATTTTGATACGTCACACGCCAGTCGTGGTCGACGGTTGTAGAACTACTGAAGTGGTGTAATAGAGATTCGGATGGGCCCCCTCCAAATCCGTAGAACGATTACTTTCAAAAAGTCTAATCTATCTATCTATCTTCTATATAAATAAAAATGAATCGCCGAAATGTATGTACGCGCTTGCCAAAGACTGCACCAAATTGGATAATTCTTTTTGTTTTGTGTTAGTTATTGTCAGGACAAGGTTTGTATAAAACTGCTGGTGAGCTCTGGCATTATGAAATTTGTATAAAAAAATTGCAATAGGTGGCACGCGAGCTGTTTGAAAACTGAATGTACGAGGACTGAATGTATGCAATGCGTGAGGGGGGAGGGGACTCGGGTAGGGGGTTCGCGGGAGTTGGGAAGAGGAGGGTTCGCGGGACGGGGGAAGGGGGGAGTGGAGTGGGAGAGGGAAGGTGGAGGAGGCGGAGTGGGAACGTGAGAGGGGAAGGGGACGCTGGAGAAGAAGGGGGGCGGAAGGGGAACGGGACGAATGGGAAAGGACACGCAGGGAGAAACAATTTATTAAATGGCACAGCAACGCATGCCTGGTACCAGCTAGTTTATAATATATCAATGCATATTCGGACCTTTTAAAAGTAAAAAAAAAAAACAAAATGGCGGTGACTAGCAATTTGATGACAATGTTACATTTGAATTTCTGTATAACACCTTAACCTTAATGTTCCAAAATAATATAAATTTATCCAGAAATATATTGAATTTTAAAATTATTAAACATGTTTGTTGTTTCCCAATAATCAGTCCTTTAATGCAGTATTATACTTTTCTCTAAACAGCATTTAATTTAGTTGTTTTAAAATGTTAAAATAATTCTGCTGCTTTTGTATTTAGTGAGATTTACAATGTAAATTAATTCATATTCAACAATTACTTAGCAATATTTAAAATATTGTAATATCTAATATCCCCCGTAAGTAACGTTTACCAAAATGTACCTTAATATTAATTTTAAGATTTTTTTTCATTTATTTAGCAATACTTTATTATACTCAGAAACACTCTTACATAGTTCAATTCAAAATATCCGCATTGGACAGTGAAGAGAAAAACCTATAGACGTGTAATGTGGGCGTTTGTGTGTGCCTGAATTAAGATCATTTTTACTTTACTCCGGGTGACACTGATCAAACATTTTCAAGTAGCAAATTTTTTATTGAACAAATAATCAATTTCACTGTCCCATCTGGAGCTTATGAGTCGAAAGGTCTTAAATAAATTGGCGATGTCAGTTTTCTTTCAAAAAGGTAAAGATCAATCTATGAGTTTTTCTCTTCAGTGGAGATTATTATATATTATTTAATATTTATGTGTGTTCCATAACTTGATGTCATCCATTTTAAAACTTAAAACTTTTGCCTGTGTATATAAAAAAAATAGTGATATAATTACAATTTAATTTATATTTAATATAAAGATAAATTATTAAAACATTAAATATTTGTTACATTCATAATAACTTAAGTTATTTAAAATTCTGAAATATTCTAAATATCTGGCGAGAAGAGCTTACACAACGTAAAATATAGAATTCTAATTCAGATGAAAACCTAATTTTAAGCAAACTTCATTAAATCAGTATTGGAAACAAAATTATCTGTGGGAATTGGAAATTTACGCAGATTTTTATTTTACGAAATGTTAAAGATACTTAAAGCTTTTAGATGGAAATTTGCATGGCAATTTTTAAATTATGTAATATGTTAAGTTTGTGTCAAACACACTGAATGTGCCACTAATTAGTTGGGAGAAGATCAGGGAACAGAATTGAAAAATACTTGGATTCAATCAATGAAGAGAGATACAAATACAAATTTATAAATGCTCTTATATCTTGTTGCATATTTGTAAAATAGATTCTGTGTTTTTCTGCTTCTGGATGTTTATTGTTGGCTATCGACATGACGTTATGTTGAAATGATTTCATGTTGACAAAATGGTGTCATGAAATGTTTCATTGCATAGGTAAAACTTTGCTAGCATAATATTTTGTCAGCTGAAATGATGTTATGTTGGAATAATGTTGTCATGAAATGTTTCATTGCGTAGGTAAAACTTTGCTAGTATAATATTTTGTCAGCTGAAATGATGTTATGTTGGAATAATGTTGTCATGAAATGTTTCATTGCGTAGGTAAAACTTTGCTAGTATAATATTTTGTCAGCTGAAATGATGTTATGTTGGTAAAATGTTGTCATGAAATGTGTCATTGCATGGGTAAAACTTTGCTAGCATAATATTTTGTCAGCTGATATAATGTTATGTTGGCATAATTTTGTCATTTCATTGCATAGGTAAAACTTTGCTAGCATAATATTTTGTCAGCTGATATTACGTTATGTTGGAATAATGATGTCATGAAATGTTTCGTTGCATGGGTAAAACATTTCTGGCATAATATTTTGTCAGCTGATATGATATTATGTAGGCAAAATGTTGTTTTTCCTGGCATAACATTTTGTCAGCATGTTACTAATATGCTTTGTTCATGAAATGCTTTGCTAGTATGATGTTTAGTAAGCAGGACGTTTTGTTAACATAATGTTATGCCTTTATACCTTGCTAATGAAATGCTTTGTCGCATAACATTTTGCTAACATGTTTTGTTGACATGATGTTATGTTGGTATGATGTTGTGTTGACATTCATGATATTTTGTCTGGATAGTCTTTTGTTGACTTGAGGTTTTGCTGACATTAATATATTTTGTCTGCTTAGTGTTTTGTTGACGTGATGTTATGCCGGCATGATGCTTTGTTGACATCCATGATATGCTGCATAGTGTTTTGTTGACATACTAAAGTGGAGTTGTTTGCTCAAAGCACCGATGCCTGAATTGTATCTCTACATGAGGCGAATGTCTTGGAGATGTCAATGATATGATATATCTATATTGTGTTAAAATGGTTGTAAAAAAGTTAGAGTTTGGACTTAAATTAACGTAAATTCAAGTGCTGGAAGGGAGACTTAGTAATTTCATATCAGGATAATGTAAAGGAATTGTAGACGTATGTATAAGTAATTAATGGAAGTATTGGTAAAGTGTACTGACGAAAATCATGACAATTCAATAAACAGACTTCAAAATAAGGTATTTCGCTCACAGTCTATGAATCTCACCTCTCCTTTTGGAGATAGATGTATTACAAATAAAACACCTGGTTACAAAATGCAGCAAAAAAATATTGAAACCAAGGCTAGTACAAGCATTCAAGCGATTAAATCACAACAGTTGATATCTTTATTTTGAAGACGTGGCCAACATTTTGGCGGTGAAAAGAAAACTGTTTGAACTTCTCAAAAAGAAATCTGCTCTGAAATATTTGAGAATAAACAGGATTTTTAAATACATACTAACTTATATTATTGCTGGCATAATTCAGAAATTATATCTTTCAAAAATGATGGCCAACCATCCCTTGAAAAAAGATAATAATTGTTATTAAACATTTCAGTAAGAAAGAAGCAAACTTTGCGTTTTTATTTATGTCATTACTTTATTCAACTTGAGTTTCTTTCATTCAAAACTTAGCCCTTATCAATTCGTAAAAATTCTTTAAAGACAACAAAAAATCATAACATTTATAATAATAATAACACACTTATTACATTATGTACATGAAATAGTATTTTTTTTAATTTAAAACACAGCCATATTGTGAAACTAAATAAGTAGCTCTTATTACAGTGGGCTATTCACCGGTGTTCAATTGTGCAGCTTAAATTAAATTAAATGTTGTAACTTTGTACATATCACTTTATTTTTATACAAACATGTTGAAAACGTTTTCGACTCAACTGTATCTTTATCAGGGCAGATATAAACGGCAATAAGATAATTGCGGCTTATAACTGCGTATCCCAGATGAAGGATGACGGTTTTTCCGAAAGCAGTTGACATTTTGATATGAATAAAGTAATTTTCGCGTAAAGTTAAAGTATAATTTAATAAAGTTCCATTTTAACACAAACAAACTTAATTAAAAAATATTACAATGAGGTTAGTACATTTACAATCCTGTCGACATATCGTCTCTTTGGAAGTAGCAAGGTTCCATCTGACACAGTAATGATACAAGACAATGGGCTTTATAGAAAGCAACTTTAGAGCTCAATATTGTATAACATTGCTGTTTCAGAAAGAACTTTGTTATCCGAAGGAGCCGAAATCAAGTGTTTTACGGCGGTAACAATATATTTAGGTTGTATTACTTCACAAAAATTCAAATATAACATTGTCTAATGTTGTAACTAATGGCCAATCGGCAACCATTTTGACTTTTTAACAGTTGAAATGCTTATGTTAAAATTCGATTCTAGGTAAGTGTCAGCTTTCTAACAAATAATAAGTTATCAGCTGACAAACATAACAACATGACAATTGTGCTTTTCAGCTGATCACATTTATTTTAAAAGCTGAAACGGGTCCAATAGGCGTTTAACAAGAGCTCTTCAAATGTTAAGAGAAAAAAACAAAATGGCACTGATCGACCATATGAAAATGTTACATTTGAATTTCTGTGGAACATTCTAACCTAAAGTGCTTATTTTCCTGTCTGTTCAACAATTACCAACTGTTTTAACAGTCTCAACAGATTTAAAGTTCAAATGTCGCTTTCACGGATCGTTGCTAATGCGTACTACTAATTACAAAATTGCCTCTTAAGGATTAATATAAGTCAGCAGTTGAATGGATCCGTTTAGCCTCGTGTCCTGGGAGTCGAGTTGAATGTGGGGATAGGGAAGATAGTGTGAAGTGAGAGCCTTATTGTATTAACTCAGTCTTAAAGCTAGTTCTAGGCTAGTTCTATATTTCCATGCGAGGGTCCGCTCTCGCAGTAACTTTTTGACAATAATTTGGATCACATAGGATGCCGCTATGATTAGGTACTCACATTAGATGGCTAGAGAGTTTGCATTGTAATTGTAAGGATTAAACTTAATAAGTTAAAAGTTTAAGAATGGCAGAAAGTGATCAGTGCAAGATGACATACCGCACACCTACTTGAATAGGTAGTGGATTGTTTTTCCTATGAGATTCTAAAAGCCATGTTGATTATGTGGATAAAACACAGTAAACTATTTCTAACTGTATCTAGTAGCATTAGCTGATAGTATCAGTTAGCAGTGTCTGGTGAAAACAGTATCTTGCAACAGTTTCTGGTTACAGTGTCCGGTAAAAGTATTTTGTAACAATTTCTGCTAACAGTGTCTAGTAACAGTATCTGCTAACAGTGTCTGGTAACAGTATCTTGCAACAGTTTCTGGTTACAGTGTCCGGTAAAAGTATCTTGTAACAGTATCTGCTAACAGTGTCTGGTAACAGTAACTGCTAACACTGTCTGATAACAGTATCTGCTAACAGTGTCTGGTAACAGTATCCAGTTAAAGTATCTTGTAACAGTATCTGCTAATAGTGTCTGGTAACAGTATCTGGTTGTATCCAGTTAAAGTATCTTGTAATAGTACTTGCTAACAGTGTCTGGTAACAGTATCTGGTAGCGGTGTCTTTTAACAGTATTTGGTTACAGTATCCAGTAAAAGTATCTTGTAACAGTATCTGGTAACAATGTCTTTTAACAGTATCTAGTTACAGTATCCAGTAAAAGTATCTTGTAACAGTATCTGCTAACATAGTCTGGTAATAGTGTCTGGTAACATTATCTGGTAACGGTGTCTTTTAACAGTATCTGGTTACAGTATCCGTAAAAGTATCTTGTAACAGTAACTGGTAACCATGTCTTGTAACAGTATCTGGTTACAGTATCCAGTAAAAGTTTCTTGTAACAGTATCTAATAATAGTATATGTTTACAGTGTCTGGTAACAGTACCTATTTTGTAACAGAGTCAGGTAACGGTGTCTGGCAACAGAGTCCAGTAACGGTATCTGTTAACAGTATCTGTAACAGTGTCTGTAA
This sequence comes from Limnephilus marmoratus, assembly GCA_917880885.1. Taxonomy (NCBI): domain Eukaryota; kingdom Metazoa; phylum Arthropoda; class Insecta; order Trichoptera; family Limnephilidae; genus Limnephilus; species Limnephilus marmoratus. Next base: position 33,148,463 of record OU862928.1, read on the forward strand.
CAGCATCTGATAAAAGTAGCTTGTAACACAGTATATGATTACAGTTATCATAAACCTTTGCAAGTTTATGAAATGAATCAATTCATTAATATTCAAAATTATAAGGGCATTAAAAATAAAACAGTTATATTTTTGCTGGCTTCTTTGGAGTACTTCTCATGGATGACAATTTACTTATTAAAATCAATAGATTAACACGTGGTACCTTAAAATAATAAATAAGCAATTAAAAAAATAGATCTCCCAAAAAACTTTTGTCGTCAACTTGAATTCTAACCTTTCATTATGGCACTAAATTTTTAAAAATTAACCATACAAGTCTCCCTTCGATATTGCTTTAAAAATATGATTACGTAGCTAACTACATAGTATAGAATGTGGAACTGTATGAAGTAAGAGTTCTTAGCCATATTAGAAACTACAATTACAATTCAATACGGTAATTTACCCATAATTAATATTATGATATTGTATGTTTGATAGATTTTGAATCCAAAAAAAAAATGTTATTTTTTTTCAATATTTTTCCCAACCAACCTATCAATCTGTGTAGCTCAAATTCCATTAAATGTTTTGTCGATAAAATGTCTTATAGACGTAATGTTCATTCAGTGTTTCGGCGACAATGTGTGTTATTCGAATGATGTTTTGTCAACATCGTTTATATGTACTGTTTTGTTCACACATTTTGTGGACATCATATTTTGTTGGCAAGATGGTTTGTCCAAATGATGTTTTGTCAACATCGTTTATATGTACTTACTGTTTTGTTCACACATTTTGTCGACATCATATTTTGTTGGCAAGATGGTTTGTCCAAATGATGTGTTGTCAAATATGTACTGTTTTGTTCACACAATTTGTCGACATCATATTTTGTTGGCAAGATGGTTTGTCCAAATGATGTTTTGTTCATGTAACCTTTCGTAGACATAATGTTTTGTTGGTATGGATGTGTCATTGTGTTCAAATGATATTTTATTGACACAATGTTTTGTCAGCATGATGGAATGTCCAAATAATGTTTTGTCCATGTAACATTTTGTTGACACAATGTTTCGTCCGGTTCCATCCAACTCAGAAACACCTCAGAAAGGTCATTAAAAGCTATAAAAAATAGTTTAAAAATAGCCGGTAACCCTAACCTAACTTAACCTATTTAACCATTTTTTTATATTTTTTATCATCACTCTTAAATGACCTTTCTGAGGTGCTTCTGAGTTGGTTTTATTCTGAGTTGTCCGGTCACCGTTTCGTCCAAACGTTAAATTTTGTCAATATGGTATTTTGTCGACACAATGTTTGTTTCATCCACGTTTTGGTTTGTCCAAATGATGTTTTGTCGACATTATGTTATGTTCTATTCATCTATTCATGTTCTGTTATATTCACGTACATAATAAATTAAAAACTAACCTCAATTTAAAAACTGGTTGTTGCTATTTTTATAAACACTGATTGTAATACTTAGTTTATTTTTGATTTAAAGAGAAAAAACAATATTTTAATTTTGACAGCACACACAAAAATTATTAAATATCAAAAATACTTTAAAAAAAAAATTTTTTAGAAATGAGATGATTCTACAATATTTGTTTGTGGGCAGTTAGGCAAGGAGGTTGGATAACATCTAACACCAACCGACCGCATAACTAAAACAATAATTAATATAAAATTAATGTTAGCTGTAAGTTTAGGATAAGTAGATTATAATATAATAATGCATTCGAAAGTTACAAATCAATTAAAACCAAATGCAATTAATGGTGACATGACCACATCGCGAAGAAGTTGGATTTGTGTGGAAGTGAATGTTGTTTTGTGTGAAGATAAAAAGATAACGAAATTATTGTAGACAAAATGTTGTACCAGATTTAAAACTCAATAAAATTAATCAAAAAAAATTATTCCATTGTTTTTATTTTTTCTTCTTTAGCCTCCCGTAGATAATAGAAAACTTTTTGAAGTAAAACTTCTTTATGCACGCTCGACTTGGGGGGTAAGCTGGTGAATGCGTTACGAAAAACGGTGATTGGATGTCATGCGAACGGTAATCGATGCGAACGGTGATTGCTAGGCGAACGGTCGGGCCTTTACGCACACTTGACTTGGAGAGTGATAAGGAAAAGAATAAGGATGATCACCCCAAGGTCGTACGTCACCCCAAGGTCGTAGGTCACCCCAAGGTCGTAGGTCACCCCAAGGTCGTAGTACACCCCAAAGTCGTAGGTCACCCCAAGGTCATAGGTCACCCCATGGTCATATTTTACCCCAATGTCATATGTCACCCCGAGGTCATAGGTCACCCCGTTCGCTACGTTTGATAACTTAGCAGGGATACCTGGGTTCATTGGGCGAGGTTTGTCTTGTAGTTTTGCTTCAGTCGTGTGGTCTAAAGCCCTGTTTTTTTTTTTTTAGAAAGTTTTTACTTTGTGGTTTGACATAATATTATTGAAAAAAACAGAGTGTGCAATTCACAAGTGGTAGAAGTGAAACCTTAAAAAAAAACTGAAGTAGACAAGGGGGAGGCTATGAAGCACCGCACAAAGAGGAGACCAATAGGCTACGAAGCACAAAGTGCAGACCGATTATATTATACAATCTCATTCTCTCTAGGCTATATCCTACAGATGTATGTGTTTGTCTCTTTTCAGTGTCGCTATTTTTCGTTTCATCGAGTTTTAAATCTCAACGGTGCTAAAAAAGTTTTCGCTTTAAAAAATTATTTTTACATTTATTAACAATGCTCTAACATGGCATGGTAACATTTATTGTGGAGTCCGATTCGAGCAGCGGTCAACAGTGGTTGTGTGTACCTTACCTATTGCTTAGTGCCGTTCGCCCGTTCCTGAGCCTCATACAGATAAGAGATTATTGTTACATTTCATTTAATTTTGTTTATGGTATACCTATTTTTTGCATTCCTGCTTACGGCTAATCCGTTTTTGTTTGCACAGTCAATGAAATAGACTGCATATTATTTTTTCAGTTTAATTTTTAAAAGTTAAGTTTTTTTTATATAATGGAGGAAGACGAAGATAGGCCTCCCGACCCAGGGTCGATATTAGATTTTTCTAATTCGGATTCTAATACTAGCCAGGTTTCTATTACGCTCCCATCTTGTAAGCGACGACCATCGCATAGCCTTCACATTCCATCGAAAGTTAAATCTATACCGCCGATTCAACAAACCTCGACCTCTAACGACCTTAACACTAATAGTATCACCCAGACAAGTACTTTAACTAGCGATAATACAAAAAGTACTCACTTACTTTATCCTGCTTCCGCTTCCGGTCCTTTTATCGTTATGGTTCAGAGAACTGAACAAGGAAAACTTATTCATCCTTTAGATTTTGGAAAATTCTTATTTGACTCAAAAAATAATAACCTTGGTATTTTTAACGGTTCAATTAAACCGGAAGAGCGATATAAATTATCTATCGAGTTTAATACTGCCGCTTCCGCAAATGGATTTGTAAAAAAAATTGACTCGCTCTCAAACCATAAATATAAATCGTTCATCCCGACATTTAACCTTACGAGAATGGGTCTTGTGCGAGGAATTCCCGCGGAGATCCCAGAGGCTGAAATTGTTGATGCTTTGAATAATTCCCACGGAACCCCGAAAGTATTAAAAGCACGTCGACTGAACTACAAGGATTCTTCTGATGGAAACGCGATCTGGAAACCTTCCCAATCTGTTGTTATAACATTTGAAGGACAATCCCTACCGTCTCGTGTCTTTATTTATTATACCTCGCTTCCCGTCGATGTTTATAAATTCCCAACTATTCAATGCTTCAATTGCTGCCGGTTTGGACATTCAAAACCCGTATGCCGCTCCCCTCCACGTTGTTACTTTTGCGGAGAAGGTCACCCATTTGATCTTCTTCTTCTTCAATGGCGCTACAGCCCATTTCGAGCCTTGGCCTCCTTCAAAATAAGCCTCCACCGCCCTCTGTCCTCGGCCGTCTTCTTCCAATCTGCAACCTGGAGTAATCCTCTTGCATCCTTCCTGACATCATCCTCCCATCTCAGTCTAGGTCTGCCCGCCTTTCGTTTACCTCCCGGGTGTCCTGTCAGAACCTTCTTCGGTACTCGTGTGCTTGGCATTCGTTCGTTTACCTCCCGGGTGTCCTGTCAGAACCTTCTTCGGTACTCGTGTGCTTGGCATTCGCACCCATTTGATCAATGTCCGAAATCTTCCAATGATCCCATTTGCATTAACTGTTCGGGTGCACATACCGCGGTCAGTCTAGCCTGTCCGGAATTATCAAGACAGAAGAACATAAAGCATAAAATGGCTACCGACAACATTTCGTACTTCCAGGCCTCAAAGTTATTCTCTCCTGCGAAAAAATCATTCGCAGAGATGACATCGTCCTCAGCTCCTTTCCAAACAACCACCTTTGTAAAATCAACGTCATCTTCTCACAGAAAAACCATTCTCAAGCCAGTCAAACCCAACCCAAAATATACTCCTTACCTTGATAAAAAACAATTGAATAATATTTTGGCCAGCCCGAATGGGAATGCCAAATCCCAAACGCCCAATGGGTGTGCCATTAATGGTAATACTTCCCCTCCTGCTCTCCCCGAAATAATGAATAATAATTCTTTTATACAAACCTTAATTACCCTTTTAATTTCAATCCTTACAAACAACAATACTGTACCGTCCAACGCTGCCGATTACATTAAATCTTTATTATCTTGCCTCCCCAATGACTTCGAAACTGAACAAAATTCTTCAGTGGAACAGTAGAAGCCTCTTCGCTAACAAATCTGACCTAATTCAATTACTCGGCGAACACGACGTTTCAGTAGCCGCCATTTCTGAAACGTGGTTAAAACCCTCCTTTCACTTAAGAATTCCAGGTTATTATTGTCTCAGACACGACGGTAAAGACCGGATGGTAAAGGCGGCACGGCTCTGATAATCCATAATTCTATCCCGTTTAAACAAATTAATATTCATACTCCCTCCGACGATATCCAGATAATAGGAGCTGTCTTATCTGATATCACAATTTTATCAATATATATTCCTCCCTCTACGACTTTTATTGAAAATGAATGGGCACCAATCTTAACCCAGATTTGTTCCCCTTATATGATCCTTGGAGATTTTAATGCACATTCCCCTTCTTGGGGTAGCAAAATAACAAATCGTTCTGGCCGCAATCTTTTAGATTTTATTGATACCCATAACCTATGTTTTTTAAATGACGGATCTCCAACCAGATTCACCCCCCCTCATCAACGGAAAAGTGCTGTTGATTTATCTCTTTGTTCGTATTCGTTAGCATCTAAATGCTCTTGGGACATCCTAAACGATCCCCTCTCTAGTGATAATTTCCCAATTATAATCCGATTCCACCATCAATCTAACACTTATCCCCCCCAGTTAAAAATAATCTCAAATTTAGAATAAAAGATGCGAATTGGAGCATTTTCTCTTCTGAACTAGATAACCTTATTAATTTAACAAAATCGTCCCCTGGAGACACCAGAATGCAATGTGAGACGTTTCCCTCTATGGTTATAAATGCAGCAGAAAAATCCATCCCGAAACACAATGCGAACATTAAAATAAAACACTCTACTCCGTGTCTCCGGAAACTCCCCAGTCTTCAGTTTGGTCTAGCTTAAAAAAATTCGGATCATCGTATTCTCCGCCGAGAATCAAACATATATCAGAAGAAATTCTTATAGGATTTGCGAATAAAATAGCCCCCCCATCAGTGGCCGGATGTGAAGAAATGCCTTCTATTAAGCCATATCCATCTCATTCTAACTGGCTAGACGCTCCTTTCTCCATTGATGAGATGAAACGAGTAATAAGAGCCCTTTCTGACTCTGCTCCGGGTCCCGATGGAATATTTAATAGTTTCATTAAATCATTTTCTGATATGGCGGTTGAATAATAATACCCTGTTTTGTGTTCTAACTGTATAGAAATGAATTCGGGGAACACAATTAAATACCTAGGAATTATTATAGACAGCCAACTAAAATGGACAAATCACGTAGAAAACCTTGTAAATAAACTTAGGTATTTGACTTACATTTTTAAACGATTAAATAACATAGTTGATATTAAAAGAATGAAACTGGTAGATCATGCATTGGTGCAATCATCAATATCTTATGGAATAATTGGATGGGGGGGTATTTATGATACCCATATTAAGCAACTAGAAATTACTCAAAAATTAATAATAAAAATAATTTTGCATAAAGATGTTACCTACCCCTCCTTGCAATTATTCCAAGAAGCTGAACTCTTAGATATAAGAAAAATCTACTGTATGCAATGTCTGAAATATATATTTTCACGAAATGTATATTTTACAAAAAACGAAAAACGCTCCAGCAGTAGAGTAAATAATGCATTTGAGGTTCCCCTATGCAAAACTAGGCTTGCGCAAAGACATGCTTTTTTCATTGCACCAAAAATCTATAATGCACTGTATCAGACTATAGAAATTAAATCTAAAAACATATCCTCTTACAGCATATACAAAAAAATTATAAAGACTTGGGTAAATACAAATGACACAAATACCTACCTGCTATAACATCTTACGTGTTATAACTTTACAAATCCCTAATTTTTATTTAACCTTTTTTGTTTTTCATATATATATATTTTTCTTAACTTTAGTTTTTTAAATACGGAATTATTTATTCTATAAATATGTTAAAACATAATTATGTTTCAATTTACTAATTTAAAGTTTAATTTGCTATGTTGTATCTTAACTGCATTAAAAAAAAAACTTAAGTATACCCACGAACTGGCGATGCCTATGTGGGATTTTTTTTTTGTTACCATACATATATGTATACTATTGTAATATCTTTTTTTTGTTGTTAAATTGTATTACTTATTGTTTATCGTTAAGCTACATATTTAATTTTATAGTTCCTTTTTTTACTTCTTATCAAAATAAATGTTTTTTGTAATATTTTTATGTATGTAACAAAAAAATTTATTAATAAAAAAAAAAAAAAATAAAAAAATATTTCTTATCTCTTATTAATAATATGTTTGAAACGGGACTAATTCCGGATGATTGGAAAACTCAAAAAATCATTCCCATTTTAAAACCTGGAAAAAATCCATCTGAAATTTCGCCTTATCGGCCTATTGCTCTTTCATCATGTTTGATGAAAGTAGCGGAACGTTTGATAAAAAACAGATTAGAGTGGTTTGTTGAAAGTCAAGATATTATCTCACTAAATCAGTATGGTTTTCGAAAAAAGAAATCTACAATGGATAATTTAAGTTTGTTCACAACTGATATCCGAGTTTCTCAATCCCTAAATTTTTATACATTGGCCACATTCCTTGACCTTTCATCAGCTTACGATGATGTTTTACTGAATGTTTTGAAAGAAAAGCTAATTAAAAAACAGATCCCCCCGAAATTGGTCCAATTTATTATTAATTTGCTCTCAGATAGGTCCATTATTATTGAGTCTTCCGCTAAATGCTTAAGGCGCAAACTATGGAGAGGTTTGCCCCAGGGTTCTGTTATTAGTCCTCTGTTGTTTAATATTTATATAAGCGACCTAGACTCAGTAATTCCTTTTTCTATCAAGCGACTTTACTTTGCGGATGATATCCTTATATATTTGTTACATAAAAATATTATTTTTGCAGCTAAGGAAATGAATTTGGCTTTACAATATATTAAAAGCTGGTTGTCAATAAATGGGATGAATCTGGCGGCATCTAAAATAAGGGTCGTGGCTTTCACGCGCAAAAAAAAAATTCCCCACTTCTCAATCTCTTTTGATAATGTGCCTCTACAAACCGCTACTCAAATCAAATTCCTTGGTCTTCTTTTGAACCATAAACTTTCCTGGCTTCCACACATTCAGATAATTTCTACAAAGTGTGAAAAGGGACTTAATATGATGCGAGCAGTTTCCAGAGTATGGTGGGGATCTCATCCTACCACTCTTAAATTAATGTATAATTCTCTAGTTCGGAGCCACTTGGATTACGGCTCATTCCTTTTTGACCCACTCCCTAAATATTTAGATAAGAAAATGGAAAGAATTCAATCTAAAGCCCTCAGAATGATTATTGGAGCTATGAAGTCTTCTCCAATTAATGCGCTTCAGGTGGAATGTGGGGAGCCTCCATTATATTTCAGAAGGCAATTCCTTGCCAATAAATATATTTTCAAGGCTTTATCGTTATCACATCATCCTATTAAACAAAGTGTTACGGTAGAAAAAGAGGAGTTGGGTGTCATGTTATGGTACTTGAATTGGGGTAGGGTTTAATGTAAGTTATTAAACAGGGTGTTAATATATCAGGGTTGTAGAATTCAATGTAATGCACTGGAAGTGTTGTGTTTGTATTTGTACCTACTATGTGATCAGTTATCATGACATTTACACCTCTTATTAAGTGGGTGTATTTAATGTTAATTATTCAGGGTTATATATATGAAGGTACACAGTTATCAGCTTTAATCCCATGGGATTTTTGGACGCCAAATCTCGTGGGTACGAGATATGCTGACTGTGTCGGTAGGCATGAATACTCCCGTCAGAGCGTGGGCACTGTTATTTTAATCATTGTTGTGAAGCTTGGAAAATAAGAAATAAAAGAGTGGATGTAAAACAAGATTATTATATTGGAATATTAACATACCTGTGGACCATACTAAGAAGAGCTAGCTAAAACCTATTACTTTTTGTGCGACGATTCCGGATGCCTAATATTGCACCGTGAGGGGCCCCTTTTCTCCCTCACGTTGCCTCCGCGCCAGGTTTGCAAGCTTCTCCATCCATCTGGGTGATTATTACGTTTGAGATCACCATGCCCATGGTGTCCATCATGTGGTTGCAGTAGTGGAAATGTCCTCCATCAGGTTGTGAAAAGAATCGGCGGGGACTACACGGACGGGTCGTGTCCCTTTGTATAATTGAGAATCCATCTCGTCGAATGACGGATGATAAATATAATCGCAGATTACAGTAAAACTTGGTCGGTCAAGCCGCCATTATCGCACCACGGGATTCTATACTGGAATACCGTAAATAAGAATTCTCCAGTCGCGATAACCTTGTATCGGCTGGGAATAAAAGGAAACTCGTTCACATTTTAATTAAACTTGAAACAACCCGCCGATTGAATATTTTACATATTAAATAAATTTAAATCCACATTGTCGACTGTCGGATTCACGTCCTGCCCTGGAGACGCGAATCCAAAAAGTGTCGGAAAACGATCTTTATCCCCCTATCGACCGAAAGTAAAACCACTTGGAGAAAAAGTGAATTTATAAGTGGCCATTAAAATAATTAAATCCACTACTATAGACAAATATCAACAACCCTGGGGCAATTTTGAACATTATTCAATTATTTTCATAACATTTTCCCCGTTCTCGCGTAAATGTTCGACCCCGAACATACCTATGTCCTATGCTGACTAAAAGCTTAACAATTGTATTGGTCCACCGGTTCCTAAAAACAATAAATTTCAAAACAGAAATACAATAGAAATAAAAACAATAATCATTGTAGTTAAATACAAAAATAAAAAGACATTGTAGAGAAAATACCATTTCAATCATTCACTTTTATATTATGCTCTGTGGCATCACTTTATCCTGCTATCGGATTATAAACACTTTTTATAATGGTTGAACAACCTTCACTTTTCACTGAATTTACATGAAAAAGAAAACCTGCCTATACTAACTAGGTCTCACAGTTAAAAATAAAAATAATAATAATAGTTGGAAAAAAGAAGTTATACAATTACAATACATAATTAATTGTTTTGTTTTGTTTTGCTTTGTTTTTGTACATAATACATTTTTTAATAGTTACATATATTTTTTTTGTTTGTTTATCGTAGTTTTGATAAGTTACATATTTTTTTGTTTGTTTGTTTACAACAGTTTTGATAAGTTACATTTTTTTTTGTTTGTTTGTTTACAACAGTTTTGATAAGTTACATTTTTTTGTTTGTTTGTTTACAACAGTTTTGATTACGAGAGTTTTGATAAGTTACGAGACATTTTTTTGTTCGATAGATTTTTTTTTTAATGAGACTTTAATTTAGTCTTATTTTAATGATGCTTGATACTTGATATGAAGAATCATGATGTATTTGTGTCATGTGTGACTATTTGAATGGGCTAGAATTTTATTGACTCTGACGTAGAGCATAACTTACGACAATATAAAGGTGTGCACGTATTTATTTAGACTTGTTATATTTGAGAAAATAATTATGTGATTTACCATAAATCACTACAAATAGTACCGTGTGAAAAAAAAACATAAAACTCGATTTTAAATAGAGTTTATGAATACTTGTTGAATGTTGTGTCAGGGTTGGTCATAAAACTCCAAGAACAACCCGAACCACTCAGGCAAGTTTCACACCACGTAGTACTTTGAGTATGCACATGGACCAGTGGCTGGCAATCCTTCCGCCTCCCGTAGGAATCCTCCATCTACAGGCAACGGATCCACTGCCCTCCTACTGACGATGTTGCACACATGTTCCCTACCTGAGTCAGCAACTCATGGCCTGATGAGCAGACAGCAAGCATCTCTCGCCCTCTGTCTGTCATATAAGGTAAACGTAATCGACGCCGGATCGATACGTTGCGGTTGGGGTACAAGCCCACCCTTACCTTTGGAACTAATTTGGACCATTAGGAATGGTAAGTTGATCACCAGGATCCAGTTGATCAGACCGAATATACCTCCGTCAACCCCCCTCCAATGATAATAATGACATTTCGTCATTGTTCGATAATTTCTCCAAGTCCTATCACATTTCGTGAATATTGTCCTTTATATATAAAAAAATGATAATAAATATCACATTATTCCTTGTGTCACCGTTGACAATTACTTGATTGTACTTAAATTCAAAAACAATTTTCAGAATTCTTATTAAAAATGATGCCCTTGATTCAAAAAGAAAAATAAACGTAGTTATTTTCGTTGTTGTTGTTGTTGTTGTTATTGTTGATGTTATTGTTGTTGTACGCTGTTGAACGTTGTTGTTGATTTGAAAAATATTCTTGATAACTTTTTGTTTCAATTTAAAATCGGTTAAGTGTTAATTTGAATTCTAACAAAAGATTGAGAGAAAAACAATGTTTTCCTCTCCTAATTAAAAGTTGTCATCTGTATAATTCTCTATCATCTTCCCTCCAATATCTTCAAGAAGTTCCCAATCTCCCTATATACAATATTCCATTTAAGGCAATCACTTTTATGCCGAACACAATAACATCAGTCTTTCAGAAGAATATTTTATCTTCCCCAAATAAATTTCAAAATGTGGATGATTGTTTTAAAAGCATTGTGGCTTCAAAATTCCCTGGATTTTCCATCCTTTACACTGATGGTTCCAAATTTGAAAATAAAAGATGTGGAGCATCGATATATAGTCCAGAATTCAACATCAATCTCACTTATAAATTACCGAAAGAAGCTTCCATATTTACAGCTGAATGCTTTGCAATTGAACAAGCGCTAAATCAAATCCAGGTTCTCAACATTCATCGAGCCTTACTATGTACTGATTCGCTAAGTGCTCTAACTAAAATTAGGTCAAATATTCTATGTTATCCGGAAGACAATATTATATGTAAAATAAAAAATCTTCTCAATTCTCTAAGTGAATGTTTGAGACGATATTGATCTGAGTCCCTGCCCATTTGGGTATCGAGGGTAATGAGATGGCCGATTTTCTCGCCAAATCTGGTTCAGATTCCGAAACTATCCCACTAAATTTTAGAATTCCTATCTCCGATGTCTTCCCGATTTTTAAATCCAACATGACTCGTGCCTGGGAAGAAAATTGGGCAGTCTCCAAAATAAGAACTGGATCTTTCTATGCTGGAATTCAAAACCATATCCCTGCTAAGCCATGGTTTCACGGTAAAAAACTTTCAAAACGATTCATTTCATGTATTTCGAGAATGAGAATTGGTCACTGTTCAATTGCATCTCACTTGTCTAGAATTAGAGTTTTAGATGATCCGGTCTGCCAGTGCGGTGTGGAAGAGGAAACCCTCGACCACGTTTTCTTTAACTGTAAAAACCATTCATCTTTCAAGAACATATACCGCCGGCTTATTAAAATCACACACCAGTCCCCCCTTAACATTTCATACCTTTTATCTCTTAACAATTCTCGTGTTCATACAACTTTATGTAAGTTTATTAACCTGAATGAATTCAATATTTAATTTGTTTTAGTGATCTAAATGTGTCCAATATTTAATTTGTTTTATTATTTTCCCAATAGATTAACCGAATTTTTTTATCCACTTTAACTATTACCGGCACAAAGCACTCTTTTCAGGGTGAATTGCCTAAAACCAAAAAAAAAAAACATTTATTGTGTAAGTTTAAAAGTAGGCATATCTAACTAACTAACCATCACGCCGTTTCCGCAGGGGTAGGCAGAGAGGACGGACCGCCAAACAACTTGGTCATGGCACACACTCTTTGCCTCACTCACATTCATACATCGTCTCATAAATTCTCTTCTATTATTCTGACTTTTGACATGGCCCGACTCAATTATCTGATTCACTTGATCGTGCCATGTCTTCCTCGGGCGTCCCCGACTTCTTCTACCATTCACATTCACGTTGTATATTCTTCTTACACTACTTTCTTCGTTCATTTGCTCTACGTGCCCAAACCATCTGAGGGTCCCTTTCTTAATCCTACTCATTGTGCTTACATCAGCCTTACATTCTTTGCGGATATCCACATTTCTCACACGATCATACATTGTTTTACCACACATACATCTCAGAGATCTCATTTCAACAGCATTCAATTTATTTTCATCCTTCCTCTGCCAGTTCCATGCCTCACTGCTATACATCAGGGTAGGTACCAGGACTCCATTGTGGACTGCTAGCTTCGCTTCTTTTGACAGTTTTTTATTAGCGCCAACGGCATTCAGTGCGCCATTATAGTAGGCATATCAGGGTAAGTATATGATCATTTTTCTTGACTTTAATAAAATGATTAGACAGGGTATAATAGCACGTACATATTTGGGGTAAAAAATGTTGATGTCATTTTGCTGTCTGATGATATTTATTTTTTTAACATTAAAAATATTTTTCCATCACACCTTGCAACTGAGTAGCGTTAAGCCTCGATTACATTGAGCGAGTTTACAAGCTACTATCTGGGAAATTCACTATCTGTTAGTAAACTCGCTCAGTGTAAACGTATTACTATCAACTAGCAGATTGTGGACAATCTACAAAAAAAGTTGAAAAGGGGTCAACTTTACTCGCTACTCGCTCAAGATGGCGGCTCTCGAACAGCTGATTTAGTAACTGTCAGAATTAGTTCTCACGGGAGTCGTAATTCTCACTACTGTCTAGCATGTGGCGATAGCTGCGAGCTCAAGTTTTTACAAAATGTCGACAGAATTAGTTCGCGCGGAAGTCGTTATTTTAGCTGCTACTGTCGCTACTGAGCGAGTAGACAATTTTGTGTGTCTTCATGACAATCTCACTCGCCGATTTTCCCGCTTTTAAACTTACCGGCTAGTAGCTCGTAAACTCGCTTAATGTAATCGAGGCTTTAGGAGAGTAGCGCGTTTATAGCCTAGCAGTCACTTGATAAGTGTTGCGTCTCGTTCTAGCAGCACAGTAACATACGAAACAGCGCGCATATCTCTTGAACCTGTCGCATGGGTAGGGTTGGGATCAGTAGTGACGTGTGATTGAAAAATATTTTTGTAACTGTGCGGCAGGACGGATCGGGAGAGACTGGTTGAGGGAGACCTTTGGATAAGTGGCGGTCCATGAGTTTTCAGTGAGCTAAAGTGCTGAGATTGAAAAATACGACATTATTGATGTTGTAGCTGAAAACGATATTTTTTTTAAATTTCTACTTTTTGTATGAAGATTTCCAGGATTATTCTGTCTACAGGAAAGATATTCATACAAAAAGTAGAAATTTAAAAAAAAAGTAAAATTAGTTTTCAGCTACAACATCAATAACGTTGTATTGTTAAATCTTAGCACCCTAGCTCACTGAAAACTCATGGACCGCCACTGCTTTGGATCTCTATGGAATCTTTTGAAAAACCAAAGCAATTAAAGTATTTTTTGATTGACATATTTATTTTAAAAAAAAACTCATATCCATCCACATAAAATACAAAAACAATATGTATCAAGATTTAGTAAAGATAATTAAATCATTTTAATACAATATTACATACCTAGATTACAGGGAATAATAATGGCACACAAGTTTTAACTTTATTTAATCCAAAATTTGGATTCGCTAAAACACAATTCACAATTTGACTAAAAACCAATTTTAGTTTGAAAAAAAAAAACAAAATTATAAAACCATTTTTAAACGTTTATAACCATTTTTACAACCATCATCACAAAGGAAAAAGAAAAGTTGGTAAAATAAAAAAAAATGCCCCAAAAAAAATAGATGCCTTCCTCGATTCATTATTTTATTTAATAGTTTTTTTTTAATAAATTATTGATAGGAATTTAGATTTTCACAATATTTTTCACATTAATAATAACTTAACCTCAATTTTTCTATCTAAATTACATTTTGTATAATGGTACTAGATATTATTTATATTATAAAGTAAGAAAAAAATAAGCAGGTATGAATTTTTAAAACTACCCTCATGCAATACAAAAGTTGAAAGGTTTATATCACCAATAAAGTGAAACTTATAATACGCGATTTCTCATAGAAAATAGAAAGGGAGATATGGAACAGAAGAGTGCAGACTGTAGACGAAAACGGTCTGCAAAAACAATCAAAGAAGCTAAGAAAAAAATAAAGACCGCTGTGCGTAGATGCGATTTGAAGTAGCATGGATGAAAAATGTTGGCGATAAGCGGCATGCTCGCGATTGATAAGAGTTCATGGCCTATCTCCTTTGTTTCTATTATCTATGAGATTTATTTTAGTATTGGCACATAGAATGGATCAATTTCATAGTTAATTGCTATTGAAGACCAACATACGGTGGATGCAGAACCATAAAGTCATAGACAAAACTTGTTTATTGCAGAATACAATCATAGCTACATCAAAAACAAGATACGTAAGTGCCACACCTGTGGGGTATTTCACCACCTCTCTGTAAACTTCAATTAGTACTAGTCTTTGATAAGCATATATAATCTGTTTCACCACGGCAAAGTAACGCAACCCGTCAAGAATTTTTTTTTTTACCGCCACTTTTTATGATTAAAGTTACTAATTAGTTATTCAAAAGTTTAGTCAAAGGTGGTGAAATGCTCCCTATTGTGGTACTAGGTCAAAAAATGTGATAAGGCGCCTTAATGAGACACCTAGTAGACTCAACAAGTAGAAAAACATGAGAGAGTGCCCCAATGTGACACCTAGTCATGTCAAAGTGTGACACGGTCCCATAAGATGCCCCATTGTTGTACTTAACATCAAGTTTTATCAAATACAACAAATATACTTTTTACCTTAATTTGTGTTATTGGTTTATTTATTTTTTCTTTACATGGTAGATATTATTATTGTTTACATTTCAATTGTTAACCTCACTAGGAGAAGCCTGTGTGGAGGTTAATAATTTTATAAACATACTCGCAAAATAATGTGGCAAGTAAGCAACACTCTTTTGTTTTCAGCGGTTTTCAGTAATTTCTTAATTCAAAAGTTATTTATGTATTAAAAAGATATGCTACACCCACACCGAAGCCAAACTTCCAACTCGAACTTCCAACGCACGAACTACCCTTCTACATAAAGTTTGAAGTTGGCCTCAGTGTGGCCGTACCATAAGACGATCAAAGAATGTGTGTTTTTTCTCTGATGATGCACAAAATTGTCAGACAGGGTACATGAAAATTAATTGTATTGCTTATAATAATCGATAATAATAATAAGTAATTTGTGTGTACTTATAAATGAAATGTTATTTCTTCACTTTTGTGTCGTTTGCCATGTAATGGAAACATTTTCTCATCACCCAGGAGGGCGTTTTGGCGCTTTTTAAATGCAATTTTCCGACCTTACTCGGCGAGTGACAGTTTAGTGTTAATGTACTAGAAATCGAGACCAGTGCAATTGCCTCGCTTTTGGCTTCCCACTTTGAGATTTCTACCCCGCGTCTATAGTATATAACGTCTTTGATAATAAAGGTATTGAAAGAACAATATTGTTACATTAATGTTTCTTACATATAACGAGTACCTACTAAGCTGAAGGAAGCTAATATAAAACATGGAGGAGGGCAATGCGTTGAAATTTGTCTTAAAATAATAATATAACCACTGGAGTGAAATAAATTTGTCTCGATTGCTCGAAATTTCCAGAAACTTTTCGCAAACATAAAAAAAACATACCTTCAAATTTTAACATTGAGACATGAAAAACTTATTATAGTGCTGTGTAGCCAATGAATTTAACCTGTATTATACCGTTTATCTAATATTTGTAGGATTTAAAAAATATATATAAAAAAATCGCAAGTTTATAACCGCGCGAATCCTGCGTGTTTGTTACTTTGAAACTGACGTGAAAGGTACTTATTCGAGTCAACATAGAATATTTTAGATTTCTGTATGTTTTCTGTAGTATACTTGATAATGAAAGGTGCATATCTATGCAAAAAGGACATAAATTTAACCGTAAACAGCTGATGAAAAATTCGGCATCAAAAAAAATGTTTTAAAAATTTATTTTTAACATTGTTCTAAAATAGTCTACGAAGTTCGGATTTGTGACATCTATGGTCATAATAGAAAAAGCATTTCAATAGCTTCGTTTTAAGTCCAAATATTAAAAAATAATAAATAAAAATCTGAATCAAGAGATTATGGACTTTTTTTACAGAAAAGCAATCGGAGACATTTAAAATGGTGCCAATATATGGCAAAAATCACTCCAGTGGATAAAGGTCAAAGAATGAAAGAAAAATATATGTATACAATATATTATGTTATTAATTTAAAAAGGACAAAGATGAAAAAAAGTGTTGGCAATCCTCGACTAATACAAATAATTGAACAATCTTTTTAAAAGTGCACAAGGAATATTAGATGACTTAATATATTCTGAAAGGTTATTTAAATGTGAGTGGATCTTAATTATTTATTATTTGAATATATTGTGCAGATTATTGATGAATAGCAGATAATATTTATTAGGAAATTTCACCATGATTATTTGTTGATAAAACAGTTTTCTGTAGTCTTTATCATCACCATGAACCTAAAAGCAGGGTTGCCAATGCGCATATTAAAATACCAACAATTCCACAACTTCCCCACAAGTTCCTGAGTCTCAAAAATTCTATTAAAATTATATCTAAATATTAAAAAAAAGTAAATGTTAATTTCGATAGATTAATCATTTTCGGATTTTCTCTTTCGTTCAAGCTAAAAAAATAGAAAATCGTTTGAAAATTTGATGCTAAAAAAAACTAAATCACTGTACAATCTCACAATTATTGTTAATATATTTTTTTTCAATATGTTTGGATAATCAAAAAATGCCTAAAATTCCCGCATTTTCCCCACAAAAAGGTTCTCCCCGCAATTGGCAACCCTGCTAAATAAAACCCTTCAGCTTAATGGTCATCACCTCATGGGTGTACTACTTGAACTATTTCATTTTTGACCATTCAAAATAATTTCTAATTATGATTCATAAAATTATTTTAATCATTCATAACTTATTGTTTATGCAATTTCATCATTCAAGAAATTGTAGAAATCCGTTTTACTCAGATCCGCCTATAAAAAACACTAAATACCATAACAAAAGGAAACAATTTATTTATTGCTACTAATAAAAAAGGTAGAAATTATTTTAAAATAAAAATGATACACAGACGTGTACATCAAAAATCTCAATTGGTATAAAAAAAACATAAAGTAGAAAAAATTACTTAACGCATATATTTTTTTTAGAAAAAACAACCTTTAGTTTAAAATAGCTTAGGTATTTAAAAAAATGTATAGAAAAGTACAAAAAAATGCTTTATTTAATTGTCTTATATAAATCAAAAATTTGGCACATGCATATTGAAGAAGAATGAATATAATACATTTTTACCAGTACAATAATGAATGAAGTATTGAAATGCTTAAATGATTATTTTCATGGTGACAATACGTACTTATAATGTATAATTATATCAATTACTCGAGCCACATTTATTGGGAAAAATATTCCAGTAATTTATTGTTATTACTTCATTTGATAAAACTTACAGTATTATATTTAAAATTCCTTCATGAGAAGTGAATATCGATCACCATCGGTCTATGATTTATTGAAAAACCAATTGTTCAATTTTATATTTATAATAATTCATAATGATATTTTATTTAATATCGGCGCTGTAAAGGAAAAATGGCTAAAGCGCCAAACAGCTGTGATATAAAAACTAAGGAATTGCTTTTTTGCGATTGTTTTCTGTTTACCAGATTAGTATATCTAATTATTCAAGTATATTACGTGATAATATCGTAAGAGGTTTTTCCAGAATAGCTAAATAACAAAAAAAAATATTAAAAACTCTCCCATTTTGGAAATAATTGTCAAAAAATATAATCACACAAATATGAATTATTTTTTTTTTATTTCTACACAAATCTGAATACATACCCAACATGAAAAGAGTTTGTAAATGAATAAAGACCTTTATGCGCATTTGAAAACGTATAATGATTTTTCGAATTTGACAGTTTCAAAAAATGACCTGCCAAGCCATTGAAAATTCATTTAAAAATATTCTAGAGTGGCTAGATTAATTAAACCATCGGTTACGTCAAGAATGATATTGGCGCAAGCGATTCTGACCTTGTCCTTCACACAGTTTCTTTATACATAAGGGTTAAAATCGCATTTAAAACAAAACGAAAAAGAAACAAATTTTCGTGGCGGCCGACGGCCTTCCGGCAAATGACAGGTTAAAGTATAACATATATAACAAACAGTATTGTTTGTTTGTGCTTGTGTTCATCAAATCAAGTTTTTTAGAGTTTCCCACGTATTCTGGGAAACTCTAGAACACTTGATTTGATGAACACAAGCATAAACAAACAATATAGCTTATTGCGTAGGTTCATCTTTAATGTCACAGCTGTGTGGAACTTCAGCCATTTTTCCTTTCTAGCGTCAATATAATTTAGCAATGAATAGGAAAACTTTTATAGGTATAGATTTTTACCTTTATTTTAGTTTTACAGAAATTGTGTACATAGTATGTTTTTTGGGATGACAACTTCAGCAAAACATAATATGATAACTATCTTAACTATTTTGAATATTGAAAATACAAGTATTACAACTGTTTTAGGTTAAACTGAAGGAAAACGAAATAGTTGTAGAGAAAGTACACACTGTTTGAAGAGCCCTGAAGAATTTCTAGAGTTGTAGCACAACTTCTTTGTTTATAGATTTCTAACAAGAGGCACAACAAGAATAAATCATTAATTAAACAACCATTTATTTAAATCCAAATTCACTTATCACTCAGAGGAAATTCCAGTAGAGCATCTATTATCCAAACTTCAATTAACAGAATAATATCTACCAAATGTCAACCGACCGAAATGTCAATTAATCGTAATGTCAATTAAACGAAATGTCAATTAACCAAAATGTCAATTAACCGAAATGTCAATTAACCATAATGTCAATTAACCGAAATGTCAATTAACCGAAATGTCAATTAACCGAAATGTCAACTAACCGAAATGTCAATAAACGGAAATGTCAACTAACCGAAATGTCAATAAACGGAAATGTCAATTTACCGAAATGTCAATTAACTGAAATGTCAATTAACCAGAATGTTAATTAACCAAAATGACAAATTAACCAAATTAACAAAAATTTCAATTAACCAAAATGTGAATTAACCAAAATTTCAATTAACCAAAATGTCAATTAATCGAAACGTCAAATTAACCGAAACATCAATTACACGAAATGTCAATTAACCAAAATGTAAATTAACCGAAATGTCAATTAACCAAAATGTTAATTAACCGAAATGTATTGACATTTCGGTTAATTAACATTTTCATTTTGGTTAATTAACATTCTGGTTAATTGACATTTCAGTTAATTGACATTTCGGTTCATT
This sequence comes from Limnephilus marmoratus, assembly GCA_917880885.1. Taxonomy (NCBI): domain Eukaryota; kingdom Metazoa; phylum Arthropoda; class Insecta; order Trichoptera; family Limnephilidae; genus Limnephilus; species Limnephilus marmoratus. The sequence continues at coordinate 33,168,621 of OU862928.1, forward strand.
GACATTCTGGTTAATTGACATTTCCGTGTATTGACATTTCGGTTAATTGTAACCGAAATGTCAATTAACCGAAATGTCAATTAGCCGAAATGTCAATTAACCGAAATGTCAATACACGGAAATGTCAATTAACCAGAATGTCAATTAACCGAAATGTCAATTAACTGAAATGTCAATTAACCAGAATGTTAATTAACCAAAATGACAATTTACCAAAATTTCAATTAACCAAAATGTCAATTAACCAAAATGACAATTAACCAAAATGTCAATTATCCAAAATGTCAATTAACCAATATGTCAATTAACCAAAACGTCAATTAATTAATAATAATTCTTTTTCTTTTATCTTATGGTGAATATTATTAAATTACTAATATTTTGGGTGGTTAGCATTTTACCGCTGGAATTTCAAGGGTTAAGATATATTTTACATTAGAAATGTTGAAAAATTTGATTATCTAATTTGATTGATTATATAAATACTTTGATTATCGGATCGACCTTCAGTGACAACTAGTATGTATAACCAACGCTCTACTGTAACCCAATTAAAAGATCTAAAAACCAACATACAAATATTTAATAAACTAACATACATAATAATATAATGTAATAATAATTTTAGGAGATGTTACATATTGTAAAAGTACTAAAAATTATCCCATTTCAATAAAATTACACAATGTTTCAGTGGACAAACTCTAATCAAATGCCATCTACACTGTCAAATGTGAATTACTAATATTAAAAAAAGGAAGTAGGTTTACTTACTTAGTAACTGTGGGCTACTGATAGTTTATTAAAATAGACAACTATAGATAGAAATAAACAATTTAAAAATTAATGCTTTCAATGCCAATCTTTCTACCATCGTCAGAATAGAGTAAAAATTAGTTATTCACAACATAGATTGTATTTTTCATCAATTTTGTCTTAACCCGTGGTTTGCGCAAGAATCCGCCTGAAAAATATCCATTGTGTGCGCAAACTAATTGAGACGCTCATTGCTAATGTCGCAGTATGGATTAAAAATAGGATTTTTAAATATTTTTATACTAAATGTATCTAACAATATGATAGATAGCAAAGTATCATAGCTTATTGTCTACGCAAGTTATATGCGTAAAATCAATCAATTTAGTATAGAAATAACTTGGTGAAAACAGAAAAAATCGAAAAAATTTCAGATTCTACGGAAATTGGTGCAATTTACATATTTCAAATAATAAAAAATAAATTTTATTCCTTGACGGTCGGAAATATTAAAAGGATTGCATACATAGAAATAAAATAATGTAACCCTTTGTACTTACTATCTCGGCATTTTCCTAAACACAGAACTCGCCAATGTGTTGAATAATCACATCTGAAACGCTAGTGACAAGAATTTGAAACACATTGGCCAATAACAAAACAGGTCATTTCTTCGAACCAATCATAATTTAGAATGTGAACCAACCAATCAATGAAATCCAAAAGTACCTAGGACTCAAATTCGAGTTTGTGCACACAACGGAGCAAATTTTAACGACTCGGATTTGAGTTACGTGCAAACCACGGGTTAAACAAACTAGCCCAGTAGCACTTAAAAAAAACCACACCACGTTCAAATATTTGAACCCTCTATGATCCAAACGAAACCACAGTTAAGACATATAATAATTTTTAATTGATTCTAAGTCTTTGGCATACTAAAGTACAGCCCTTTATAATATGTATATTAACGCCAATATATCAATTCCTAATAGAAACATCGCACCACGCTTATACCATTCAATTTACAAGAAACATCTATCTGTCAATAGAGTGTACATTGTTTAATAACTTTAAAACACTGTTTTAGACTAAAAGTCAAGAAAAACAAAACAAATGCGTCAGCCCAATAAAATTATCAGTGCTGCATTTAAGTAAATATGTTGCTGTTCTGACAGAAGTTCAGTTCTAAGTTCACGGCAATAAAAGGATTTGATTGACATTATGAATAAAGTCTGTAAAAATCATGTATTCTCTATTCTTGAATTGAAGAGTTATGCTAGCTATCTCCTTGCCAAATAGAAAAGTGTTACTTCACACAGAATTTAAAAAAATTGTCTTATTTCAAAGTTAATTTTCAAGTCTTGTAAAGGTTCTATTCCAGTTTTGTTTTTGTATCATCATTGGCCAGTTAATAACAGAACTTGAAAATTAACTTTAACATTTGACAAATTGTTCAAATTCTATGAAACAACCTATCCTAATAGGGTGTCCAAAAAGGCAAATGTAAGCAAAATAACAAGAATAAGAAAGGTACACTAAAGTGTCGATGACACAGAGCTAGTTTACAAGCTACTATCTGGGAAATTCACTATCTGTTAGTAAACTCGCTCAGTGTCATCGTGTTACTTGCTAACTAGCAGATTGTTGACAATCTGCGAAAAAAGTTGAAAGGTCGTTAACTTTACTCGCTGCGCGCTTGCTCGTGATTGGTTTATTTATGTTTTTCAAGATGGCTGCCAATAAACAGCTGATTTCGACTGTCAAACATCACAGAATTAGTTCACGCAGGCGTCGTTATTCTTGTTACTGGCGCTAGCAGCGACCTCAGTTTCCTACGCTACTGAGCGAGTGGACAGTTTTGTGTGTCATCATGACAATCTCACTCGCTGATTTACCCGCTTTTAAACTTAGTAGATAGTAGCGTGTAAACTCGCTCTGTGTCATCACCTTTAGATTTGACAGAGAAAGGAGTCAGGAGAATATAAAGGTAAATATACAGAAAAGCGGGACACGGCATGGGCGTAGGCACGGTGGGGCAACGTGGGGCGTTTGCCCCACCCTTGCTGGCCGATGCAAGACCTCTGAGATTGTCGACCGAGTCGCGTTTTCTAATTTACAGCACTTCAAAGGGTGGTTTTTCCTTATTCCATCATATAGTCTACAACATGAATATTTATAGAAGCCTCCAATTTTCGGTACCTACTCTAGATTTTGAATTTTTGCCCCACCCTAAATCAAAATCTCGAAACGAAAGTCTCAGAAAAAAGTCAAAACAGTGATTTAAAGTCTTTAAAAATGAACAAAACTAAAATAAAATGTAACATGAGTATTCCACCACATAATATAACAACTAACATAAACTAAACATATATAGTTGTACTTAAAAGCTACATTTCCTTACAATATGGCTTATTCACTTTATCACATACAAACTTAAGTCTACATTCATTATTACATTTACAAAAATATTTCATGTCTATACATTTGATTCCACAATATTATTATTGTTAAACTATCTGTGACCCACTTAAAGTTTTTTTTAAACTCATTTTTAATTGTTGATAAATTCATATATTTTGAATTAATTTATGTGTGATATTGTTGAACGATTTTGGCAGAGATTTAATTATTGTCTCGAATACTGATCTTTTTGAGCAGATACCACAAGATGTAGCATATTCATTTAAAATTTAAACAAATGTTATAAAACGATTTTATATGATAAATTTTCAATTGAACAATCGATTTTGTTAAAATTTCAGTTAATTGTAAGTTTGTCATATAAAATATCATGTAACAGCAGAATGAAAGAAATCTACTATGCTTTCCACAATTATCTTTTAAAAATTGGCATTTTTCATGAAGATTGCATTAGAATAAGGAAATTTGCCACAAAATAAAACATAATTAATTTTTATTGAGAAAAATCCATAATTTTTGTATGCATGCTTTCCACATTTATAAAAAAAAGCATGTATCACGGAGATTGCAACAAAAAAAAAACAGATAAATTGCCACAAAATCGACACAAATTTGCTACAAAATTGTCACAGACATTGTGTGTGAATTATCATTGAGAGAAATCTATGAACTTTTACGACAGCATTCCTGTTATTCTATTTTACAAAAAAGATAATATTTGTCATGGAGATTTCAAATTAAAACAATTGTAAAACTATAACAAAATTGTCAGAAAATGGGCACAAAAACATAATCCTGCCACAAACTGTCAGTTGTCATATTTACACATTGGGTTCATGTTTAGTAATAATATTGGGAGTGGGGCTCTGATTATGACAGCGGATCCGTCTCCTGGGCGTTCTGCAGCAGGCCGGCGCGCTCCTCAAGGGCTGTGCCCCCCCTCCCGGAGGGTGCTGTGCCCCCCAGAGGACCCACCGATGCATTGGGGGCCGTGTACATGTCGTACACGGGGTTAGCAAAGTGCCCGTTGTTCTGGAAAGTAAGAAAAAGCATCCATAAAGATTTCATTTTATGTGAAAATTGCAGAGAACATTTTATGTGAAAATTGTAGAGAACATTTTCAATGAAAATTGAAGAGAACATTTTATTTGAAAATTGTAGAGAACATTTATGTGAAAATTGTAGAGAATATTTTATGTGAAAATTGTAGAGAACATTTTCAATGAAAATTGAAGAGAACATTTTATTTGAAAATTGTAGAGAACATTTTATGTCAAACTTGTAGAGAATATTTTATGTGAAAACTGTAGAGAACTTTTTATGTTAAAATTGTAGAGAACTTTTTAGAATAATGGAATTTCTTTGTTAGGAATTGTAAAGGAAGAGGCCATTGGAGGGAAGAAATATAAAAACTGATAATTCATTTGAATATCACCCCAAGAGTCCCAACTCTTTCCCACTATCTGGAGCCAGTGGGACTATAGAATCCCCAATCAGGGAGGTTGTGATGTCGCATGGCTGAAGTGAGTAGCGAGGGAATGAAATGGGGAAGAGGAAGATTGGAAAGTACCTGGCTATTCAGATCTAGTCACCAAACACGGCTAAAGATATTTAAGCAAAGTTTCAAATCTGAATGGTGATCTGTCGCCAGGACGGTACTGAAAGTATATACTATTCTGGAATGTGCCACAAATACACAAAATATTATTTTTAATTGATTATTTGTGAAATAACACAAATTAATCACATACTTGACAGGACGAACACAACAAGTACAAATAGGCCAACAAAAAAGCATTCCTCTTCCAATAAACTACGGCGTCCCTCAAGGAAGTGTCTTGGGACCAATCTTATTTCTCATCTACATAAATGAAATTACCAAACTTCCCATCAATGGAAACATAATTAGTTTTGCCGATGATACTGTTATGTTATTCCACGAAAAGGACTGGATGGACACTTATAAAGAGGCTGAACATGGACTAACTGTACTTCAAAATTGGCTTCGGATAAACTCTCTTACGCTCAATGTAATTAAAACTAATTATCTAGCCTTTTTTAATAAACTCAAGAGGTCAACCGGGTAAAGAATACACTCTCAAATTGCACCAGTGTCAAACAGTCACATTGCTCTTGCCCTATTATAACAAAGGCAAAAAGTATTAAATATCTAGGAGTGGAAATAGACGAAAACCTTAGATGGGACATACACATAAATGGAATCACTAAAAAGCTTACGAGACTTGTATATTTCTTCAAAAACCTAAGAAACATACTACCTAGGAAAGACATCAAAAAAGTATTTTATGCTTTATGTCATTCCCGTCTTGAGTACGGAATTCTAGTATGTGGGTCTGCTACAGCAAATCATATTAACCAATTAGATATTGCTCAGAAGAGCATTATAAAAACCATACTAAAATTACCCATCAGAACCCCCTCAAAAGATATTTTTAAGTGTTTTGACATTCTGAATTTAAAACAAATATATGCCAATAATATTCTTATACATCATTTTAAAAACAGAAAATCTCCTATTGAAACTCGGATACATGACACAAGAGCCTCACAAAAGGATATACGAGATGTTCCAAAATTCAAGACAAGTTTTGGCCAAAGAAACCACTTATATCTGGCAAACAAACTTTACAACATCCTTCCTCCAAGTTTGAAAAAGATAGAAAAGATAAATAAGTTTAAGGAAAAAATCAAAACATGGGTGAAAGAAATTAACGCAGACATACTAGAGAATGTATTAAAAACATCATCTCTCCACGCAGCGCAGGATCAGTGCAACTGGAGTGGGGGTCACCATCATCGGCAATGAGGCAATCAAAAGAAGAGGAATGTTACCTTATCAGAGTCTAGGACGAAGTTTCGCTCCAGTGGCTCGATATCATCTTCAGGTCCGCCCTGAAGGTACATGGGATTGTTGATCTCCACATTGTCCTGAAGGCGGGAGTGGCTGAACGAGTTCCCTCTGCAAAACATCCCTAAATAATCAGTACCACAAGAAAAGAACGTAAAATAAAAACATTCATTTATTAAAAAAAATATATATATATTTTTTTTACTATGATACATCTATTGCGCCGTCTCTTAAGCCGGCTAGTAACCAATTTAAATTATTTATTTTTTTGGTTTGACTGAGGATTGAACCTTCCTCACCAGGGACTGGCTCTTAACCTCTTATTTGCTGGAGACTCGCGGATGCGCGCATATTGTGTGCATGCGTGAAAAAAATATGTTTATCTGCAATTTTGACCCTTCTATGTATAGAATTTGTATGAAGAACAGGGCCTGAATTGCTTGCGCCAACATTTCCCCATAAGATGGGTAAAAATTTCATTCACCTGGCAACCCCAGAATATTTTTAAATCATTTTATCTGTGGCATCAAAATGTCAAATTTGCCGCGAATTTTATCTGTCAAAGTCGATGCATTTTACTTGACGAAAACATCGTAAAACCTATCATTTTACGTAATTAACGCAAGTAATGTTGTTTTGGTACATAGTTTATTGTTCTAGGAATGTGTTTCGGTCAATAAAATATACGATAGCTCAAAATTAATCCACAAAACATTCAATTGAAAATTCAAAGTGGTGCTTTGTTAGGGAATTTCCGTGTTTTTTATGGTCTTTGACGGGTTAAACTAATGTGAATTTAAAAAATCTCATTGACGAAAAAACAACACTAATAATCTAAACGAAAATATGAAAGGGAACAAGGCACAGAAAAATAAAAAGATAACAGTCGCAACTGGGACTTGAACCCAGAACCTCTCGTCTTACCGAGACAAGCGCCTCTATCAATTCGGCCACTTTTTTATATTTCTTAAATGATATATGTATTACATTGATGGGAATAAGCTTCAAAATTTATAAAAAAGAGCTGTTCTAATAAAAGGCAGTATAGCCGTTTATGTATTTAAAATAAAAAAAAAATAAAAATAAAAATAAAGTGATATTACTCTGTACACAGTACATAGAAAAATTGAATTTTAAAATCGCTTTTAACTTAAAAAAAACAAAAATTGGTCTGACTGAGGATTAAACCCTCCTCCCCAGGGACTGACTGAAATAAGTGATCACTGCTAACACCTAAGCCAAATCCTAATTTGACAGTACCGAGATTTATTTTGTATATTAATTTTTAAATATGTGATCCAACTTCAGAAATATGTGTGTGTGTGTGCGTGAATGCAACCAAAAGTTGATAGAACGCATTGTCATTGATAACGAGTCTATCTGCCGAGTTTCAGCTCGATCGGATGTCGGGAAGTGGATTAATTTCCACTTCCAAGATTTGATTCATTCATTCACGAATCAAATCTTGGAAGATCTCGATGTATTGAAAAAAGCATAGCCATTGAACGACAGCTGTGTAGATCAGCTATTCATTATTTAATTTATTGTAAATCAAACTTAACAATCAACATCACACCACCTAGACCTGACAAAAATTTAATATATTAAATGAGAAATCCACATAAATATGTACACTTCTGCACTGTACGGGAATTGAACCTATAAATCGGGTCAACACAAATAAAATGTGTAGACCGCGAGCCACAGAGGCTGTCAGATAGATGTGAGACGGAATGTAAGTATCTTGATTACAGTAGCAATGTAAGGTGATAATTACTGAAGCAAATAGAACACACCCTTCGTTCCTGTTGGTCCACAGCAATGACAGCATGAAAATACGGCATCATACAGATAAGAAACATTAAATGGAAGAGGATAAAATCACTGAATAGAAAATACAGCATCATACAGATGAGGAACATTAAATGGAAGAGGATAAAATCACTGAATAGGAAATACAGCATCATACAGATAAGGAACATTAAATGGAAGAGAATAAAATCACTGAATAGAAAATACAGCATCATACAGATAAGGAACATATGGAGTAGGATAAAATCACTGAATAGAAAATACAGCATCATACAGATAAGGAACATTAAATGGAATAGGATAAAATCACTGAATAGAAAATACAGAATCTTACAGATAAGCACTGGAGCGATTACAAGAAATAAATAAATTTGCCTCGATTGCTCGAGATTTCCAAGAAGATCATTTTTTAAATTTTTTGTCAACATTTAAAAAAATCATACCTTCGAATTTTAACAAGGAGACATAAAATCTTATTATAGTGCTATGTAGCCAATGAATTAACCTGTATTTTACCATTTATCTCATATTTGTAGGATTTATAAAAAAAATATTAAAAAATCGTAAAGTTTATAACCGTGCGAATCCTGCGTGTTTTTTACTTTGAAACTGCCGTGAGGGGTACTTATTCGAGTCAACATAGAATATTTTCGAATTCTGTATGTTGTCTGTGTTATACTTGATAATGGAAGGTGCGTATATCTGTGGAAAAGGGACTTTATTTTAACCGTAAACAGCTAATCAAAAATTCGGCGGGAAAAAATTATTTTAAAAATTTATTTTTAACATCATTCTAAAAAAGTCTACGAAGTTCAGATTTGCGACATCTATGGTCGTAATAGATAAAGCATTTCAATAGCTTCGTTTTAAAATAAATGGCTGGCCAAGGAATGTTTTAAATAATTACAATAAATGTTTTATGAATGGTAGGAAAATGTGGTCCAATTTTGATCGCTATCAATAAAAGTGGTCAATTTTTCGACCATAATCGCTCCAGTGGATAAGGAACGTTAAATGGAGTAGGATAAAATCACTGAAAAGAAAATACAGTATCATACAGATAAGGAACATTAAATGGAATAGGATAAAATCACTTAATAGAAAATGCAGCATCTTACAGATAAGGAACATTAAATGGAACAGGATAAAATCACTGAATAGAAAATACAGTATCATACAGATAAGGAACATTAAATGGAATAGGATAAAATTACTGAATGGAAAATACAGTATCATACAGATAAGGAATATTAAATGGAATAGAATAAAATCACTGAATAGAAAATTCAGCATCATACAGATAAGAAACATTAAATGGATAGAATAAAAGTGCTGAATAGAAAATACAGCACAATTCAGATAAAGAATATTAAATGTAATAGGATAAAATCACTTATTAGAAAATACAGCATCATACAGAAAAGGAACATTTAATTGAATAGGATAAAATCACTGAATAGAAAATACAGAATCTTACAGATAAGCACTGGAGCGATTACAAGAAATAAATAAATTTGCCTCGATTGCTCGAGATTTCCAAGAAGATCATTTTTTAAATTTTTTGTCAACATTTAAAAAAATCATACCTTCGAATTTTAACAAGGAGACATAAAATCTTATTATAGTGCTATGTAGCCAATGAATTAACCTGTATTTTACCATTTATCTCATATTTGTAGGATTTATAAAAAAAATATTAAAAAATCGTAAAGTTTATAACCGTGCGAATCCTGCGTGTTTTTTACTTTGAAACTGCCGTGAGGGGTACTTATTCGAGTCAACATAGAATATTTTCGAATTCTGTATGTTGTCTGTGTTATACTTGATAATGGAAGGTGCGTATATCTGTGGAAAAGGGACTTTATTTTAACCGTAAACAGCTAATCAAAAATTCGGCGGGAAAAAATTATTTTAAAAATTTATTTTTAACATCATTCTAAAAAAGTCTACGAAGTTCAGATTTGCGACATCTATGGTCGTAATAGATAAAGCATTTCAATAGCTTCGTTTTAAAATAAATGGCTGGCCAAGGAATGTTTTAAATAATTACAATAAATGTTTTATGAATGGTAGGAAAATGTGGTCCAATTTTGATCGCTATCAATAAAAGTGGTCAATTTTTCGACCATAATCGCTCCAGTGGATAAGGAACGTTAAATGGAGTAGGATAAAATCACTGAAAAGAAAATACAGTATCATACAGATAAGGAACATTAAATGGAATAGGATAAAATCACTTAATAGAAAATGCAGCATCTTACAGATAAGGAACATTAAATGGAACAGGATAAAATCACTGAATAGAAAATACAGTATCATACAGATAAGGAACATTAAATGGAATAGGATAAAATTACTGAATGGAAAATACAGTATCATACAGATAAGGAATATTAAATGGAATAGAATAAAATCACTGAATAGAAAATTCAGCATCATACAGATAAGAAACATTAAATGGATAGAATAAAAGTGCTGAATAGAAAATACAGCACAATTCAGATAAAGAATATTAAATGTAATAGGATAAAATCACTTATTAGAAAATACAGCATCATACAGAAAAGGAACATTTAATTGAATAGGATAAAATCACTGAATAGCAAATATAGCATCATACAGAAAAATAAAATTAAATGGAATAAAATAAAAGCACTGAATAGAAAATACAGCATCATACAGATAAGGAACATTAAGTGGAGTAGGATAAAATCTGAATAGAAAACATGAGAGGGGACCCAAAAGTAACGGGATTTGTGCTGTGGTGGAGAGGAAGAATGGGGGGAACACATTTTTCGGCCAGGTATCCGTCAGGGTCACTCCTACTGAGTGAGTGTATGAAGTTGTGTCTCTGTGAGTGCATCAGTTGGCCCGTGAGAATTTTTTTAGTAAAACAAACTTTTTCCATTTCGGCGAAAACATGATGGCAGATTGTCAAGAGCTCGTGCGCTTGTGAAATTTTGTTTCCTGTTGGGAAAATCGGCAAACTATTGTAATGCTGACTGCTTATGGGGATGCTGCCTGAGGTAATACACGAGTCTATGAGTGGTTTTTCACGTTTTAAAAATGGAGAAATGTTAATTGAAAACCAACCCCGTTCGGGATGCCCCCCAACGTCGAAAACTGACGAAAACGTCAACAAAATCAATACCCTCATTCGTGAAGACCATTGATCAACACTGTGAGACGTCTTGAATTCAATTCAGAGGATTTTAACCGAAGATTTGCCCACGAGAAGGGTTGCAGCCAAATTTGTCCCTCGCCTTCTCACAGACGAGCAAAGGGAGTGTCTACTTCAGGCATGTATTGAGCTTCAAAATCAGCTCGAAGAGGACCTTGAATTTTTTTCCAAGGTGATCTAGCCCCCTGTGACTTATTTTTGTTCCCCACAATGAAAAGGAACATGAAAAGAAAGCGTTTTGCCACTGTGGAGGAGTTAAAACAAAAATCGCCGGAAGGCCTAAAGGACATCCCGATAAGTGAAATTAAAAACTGTTTTGAACAATGGAAGAAGCGATTGGAGAAGTTCAATGTGGTCGGTGGAGAATACTTTGAAGGTGATGAACATTTGATGTAAAAATATTGAAAAATAAAGAAGTTATGATGAATTCCAGTTACTTTTGGGTACCCCTCATATGGCATCATACAGACAAATAACATTAAATGGAATAAAATAAAATCATTGAATAGAAAATACAGCATCATACAGATAAGGAGCATTAAATGAAATAGGTTAAAATAATAATTTTCTGAAGAAAAGACAGCATCATACAAATAAGGAACATTAAATGGAATTAGTTAAAATCACTGAATAGAAAATACAGCATCGTACAGATGAGGAACATTTAATGGAATATGACAAAAGCACTAAATAGAAAATACAGCATCGTACAGATAAGGAAAATTTAATGGAATCTGACAAAAGCACTGAATAGAAAATACAGCATCATACAGATAAGGAAAATTAAATGGAATAGGTTAAAATAATAATTTTCTGAAGAAAAGAGAGCATCATACAGATAAGGAATGTTATAGCAAAACTCAAAAGTTGCATAAATTATCAGTGTTTTAAAAAGGTTAAATGGTTTTAAAGATGCAATAAAATTTATTAAAATAGTCACCTAAGACAAATTATGATTAAATGTGATTCAAAAGATTCAGCGAAAATGGATTTAGCTTGAATGTGAAGTTAGGTTAGAAAGACAACCAAATTGACTGACAAGGTGATTTAAAAGTTAATCAGATTGACAAAAAAATGTTAAAAGATCATAAACTTGATTTAATAAACACTAAGGTGGTCTAAAAAATAACCAAATTGATATAAAAGACCATCAATAGAATTAACAGAACAAAAAACGTACAAGTTGAATAGCAAACAAGGTAAAATTCACTATTATAACGACAATAAATGCAATATAAACTATTTTGTATTATACTCGAAGATTTTGAGTGAGCCAATGATTAACCCCAAAACAGTTTATTAATGCATCTGAAATAAACCAAGATGATCTCACAGAAAACCAGTGTTATAAAATATTTATCAGTAAGTTGATCAATAGTCCAATGCGTCGGGTTCCCACCCAGCCCTTGCGGGCTCAATCTTCTGCTAACTGAATCCTTTATCAATGCACCAGTGTTTTTTTTTTCACTTTAATGAAGGTAGTAGGTGTAATGAAAATATTATTAGGTTATTTATGTTCCTTTCAAAAATAGGGAAAGAGAGAAGGAGAGAGAAAAAAAGAGAATTGGACAAAGAGATAAACAGGAAAAGCGGAAAAAGGAGAAAGAGATAAAGAGAGAAAAAGAGAAAGAGAGAGAGAGAGAGAGAGAGAGAGAGAGAGAGAGAGAGAGAGAGAGAGAGAGAGAGAGAGAGAGAGAGAGAGAGAGAGAGAGAGAGAGAGAGAGAGAGAGAGAGAGAGAGAGAGAGAGAGAGAGAGAGAGAGAGAGAGAGAGAGAGAGAGAGAGAGAAAGAGAGGGAAAGAGAGAGAAAGAGAAAGAGAGAGAAAGGGAGAAAGAGATAATGCTAGAAAGACAATTTGACATAATAAGAATAAGATTTTACCCTCTCCTCCTGTAGATGATGATGAGGGCAGCCACGGCTCCAGCCACCAGCAAGAGCAGCACCACGGAGACACCCACTCCTGTCCACATGCGCCGGGACCTGTCCAGCGCCAGCTGCTGCGGGCTGGTGTCACAGGTGGGGCCTCCCCAGCCCCCGAGACATCTAGAACGCAAGCATCAGACTAAGATTCTCTCCAACGTACTTGATATTTATCAGGTTATGAATCTTGTGCAGGCAATTACAGTCCCCTTTATCCTCTTGTTCTAAGTTATTAAGAAAATAAAATAAGCTGGCGCATGTCAGCATTTGATCAAATTAGTTGATCACAATTTGTTCAAAAATGAAACATGGATAGTTCAATTGATAAGATAATTTAAAACAACCTAAACCAACAAAGATGGAACAAAAACAAAACACCGTTACCTAGAGTGATCTGGAATAAGGATGTGGCTAGCTACCAATGAATGCTAGCAAACTACTGATAAAATATACCCTTCTTTTACTTACAGTCTAGCTACAATTGCCTGAAAATTTCATACAGAACAGATTCCTTTAAATCAGCAAGGATCCTAGATTAAAAATAATAACTTACAAGCACTCGGCGCCCCCGTCCCCGTCCTGACGGCAGACCCCGTTGCGGCGGTGACAGAGCCCCCAGCACGGGTCCTTGGCCCCGCACAGCTCGCCGCCCCAGCCCTCCAGGCACAGGCAGCGAGGGCCCCCGCTCTCCGCAATGCGACACACCGCATCGTTCTTGCAATGCCCGGTGCACGGGTTGTCGTGGCCTATGTAGCTCTGAAAACAAACATTAGATGATTAGATAATAAAAATAAGTGCATTGATTAAGTTGGAGACAGATTATTCCACAAGTATTTGTTTCTTTATTGTCACGGATAATTATAAGATAAGATTACTTCCTCAATGCACCTGTACCCACTTGGTTTTGAAATGAGGATACGCTTAATTCCTACCGGAATATCATTTATCCAGTTCGTACCCCTCCCTAACCGTCACCTTGCTGGAAAAGTGTTTGAAATTTGGAACAACGGCAAGAAAAATAGTGCAAAATCGGGCGCATTTCTTTTGAAAACAAAAGAAGATTTGAAACTACCTTGGAAACAAGTTGTGGGTTTTTTTTGTGTACACAAAGCACCCGGGGAATAACAACGACACAACTCAAAAAATCTTTTTTTTTCAGGAGAGCAGTTTGAATATTTCGTTCCGAGTTTATTAAATCAGTTTATTAAGCAATAAAAAACATTATTTTACAAAAGTTAAAGAGCAGTTTTTTTAGTATATATTAGGTTTAATAACTGGAAAACTGGAGGTGAAGAGAATGGCGCATTGGGAATGTCAAGCAGAAGACTTGTGGATCCAACTCAATATAAATATTAACAATAGGAGTGTCAAGCTAAATGTTTGCACAGTATATCTACCGCCAAATGAAGAAGAATCTGTTGTAAGCTCATTTTTAAGCAATCTTCGGAATGTGTACTTAGCAACACCAAACCAACACATTTTAATATTTGGAGATTTCAATAAGTCTAACATTCATTGGATTCCCAATGAAACACACAATTTATTACCTTTCACCACAAACACAAATACAATCACCTCTGACATCATCGATACCCTATCATTCTGCAATCTTAAACAATTTAACGGAATTGTTAACCAACAATCCAAAATCCTGGATCTCATTTTATCAGACAAAGAAGACATATCAGTAACTCGCTCTTTATTTCCACTAAGCAAAGAAGATCCATACCACCCTGCTCTAGAAATAAATTTTCTTTTTGATTTTCTACCTAATCTAGAAAACCGTAACGCCCCGAGACCAAACTTTTATAAAGCTGACTATGACTCAATTAACACAATTCTTCGTGAGACTGATTGGGAATTCATTAATCAGGGCAATATAGATCAATCTGTCGATCAGTTTTATAGTATACTCTACCAGATTATCTCTTCTCATGTTCCTATTAAAACAAACAATAAACACTTCCCTAAGTGGTACTCGCAAGATCTCATTCGTTTGATAAAGGAAAAAAACAAATTTCATAAAAAATATAAAAAATATGGTAATGAACTAGATCATTTATCTTTCAATCTGATTAGAACCAGAACGAAGAATCTTATAAGAATTTGTTATCATAAACATTTAGATTTAATTAAACAAAACTTAAAATCTAACCCGAAAGATTTCTGGAAATTTGCAAAAAGCAAATATAAAAACACAACCAACATACCTAAAGAAATGCACCTAAATGATATAAAAACTACACAAGGTCAAGATATCTGCCGACTTTTTTCTAAGCACTTTCAATCTATTTATAAACCACAAAATGCAAACTTTTCACCACAAATATCTGATGATTTCTGCAGCCTCGGTATGATCAATATTTCGCCCTCAACTATATTAATTAAATGTAAGAATTTAAGAACCACTAAGGGATCAGGTCCTGATGGTATTCCGCCTATTTTTTTCAAAACATGCAGAGATGTTCTTGCCAGACCACTTAGTGTACTTTTCAACAAATCACTACAAGAAGGTGTTTTTCCAGTCAAATGGAAAACGGCTTTTTTAACTCCCATCTTTAAGAAAGGTTGTAAGAGCGATATACAAAATTATAGACCCATCTCTAAACTTGACTGCATAGGAAAGTTGTTTGAATCAATAATATATGACTGTCTATTAGCCCATGTAAGTAAATATATCATCATTGAGCAACACGGGTTTTTCCCTCGGCGTTCCACAACAACGAATCTTCTTGAATACTCCCAATTCATCCGCGATAACATCGAAAAGCATTTACAAGTGGATGCCATCTACACGGATTTTTGCAAAGCATTCGACCAGTTAAATCAATCATTACTCATCAAGAAACTGAAAAAGTTTGGCGTAAATGGAAATACTCTGAAATGGTTCGAAAGTTACATTACTAATAGAAAACTACAAGTAGTAGTTGTAGGAGGGGACTCCGCGGATCTTTTTACGGCAACGTCGGGAATTCCGCAGGGCTCACATCTTGGACCGTTACTGTTTTTAATATTTATCAACGACATAGTTTTAGGAATAAAAATCAAAGTATCTCCTGTTTGCCGATGACCTTAAGTTGTACAAAAAAATAACATCATTAGAAGATTGCGCCGACTTGCAAAAAGACTTATCATCACTTCATGAATGGTGCACACTAAATGATTTATATTTTAATGAAAACAAATGTGCTGTAATTTCCTTCACAAAAAACATCAATAAATTTTTAAACACATATCACATTAACAATGTCGCATTACGTAACACAACTTCAATTAAAGACTTGGGCGTGACATTTGACTCTTCACTTAGCTTCAATAAACATGTAGATGCAATTTCAAAATGTGCATCACAATTATTAGGATTAACGCTAAGAATCACAAACTGTTTTAAAAGTGCAGAATTAACATTAACATTATATAAATCAAATGTGCGAAGTATCCTCGAATATGCATCCACAATTTGGTCTCCCAATTATGAAATTCATAATTATAGGATCGAATCCACACAAAGAAAATTAACCCGTGTAATTGCTTATCGTGAAGGTATATCTGATCAATTTGGAACGTATAAAGACCGAAATTCACACTATAAACTACACTCTCTAACAGCCAGACGTAAACTTTCTGATTTATTACTTTTACACAAAATTATACACTCATCAGTTGATACACTAAACATTTTGTCCCAAATTAACATTAACACATCATCAAGAAAGTCAACAAGGAGGATGAAAGACATTTTCTATATTAAAGCCTACCTCACAAATACAGGGTATTTCTCCCCTTTACCACGAACACTGAGAAGTTATAACGCTATACATTGCTCTAATAAAGAAATAGACATTTTTAATGACCAATTTAAACATTTCAAAAAAAAAGTTTTACCTTTTATCATATCAAGCTGATACTGTGATGAAGCCCTTTATTTATAGAGAGGCAATATTGTACCTACCAAATCAGCGTCTCACCAGTAGAGGTAACAATCATAAATTGTTTATGAACATTTACCTACCATGTACTTACCTTTTACCCATTCCTACTTGTCATTCACCTCAGCTTAATTACTTTTGTTACTATCTTTTGTTATTATTATCATTTCATTTATTTGTTATTATACAATCACTAATATTATAGTTAATATTATCATTTTCGATACTATGTATTTTCGTTATCACTATGTTTAAACATACATGTATATAATTTTTTGGGCACCATGCCTGTTTTATATACTTAAATAAAATAAAAAATAAAAATAATAATGGTACAATGATTATTGTGCCACTATTTTCGCTTTTAAAGCCACTATAATATTTTTAAGAATTATGCCGTTTTTATCGAGGATAAAAAAGATATCCAGGAAGATTTCTGCATACTTAACTCAAAAATGCCATTTTTGGTCTTGTGTCATTGTTATTACTCGGGTGTGACGATCTTGCTTTTAATTAAAAAGAAGGAATTGGAATATCTCAGAAGTATATAATATAATTTTTTACTCATTCGTTTTGTTGTGGTGATAATGAAACTTCTTCTTCTTCTACTTCGGTAGTACTATATAATTATTGTGGTTGAGTTGTGTGCTCCACCACAGATACAGTGGTAAGTAATTGGTTATCCTTTTTCCTTGCATATCTTGTTTTTCCTACATATATTATCACCCAATTCCAGAAAACACCATTTTAACTCGTTTCATTTTTTTATTATTTACAGTCCATTACAGGTGCATCCCATGGACAGATGAATATATCTGGACCTGCACTAAGTGATAAAAGCATATTATTTCCCCCTCCTATTTCGCCAGTTCCATGGAGCCAGCTCGGCTTACGAGAGCGTCGCTTGAATCTAAAAAATGTGACGTCATCATTCTTGTCCTGACCAGCGCGCTGGTCACATTGCACATTTTACGAACAAAAGTGAGAGCTTGTGCTATACATTATACCCTAATATATGTGAACGTAGCGAATGTGGGCGTTTCTCCAGTGAGCTCGTCGCTGCTTACAGGGGTAAGTAAATTATGAAACATTTGTAAAAGTGTCTTAACTAAACACGGCAACAAAATATTCCCGTGTGAAAAAGGGCGAACTTTCCTTTGCCGATTTCGTCTACGCAAATATGATAATAACGTGGCGGGCAATTCGCGCTCCCATGTAAAAATGTCTATTCATTAAAAAGCAGATTTTGCTTTTAAGAACTAAATGGTGATATTATAATGCGAGATGCCTACATACTGTCAGATTGATTTTTTAACGAATCACAGTCATCTTTCCCCTCTTCACCCTCCATAGTTTGGTTTTACCCCTCATCTGTAACTTCTGGTCTATTAAATTTGGATGTCTATGGTGCATCCGTAACAGATTTCGTGTCAAATATCAAAAATTTTCATTATTGAAAATCAAAGAACTGAATTTATTTATAAGTCTAATATAACTGATTTTTATTGTGAAAAAAGCATATTTAGATAGAAAATATATATAAGGGTTCGTCCATTAATCACGTGATGTTTTTTTAGCAACTTTTTAACCCCCCCCCCCCCCCTGGTGATATGTGGTGAGGTTTTAGACTAACACCCCCACCAAAATCACATGTTTTTTTTTAGTACACAGTATTTTGAAATTTTCAGAATATTATCACGAAAAATAAATACACGTGATATCTCATTATACCCCCCCCCCTCCCGTCGTGATATTTCGTGATTTTTTCCGAACCCCCCCCCCCTCCCCTTCCTTTCGAGCCTCACGTGATTAATGGACGACCCCGAAAGTAGAGCAGTTATCTTGGATCCTTCTTCCGATAATTGATTATCAGAGCTCTGGTGTACTGGCAAATATCGGCAGTATTACTCACGTCACAATAAGGCCCGCCCCACTGCGGGGCACACCTGCACGCCATGCTGAAGGCGGTGTGTGTGCAGTTGCCTCCATTCCTGCAGCTGTGCTCCAAGTCTGTGGAGAGGGGATCGCACACTTCACGGCCCATGGCTTTGTCGTCTGGAACAGATTAATAAATATAATTAATACAATAAATAAATAATAAGAGCCGTTCGCACTGGGAGAGCAATTTAGTCTAGTAACTTAGTATATTAGTAACTAAACTCGTCCGAACACCACAATTTTAGTAGAGTAGTTTAGTCAGCTCTTTAATAGTCAATCCATTTCATTCTATTTTTTCGGGAGATTAGCGACCCTCACCACGCGTCCCTGCGAACTGACATGAGCGAACCCGACGTTTTAGCAAAGTACATTAATAGACGCGCAGAAATATCGTGCCGTAGGGGCGAAGACGCTACTCTAAAATTCTATATTTATCTTTTCGTGTCCTTAGTTTATTTATTTCCATCTCACTAATTTATTCTTCGACCTCTTCTAAAATAAGCAGTAAAAATCAGTTTAATTAGCGTATTTACTTTGTCGCGTGGTAGCCCGTCATCTTGCAATGCGCGGCTTACTAATGAACTCTACTTGAACGTAATGCGAACGCTTTTCGGTGAGTCAAGTAGCAAGTTACTCGCTATTCGACTAAACTACTCTCCCAATGCGAACAAGCCATAATGGACAATAATAAGCCAACTCCATTACACATACAGAGTGCAAAGTCAATCTTTTAGAGCAGTTGGAAATTAACAAAAATTCTAAAGGCGGTTCCAGACTCACGGCGAGAACAAGCGCTTATCCACACTCTCATTTTTCTCACTCGTAATCTGTTTCCCATCCGGTATGGACGACATCGCAGACGATATTCAAAATGCAGCAGGTTTGGATCTGTGCGCCATGGCATTTTTTAATTTTGTGAACGTTGTGACGTTGAACGTTGTAGTTAGCCCTTGATTTAGAAAGGAATCCAGAGCGTCATATGCAAACCATATAGGTTTATAAATTTCATTTTCACCAGCACCCGATTTGGAGGAATCATTCACCATTTTTCTATATTTCCGTTAACTAGCAAAAAGGGAATCTTTTTTCTTTTTGAGTTCAGGTACTTTCATCTCCATTATTTCTCCAAGTCCGTTCCACGCATCGTGGTTCAAACTTTTGTAATTCGATGTTTTGCATCCCATAACACCGGTTCAGATTGAAAATATTCTATAAATTACAACTCTTGTTGATTTTTTATACAAGGAAACAAAATTTTCGAAACAAAAACAAAAATATATCGCACGTCTACTCTCAACCGCTCACTAAACAACACTGAGACAAAACGTGAGTGTAGTAGCCTTCTCGCTTCTCGCCCGAGAAATCCTTTGAAGCGGCCAAATTTACCGACAACGCTCCGAGAACAGCCGAGTCCGAGAAAGAGAATGCGAGAAACACCTCACATTCTCGCTTCTCGGGTGTTCTCGGGGCTTCTCGCCGAGAGTCTGGATGGGCTATAATAATCCTAAAGCTATTTTGATAAATGAACAAAAAAATATAATTCGCTCGCCACTCTTATTTATTTTTAAGCCAATTTCAAATACTTAATTATGCTGAAAAATAAACCCATGAGTCATCATTTGGGAACAACTCACATAATGATTAGAATAATGACCTTCAGTCAAATTTAAACAATGGAGCAATTTGAGAAACTTAAAAAGGGTAAAAACTATTAATAATTTCAGAAATCAGTAAGGGCATAGATAATAAAAGCAATTAAAAAAATTATCATAAGTACCCATCTAGAAATAATATAAATGCATCGTCTGTAAGTGGTATAACCACAGTTTGATAATGCCTTTAAAAGAAACAGCTGTCATGCGTAGTAATAATTACATGGCAGAACTTTTTTTTTTTTACATTAGCTCCACACAGGAGGCCCTGAGGAAAATAATTTCCCTCAGGGCCTATGTCATCTTTGGGGAGATAATTTCCATTAGGGCCTATGTTATAAGTGTGGAGGGTGTTATTTTTTAAGGAAAGGGAGGAGAGGAGAGTTCTGGGAAGGAAAAGGGTTTAATGGGTGGGTAAGAATCTGGGGTTCAGTGAGTCCTGGTCATCCGCCTCCAAGACCTAGACAAACCTCAACCCATGAACCCGGGCACCTCTGCTAAATCACGAAACGTAGCGAGGGTGACCTATGGCAGAGGTGTTGGTTATCCAACAAAGATTCCCGGGGCGACGGTACCCATTTCCGCCTCCCAAATTGAACTTGTTTATAAATAAACTGTTTTTATAAATTGAATGATAATATTATTGAGTAAGTGTAATGTAGAGTAATTAAGTATTTAATATGGAAAGAATACGATAGATGGCGGTAAGCATGTAGCTTGCACCATAGCTCGCTAGATGGCATTGGCGTACAAGAAGCAGTATCAGAGATATACTTTACGAGCTCCCGTGGCAAGGCTCCAGAGATTTACCTACCCCCGAATAGTAAACAGTCGTAGCTATCCAGGTAGGTTATTCAAGTAATAAACACATTTATATTAAAAAGAACCGTTATTAATAATTACTATCTGTCGAGGAAAGGGCAGATATAACATTTGGCGCAGCCGTAAAAGTATAATTGTGTGGAAGTTACGCGTACGAATAATAATTGGTGCTGGACACGGATGACTAAGTCACTGCTGGAGTGACTTGCAGTTTTGGAAAAGGAATCGGAAGAGATTCTGCTCGAGATTAAGGAGCATTTGGTTCCGTGGCTACGGGCTGGATAAGAAGATTTTTTTGTTCTAGGAACACAAGTAAAATACCGCAAGGAGGCGATCTGGTTGTGGATCATTGGATTGGTTTCAAGGTCAAAACGGATCATTGGATTGGTTTCAAGGTCAAAACGGATCATTGGGTTAATCGTTTCAAGGACGAATCATTGGATTAATCAGAAGACAAGGATAAAACCCAGAGGGAGACCAGAAGAGTTCCTGAGATAAGTATTTTTGCTTCTTTGAGAGGGATTATTTGTTATTGTTTTATTTGTTGATTGTTTTTGCCGATCTATCTGTTGGGAGTTATGGAATCGGGTAGAATACCACCGTTTTGCCATCTCTCCGGAGACTGGGGATTGTTTCGACTTCGGATAGAGCAATTTTTCGTGATCCATGATGACAAAGCGTCTGTGGAGAAAAAACGGGCTTTTTTATTGAATCTCCTTGAATCAGAAACGTTAACCTTACTAATTAATCTGTGTTTTCCAAGTAAAGTAACGGACTTATCTTTTGATAAACTTTTAGCGCTTCTCGACAAACATTGTAACAAAAATCGTTCAGTTTTTAAAGAACGGGAGAATTTTTTTTTAGCGAGACAACAACAAGGCGAGACGATAAGAGATTTCGCGGTTAGACTTCGTTCTTTAGCAACGTATTGTCAATTCGAAACGAGGCTTGAAAAAAATCTTATAGACATGTTTGCAATCGGGTTGTTACCGGGGCGCGCGAAAGAGAAAATTTTTGTAGAAGGGCAAACGTTATCGTTTAATGAAATAGAAGGACTTGCAGTTAGTATGTCAACTTTGGATAGTGCTAATACAGTTAAATCAGAAGTAAACCTGGTAAAAAAACGAGTTACTAGCGATGGGTTCAAGCGAGATCAGCGTAGGGAACGATCGACGAGCCCCAAGGGTAGTTTTAACACGAAACCAGCTTTACGAAAACAGTCGTAGCTATCCAGCTAGGTTATTCAAGTAATAAACACATTTATATTAAAAAGAACCGTTATTAATAATTACTATCTGTCGAGGAAAGGGCAGATATAACAGTAAGTATAAAAAAGAAATTAAAATTAAAATGGAGTTCTACAAATTAAAGTTGATAACAATAAAAAATTAATACAAATACAGAGGAATAATATTCTTCTGTTATTCTAACACTTGACTTGGCGCGACTTAAGTATTTAATTCACTTGATCGTGCCATGTCTTCCTCAATATTCTGCTTACACACCTTTCTTGGTTCATCCTGGAAGTATGTAGTTATGAGGATGATGAAGAAGAAGAAAGAAGAAGACTAACCTTGGTGCGGTGAACAGTCGGATCCTGGCACGCAAAGCGCCTCTTCGCACCTGCGTCCGGTGAAGCGAGCGGGACACGCGCAGCTGGCGTGCGTGCCTATCGAATGGCACGCTCCTGGGGACAACAAAAACACGATATGTTAGATCTCAATGGTTCCATGACTAAACAGTACATAGACAAAACAGAACAGTAATGAAACAGAACAGTGGTGACACAGAACAATTGACGACTTCCATGATCGAGGGGTAAGGCTCTCAACTACGAATCCAGAGGTCGCAGGTTGAAATCCCGGCGTGCGCAATTAAATATATACATAATTTTATTTTTGGAATAACTTAGTGAGTAAAATCTCAAATTATAATATTTAATCATTGAAGGCAATATTATCAACTCGAAAAACGAAATTTGAAACAGAAAAATCAGAAAAAGATGGTTCAAATGTATTTCGGTTTTTTTTTTTTTAATTTTCGTTTGAGAAACGCCAAAGTGATCTTCAATGATTAAATTTTATTTAATTTATTTATGTTGTTTTACAATTTATAGAATATTTGTGGCACTTTCCAGAGTAAAATATACTTTCTGTATCATCCTGGGAAAGACCACCATTTAAAATTGAAATGGCTTTAGCCGTTTTTGGTGACCAGATCTGAATAGCCAGGTTCATCTTTCCATCTCCTTCCCCTCCCCATTACCTTCAGCCTTAAAATATACCCCAATTCGCAATTTGAGAGGCGGGAATGGGTACGGCCGCCCCGGGAACCTTAATTGGATAACCAACACCTCTGCCATAGGTCACCCCAAGTGGTTCGCTACGTTTGGTGATTTAGCAGGGGTGCCCTGGTTCATGGGGTGAGGTTTGTCTAGGTCTTGGAGGCGGATGACCAGGACATACTGAACCCCAGATTTCTACCCACCCCTTAAACCCTTTTCCTTCCCAGAACTATCCTCTCCTTCCTTTCCTTAAAAAAAACCCTCCACACAGCATCCCCAAAGATGACATAGGCCCTGAGGAAAATTATTTTCCTCAGGGCCTCCTGTGTGGAGCTCATGTAAAAAAAAAAAAAATGGGGATTTTTAGTCTTATTGGTTCCAGATGGTTGGGACCAATTAGGACACTTGTGAGGTATTCACATTAAAAAACAATTTAAAAATTGACAAAACAGAACAGATAAAATGGAGAAAAATTAAGGAAAAAATGAAAATCTAACCTATTTTATCAAGTTCTGTTATTTGTCACTGTTCTGTTTTATACTGCCACTGATTTTAATGCATTTTTCACAAAGTTAGCATAACATACAAATAAAAATTATTTTATTTGATAAGTAAGTAAATGTTATGTAGGTAAAAATATTTTGCAAATTTTATTTATTCCGAGTATGCAGTACGTGTGTAATTTGAGACTACGGCATTCCCAATTTCGGAATTTTACGAGGCTGAAGGGAGTGGGAAAGGAAAAAGAGGAAGGTTGGGAATTACCTGGCTATTCAGGTCCGGTCACCAAACACAGCTAAAGCCATTTTAAGCAACGTTTCGATTCCTAATCGTATTCAATGGTAGCTTAGTCTTTCACCAGGGCGATACTGAGAGTCTCTACCACTAGCGTTTATCTGTATAAGACGCACATAATAATGCATTACATTATGATGCAACTTTAAAAGGTCAAATACTTTGGCTGGTTTGGTAATAAAATATCAAAAAAAAAGTTTTCAAACATTTAGAGTGGCTACATCTAGACTTTCTAATCTATTTTTCAAAATTTTGATATCCATCGGAATTCTAAGTATTCAAAACGTCACTGAGAAACAGCATTTTATCTTGATATACCTACTTGCGAGAAGGAGACAACGTGTGAATGTGATTTTAGATTTTGAAAATTTGAAAAAAAAAAAAAAATTATTGTAAAAGAGAACTTTAAAAATTTTCACGAAAATTTTATTTATAAAGTCGAATAACAATATTGGAACATGTTCTATACAAGCAATGCATATGTGTGAGTAGATATTGTTTTCGCTTCAAGTCTGGCCGCAATATATGTATATGAATTAACTTTTTACGTATTTATTATAGTTTAGGCGTATTTTCGGAGATACCGGCAAACCTAACAAATACATATTGAAATTTTCATGTTCCGTAATAAATCCGTTAGTTTGTATCGGCAAAAACTAAAACGGTAAGCTCTGGCATTGTGAAACAGTTACACAGCATTGGCAGTCTGGAGTTATTAGATCAACCTAAAATTTTCAGAATATAATCTCATTTCCAGCATGAGTTTCGAAGCTCAATATCTTTAAAAGTGTCAAAAAATCACCATAAAGTATTTTGTTTAGCTTTAAAATGTATTATAAAAGTGTCAAAAAATAAGAAATACAAGACACTATAAATATACCTACATTGTTTTGTTCAGCTTTAAAACGCATCATAAAAGTGTCAAAAAACAAGACACTATAAATAATATACCTAAATTGTTTGTTTTGTTTAGCTTTAAAATGTATTAAAGTGTCAAAAAATAAGAAAGACAAGACACTATAAATACACCTATATTGTTTGTTTTGTTTAGCTATAAAATATATATAAAGTGTCAAAAATAAAATAGGCAAGATACTATAAATATACCTACATTGTTTGTTTTGTTCAGCTTTAAAATATATTTTAAAGTGTCAAAAATAAGAAAGGCAAGACACTATAAATATACCTACATTGTTTAGCTTTTAACACATATTTTAAAATGTCAAAAATAAGAACGACAAGACACTGTAAATATACCTACATTGTTTGTTTTGTTTAGCTTTAAAATGTATTAAAGTGTCAAAAATAAGAAAGACAAGACACTATAAATATACCTACATTGTTTGTTTTGTTTAGCTATAAAATATGTTTTAAAGTGTCAAAAATAAGATAGGCAAGATGCTATAAATATACCTACATTGTTTTGTACAGCTTTAAAATATATTTTAAAGTGTCAAAAATAATAAAGGTAAGATACTATAAATATACCTACATTGTTTGTTTTGTTCAGCTTTAAAATATATTTTAAAGTGTCAAAAATAAGAACAACAAGACACTATAAATATACCTACGTTGTTTGTTTTGTTTAGCTTTAAAATGTATTGACACTATAAATATTAAATTGTTTATTTTGTTTAGCTTTAAAATGTATTTTAAAAATGTCAAAAAATGAGAAATACAAGACACTATAAATATACCTTTGTTTGTTTGTTTTGTTCAGCTTTAAAATATATTTTAGAGTGTCAAATTTGACACTATAAATATATCTACTTTTATCAATCGTTCAATACTAAAAAAGCATGAAGAAACTCGAGTGAAACCGGTTATAATATAAATGTTAATTATTTATTCATTAATAAAGCACTTTGCATTGGTACATATTTTTGTATTGTTGATGGATGGGTTGGTTGGCAATTTGTAATTCGTCATTAGTATCTAGTTGTAAAACAAGTTATAGACTTCAATAGTTACCATTAGGCATAACTTAGTAATAAAACATGTTCGTCACATGTAACATGTGCATAAATACGGTGTATTTACGTGTCTATTTTATTTATTTATTTTAAATGCACATTTACAGTTATACATAACCAATAATAAACATACATTTTATTTTATCAAGTAATAATAGCGTTTTTGAATTGATGAATATTTATTTTAAAAATATCTATATCAGGGGACAGGAAATTTAGTAAAATAATCATTTTTCCGAGCGGCATTACTAATGGTAAGTTAGTTCTGCATTGCGGAACAACAAAAGTTCTGTGTCTGCGCGCTCTTGTGAAGTTGTCGGGGACATAAAACTCAATTTTTTGTATTATATCGGGAATACAGATGTAACCGTTTAAAAGTTTATATGCTGTTGTCAGCAAAGCAGTTTTCCTTCTTTCGGCGAGGCTATTAATACCCAGCATTTTTTTTTTTTACATTAACTCCACACAGGAGGCCCTGAGGAAAATAATTTCCCTCAGGGCCTATGTCATCTGGGATGCTGTGTGGAGGGTCTTTTTGAGGAGAGGAAGGAATGAACATTGGTCTTGAAGAGACCCATGTTGTAGGAAGGAGGAAACACAGAGGCCGGCAAATTATTCCACAGCCAAGCTGTTGAACACAAGAACGAGTCGAAGAAACGACCCGTTCTCATGTGACAAATGTCAACCGTGTACAAATGTTGGGCACGCGTTTGGCGTGTTTCCCGACTATGCACCGGTGCCGAAGGGATCAATGATGCTAGTTCCTCGGAGCATCTTCCATTGTAATACCGGTAGAACAAGGATAGCATTCCCACCCGACGCCTGTGCTCTAAAGATTGCAATCCGTCTGTTAAGATGGGAGAATCTATCAAACGGACCGCCCGTTTCTGCACAGAGTCGAGGGTATTTTTCAGGTATTTTGGAGCTCCAGACCAGAGGTGGCTGCCAAATTCAACCGTGGGGCGCACTTGCGATTTGTACAGGGTTAGCAGTTGTGTACTATGCATGCCGGACAAAAAGGCTGATGGATATAACCAGGGATAATATCCGAAATCTCTTAAGCCTCGATGACACACGGCGAGTTTACAAGCTACTATCTGGGAAATTCACTATCTGTTAGTAAACTCGCCCAGTGTCATCGTGTTACTTGCTAACTAGCAGCGACTAGCAGATTGTTGACAATCTACGAAAAAAAGTTGAAAGGTCGTCAACTTTACTCGCCTACACGCTTGCTCCGCTTGCTCGTGATTGGTTTATTTATGTTTCCAACATGGCTTCCGATAAACAGCTGATTTCGATTGTCAAACATCTGAAGAATTAGTTCACGCAGGCGTCGTAATTCTTGTTACTGGCGCTAGCAGCGGCCTCAGTTTCCTACGCTTCTGAGCGAGTGGACAGTTTTGTGTGTCATCATGACAATCTCACTCGCCGATTTACCCGCTTTTAGATAGTAGCTTGTAACTCGCCGTGTGTCATCGAGGCTTTAGACATAAATATCTCAGAAACTTCTTTTGCACTTTCTCATTATTTATTAATTGTAAAGCGTTTTGGAAGTAATTTTTCACAAAACAACGCTGTAAAAACGTGGATAGCAGCAATAGCGATCGTCACAGCACCTCTTGTATATGTCGCAGGTCAATGGTAAAATCAGGCAGATCATGATAAATATACACCGTGTCCGGAAACTCGTAGTACCTACAAGCAAGAAATTGGTGAATCTACATCACATTTTTTTTTTGATTTGATAGTTCGTTCCCGCGTAAATTGTTTGATGTTGTAATATTTTAGATTAAATTTAAAAAAAAAATTGAGTGCAGTTTACACGCGGTAGAAGCGAAACTTTGCCAAAACAATCTCAACCAATACTTGAGAAGCGAGGTGACCAATGAGCGCAGACCTAACGTAATTTCCGTTTCATATCTCAACCAATAGGAGCCTTTAAAAGTGACATCATAATCAAAGCGGGGAATCAGCGCAGTTGATGCGTCGCAGGTGCAGTAATCGTTATTTCCGTTTTATCCGAAATTCAAATCACAGCGGGGCTATAGAAGTTTAACTTCAAAAACGGTCGCTGGGGAGATATCAGCTGTTATGTTAAATCACTATTTTCGATTAATGTTTACCACGCATCGGTATATAAATTATAATTCCGTTCGCCTCGCCCGAACGCAATTTTTCGTAACGTTCTCATCACGCATTCACCAGCTTACTCCCCAAGTCAAGCATGCATAAAGGCCCGACCGTTCGCCTCGCCCGATCACACTTTTCGTAACGCTCTCGTCACGCATTCACCAGCTTACTCCCCAAGTCAAGCATGCATAAAGGCCCGACCGTTCGCCTCGTCCTATCACACTTTTCGTAACGCTCTCGTCACGCATTCACCAGCTTACTCTCCAAGTCAAGCGTGCGTAAAGGCCCGACCGTTCGCCTCGCCCGATCACACTTTTCGTAACGTTCTCGTCACGCATTCACTAGCTTACTCCCCAAGTCAAGCGTGCGTAAAGGCCCGACCGTTCGCCTCGATCGATCACACGTTTCGTAACGCTCTCATCACGCATCACCAGCTTTCTCCCCAAGTCAAGCGTGCGTACAGGCCCGACCGTTCGCGTCGCCCGATCACACTTTTCGTAACGCTCTCGGCACGCATTCACCAGATTACTCCCCAAGACAAGCGTGCGTAAAGAAGTTTTAATTCAATAATATTTTTTGATAACCGTAAATAATCGTTCAGACTTTTTACAGAAGAAAACGTACGTAAAATAATAAAACTTGACACTTTCCTTGATCTCAATATCCAGAGGTAAGCGGTGCCGTATTTACCTTCATGGGTAATGATGGTTACCTACTGAGAATCCAGCACTGTACGGATAAATTCCCAGAAGTGACACCGATTGAAATAAAACTGATTTAGATAAATGACATTGTGACTACTGGGTTTCTAACAGGAAAATGAAATTAATTGTGTGTCAAAAAATAAATCGGTATTTAAAAAACTAGATATATTCATCCGAAGTGAGGTATAATTGAGCTACTTTGGGGATACGGACAAGCCCATAACAAACTTTTTTCGGATATGTGCAAAAAAGGCAAGTTAAGCCGCCGCTACCCAAATTTCTACCGATTTCTTACATACTCGTATCTGCCGAACACTTTAAGTTTTAAAGCTCTTAAAAAAATATATGTTATTCTTGAAGATAATATCCAGACATTCCCCATGCCGAAACGAAAATTATATAAAATTCCCTCGATAGTGTTTCTTTGAATGCTGCTTAAGGGCCCGCAACCCGGATTTGTACCGATTTATTACATATTTCCCTTAAACACGGTAAGTTTTAAAGCTCTCAAAAATATATGTTATTCTTGAAGATAATATCTTGACTTTGCCCGCGCCGAAAAGCAAATTATATAAAATTCCCTTGATAGAAAAAAATCGCAAAGTATGCTCCGAAAATTATTATTAACATTTTTGTTTCAGTTATTTTACAAATTATATGTATGAAAAAATTCACAGTGTTTCTTTAAATGCTGTTTAAGATAATGCCCGTGAGATTTTTGCTCTATTTTAAACGAGTCGTGTTTTATTAAACATTTTCGAAATTTTCGCATCAATTTTGTCGCTGTTAGCGCTCTCCTCTAAAATTCTTCATTTCGTATCTCTCCATCTTCCTATTTTCGGGCCCGGTTGCAGAGCATTAAGACAACCCCGCGAGATTGTGTTTTACTAAACATTTTCACAATTTTCGCATCGATTTTATCGCTTTAAATATTAGCGCGCTCCTCTAACATTCGTAATTACAATCACTCCATCTTCATCTTTTTGAGCGCGGATACGGCGCCTTAATACGATATTGATACAAGATTATATTCGAATGAATTTCGACATATGAAATAGAGTGATTAATTCACTCGAAATAACTCACATAGGAGACCTTAAAGAAAAAAACCCTCAGGGCCTATGACATCTTTGGGGGTGCTGTGTGGAGGGTCTTTCATGTAAAGGAAGAAGAGGTATATTTGGGAAGAAAAAAGGGATGAGAGGTGGGTAGGAATCTCGTGTCATTCTGTCCAGGAGTGACGGAGGTATGCATCCGTTACAAGGCAATGTCAAGTCCGGCTGGAGAGGTCGAAAGGTCTTCCTCAACCAAAACGCGAGTACGTTGGCAAAACATCTACTACAAACCTCACCCAATGAACCCGGGTACCCCCACTAAGTCACCAAATGTTGCGAACCACTTGGGCGACCAATGGCAGGGATGTTGGATATGCAATAATTGGTTTTCGGCGCGGCGGTACCCATTTACCCGCCTCCCGAATTGAAGAATTGAGCTTACTTCGAGCACACGACACTCTCACAGCACACTTCTATCTGATAATCTCTTCAGTGGAATCCAGCTCTATAGGTTTGTATGTATACTGTTGGTAGACCTTGCTTTAGTTCTCGGAAGGAGTGAGAAATCGCAAGATGTCAGCATTATTTTGAATACGAATTAATGATTCTCAGATAAGGAGGTCACCACGTGATGTCGGTGTTTTAATAAGAAATCCAGTGGAAATCCCCGAACAATGGCTAAAACCTGTTACATTAATTTATCAAAAAATCTGACATACCAATAATAATATTAAAGGTAGTAAATGCATTGAAAATCACGAATACACGCCTTATTTGTCACATCGACTCCAGATACTAATATCTACAGACTATATGTCGGACGAATATCTACAGCTCCTATGTTGAACTAATATCTACGAACTTCAGAGTGTTGACTAATATCTACAGAGCGTAGGTTGAACTAATATCTACAGAGCGTAGGTTGGACTAATCAGCTAAATGTGTCCAATAGTCCGATATTAGGGATTTTTACATACATACTTACATAAATTAAGTTTTTTAAACTGCATACGTAATATTACGTTATTCCAATATGCTATACATAATTGCAAATCCAACCTCTGCCAGTGCTGTAGATATTCGTCAACACTTTGGTTCTTATAGATATTAGTCAACAGTTTGAGCTGTAGATATTCGTCAACACTTTGGTTCCCATAGATATTAGTTCGATTTTTTCAGTTTTTGGAATTCCTGTAGATATTAGTAGACGCCTCCGACACATCTCTACATATTATAAATGAAAGTCCTTCACCGCGTCTGTTCGCGATAAACTCAAAAAATACTCAACTGATTTTCATGCTGTTATCACCAAAAGATAGAGTGATTCGTGAGGAAGGTTTTCATGTAGGCTGGCAAGCGGGCGGTGTGGATTTGATTTGTATGCAAATTAACAGATGGCGGTGAGAGTTAAAATGTTGGGTAACCACCATCCAGTATATGGCGTTGTGTTTCGTTAGCCGCAGCAACGCGTGGCCCGGTCAGCTAGTAATTATAGATAATAACCTATTTTTCTTTTCTGAGAAGTATTTTGCCAGTTTTTTCCCACTGTGATCATTATTATGTTACGCTATATTATAATGTGTGACATGAAATTAAAATGAACCAAGTCCTTCCATTTTCCACGAATTGCTTAGGTTCTAAATTGGTCTGTTTTCCCCGTTTTCAGGAAAAATTAATATAAAGTGTGATGAAACTGATCATAAATAATACTGCTGTGCTTTCCCATATAAGTACACCATAAATTAATACACACAGCGACATATATGTATTACGTTAAATATTGATATATAATACGTGAAAATCCGTTCAGCAGTTTTTGAGTTTATCGCGAACAGACATACAGACGCGGCGGAGGACTTTAATTTATAATATGCAGAGATGTATGTTGTGTAATTATTTCACATTTAATTCGTTTAAATAATATAATAACTAATAACGTACGATTTTATGTAGTATATCTGCCTCGTTTTATAAATTAACTCGCTAAAAGTACGCTAGTATTTTATTTTATTTATTTATTTATTTTTTATTTTTTTATTTATTTATTTTTTTTTTTTACAGTGAATACCGCACAAGAATCTCAACTGCTCCCGTCTGGAGACAGTGAGACTATGGCATCCCCAATTGGGGTATGTTGTGAGGCTGAAGGTAGTGGGGAGGGGAAGGAGGTGGGGAAGAGGAAGGTTGGGAAGTACCTGGATATTCAGATCTGGTCACCAAACACGGCTAAAGCCATTTTCAAGCAACGTTTCAATTCTGAATGGTGGTCTTACACCAGGGCTATACTGATAGTATCTTCCACTCTGGAGCATGCCGAAAATATAGTATATATTATTTTAAATGAATTAATTGTGAAATAACACAAATTAATCAAATAAAATTTATTTGCGCATGCCGGGTTCGAACCCGCGACCTCCGGATTGTGAATCAAGAGTCTTACCACTGGACTACGGAGGTCGTCAATCGTACACGCCAAACATTAAGACCGGCCTGAACATGGTACGATTAATTCTCGCGCAATTACCGATTTTACAATGAACGTAAGCGAAAGAGAAAGTTGAAGAAAAACATACGTGCGACAGAGAAAGGCGTGTAAACTCGCCTTTTGTAAACACGATTTTTTAACAACATCAGGCCCTTCTTAAAGTTTGGCGTTTACTCAAAAGAGTCGTGCATATTCCGATAAGCACAAAACTTTGTTTTATCATGTAACTAGCTTTTCCCGCGACTTCGCTCGCATGGTATTAGGGGTTTCCCACTCCGTCACCTCCACCTTCCCTCTCCCCACTCCACTCCCCCCCCCCTTCCCATGTCCCGCGAACCCCCCTCCCGAGTTCCCATCCCCCCTCCCAGGTCCCCCTCCCCCCTCCCAGGTTCCCCTCCCCCTCCCTGGTTCCCCTGCCCCATTTCTCCCTCCCTCCCGCTTTCCACAGCAATAGCCGCTTCCTCGCGTACCACCAATAGCAATTTTTTTATACAAATTTCATAATGCCAGAGCTCACCGGAAGTTTTATAAAAACCTTGTAATGACAATAACGAACACACAAAAAAAAGAATTATCCAATTTGGTGCAGTCGTTCGAAAGTTATGCGCTTAGCAACACATTCAGCGATTCATTTTTATATTATAGATGAATGAAGACAGCTCGGTCGACCGAAACAATAACTTAGGGAACGTACCCATACTACGTGACACGTTTAGGGGGGGGGGTCTTCAAAATATCACGATCGGTACAAATGAACGGCGGGTTGCTTAGGTTTTGAGTTGATATGAGATTGAAATGACGTTCAAACCCACCACGGAATTTGCTTTATATACCTCTACCAATGGGTTATACAAAATTACCCATACAAAAAACGCTTCGAATGGTCCACAATGTTTTAGAATGTTCCACAATGATGTTCCCGATTCCCTATTCTCGAACATTCCACAACATTCCAGAATGTTCCGAGATGTTCTGGAATGTCGTGGAATCCTCTCAAACCTTCTGGACTGTTCTAGAAATTTCTAGAGGGCGAATCTTCCAGCACGCCCTTCAGGTAAAAACGGGAACCTTCTTCACGGATGGGGGATATCACACCATACAACTCCCTTGATCGTACTGGGACTAGTTTCTGAGTTTTAGCGGGACGTTTTGGGGATGCTGTGTGGAGGGTGTTTTCAAGAAAAGGAAGGAAAGTTCTGGTAAGAAAAAGGTATTAGGGGTAAGTAGGAATCTGTGAGTAAATGTACACGAGAGTGACGGACTTATGAATCAAATCCTCTCACTGCGGTGCAATGCGATGGATCGAGAGTACTGCTGGAGAGGTCAAAAGGTAACCCTCAACCACTCTCTCCCAACAAGACCTAGACAAACTTCACCCCATAAACCCGGGTACCCACGCAAAGTCACGAAACGTAGTGAACCACTTGGGGTGACCTACGACAGAAGTGTTAGTTATCCATTTATCCAAGGGGGGGGGGTAGGTACTTATATCCGCCTCCCAAATTGGGACTCTTGTACGAAACGTTATGAAGAAAGGAAGATATAACATTAAATTATTATTTTTATTGAAGTGTTTCAATCCGTAAACCACTTTACTCGGAATTAAAACAACTTTCTCGAGATGTCAAGGATGGTCGTGTCGAAAACCAGTTGGCATTCAACTCAAATAATGTATGTAATACAAAGAATTAAAAAATCTTTTAATTTATATATAATATTTTATTTTAAAACCGCCATGCTGCGTATACACTCGCGAGCCGAAGCGAGAGTCGAGAGGGAAAAGAACGAACCAACCGCAAACGGCGCGTACGGTATTATGCATTAAAAAAATAAACGCATGGCGCTTGCTAGGAAATGCTGGAAGTACAAGGAAATCTATATCGATATTAGCCTGTATCACGATTTAATCAACGTTTTCCTTATTTGGGAAACAAACCGTTTTGTACGCATATTTTATATATTACTAGCGATTAAGTACTAACATGCATTGCAATGCTACTCAAAGAAAAAGTTTATTATTTTAATTCTGTTTTTTTTTTACATGAGCTCCACACAATCGCGGTAATGGGTACCGCCGCCCCGGGAACCTTTATTGGATAACCAACACCTCTGCCATAGGTCACTCCAAGTGGTTCGCTACGTTTGGTGATTTAGCAGGGGTGCCCAGGTTCATGGGGTTGAGGTTTGTCTAGGTCTTGGAAGCGGATGACCAGAACACACTGAACCCCAGATTCCTACTCATCCCTTAAATCCTTTTCCTTCCCAGAACTCTCCTCTCCTTCCTTTCCTTAAAAAAAACCCTCCACACAGCATCCCCAAAGATGATATAGGCCCTGAGGGAAATTATTTTCATCAGGGCCTCCTGTGTGGAGCTCATGTAAAAAAAAAACACACGAGGGCCTGAGGAAAATAATTTCCCTCAGGGCCTATGTCATCTTTAGCGATGCTTTGTGGAGGGTTTTTTAATGAAAGGAAGGAGAGGAGAGTTCTGGGAAGGAAAAGGGTTTAAGGGGTGGATAGGAATCTGGGGTTCTGTAAGTCCTGGTCATCTGCCTCCAAGACCTAGACAAACCTCACCCCGTGAACCCGGCCACTCCTGCTAAATCACCAAAAGTAGCGAACCACTTGGGGTGACCTATGGCAGAGGTGTTGGTTATCCAATAAAGGTTCCCGGGGCGGCGGTACCCATTCCCGCCTCCCAAATTGAAAATCCCTGTTTATTGAATGGCCTCACTACTGTTTTGTTTTTCGTCTCGACTCGCGCGCCAACACTTGTAATTTTTTACACAAATTTCATAACGCCAAAGCTCACCATTATATATACAGAAACCTTCGTGGGCGTGCGCACAAAAACTCACAAAAGTTTCATTGCAATCGGATGAATGGTATAGGAAATAATGAGGGACAAATAAAGAAAAATTCATTTTCATACACATGGTTGTGACGTACTTGACAAACTTTAAGAGCGTTTAACCAGCCAGCGGACGAAAATCCACATTTCGTCGAAAGTTGTTCTTCCGATCGTGCAGGGCGGTTACAATGAGAAAGATTAATTATTCTCCGTACCAGCTTTTTTAAATTATAACTCAATATCGAATTTATTTCAATCCAAATTAGCTTTAATTTATACCTTCATCCAAAAATGCTGAAAGGCGTGATGATAAAACTATTAAAATAGTGTACTTTTTGTAGTTATTTTTTGATTATAAGTATTTATCATTTTTCAATAATGTCTAAATTTAATAAGAATGTTAAAAAAATCTGAAATATATTAGTTTGTAAGTGCGCAAATAAATACACAAATGGACCAATTTTCGTCAAGAAACACATGTACGTACATATTTTTTAATGATTTTATTGAAACTAAAATTAAAATTCTAATACATAACTCTGCTAGATAATGTATTGATTTATTTTACTGCATGATTACATTATTTGAAATGGGTGTGGTATAATACAAAAACTTTTTTGAAAATTTAACAAATCTGCCAACGACCTATGGAATAACCTTAATATACTAAAAATTAAAAAAAAAAATCTAAAAATATATTACATAACTTCACTAGATAAAAGAACAATCTTTCGAAATCCATTTATAATTTTTTGTGGAAAAGAGTCGATACGTCTAAAAACTTTTTTGAAAATGACGTATTTCCGGCTTTCTCTGGTAATGCCCTCTTAATCAGTGATTCTTGACATTTTTTGGAGAAAAAAATGTAAATAAAATTTTGGTCTTTCAAACTAATATATTTCAGATTTTTTACACGCTTAATTATAAATACTTATGATAAAAAAATAATTACAAAAAGTATTTAGTTTTATTAATTTTATCATCACGCGTTTGAGCATTTTTGCTAACTTGAATGTAGGTATGCATTAAAACAAATTTTGAATGAAATAAAATCGATATTGAGTTATGAGTTAAAAATGCTGGTACGGAGAATTAAATCTTTAATTCAATCTTTCTAATAGCAACCGCCCTGTATGCAAGGGTACGATCGCAAGACCATCTTTCGACTAAATTTGATTAATGGGCCTTAATCCTTACTAAAAAAACGTGATTGTAACAGCCGTTAATTTATTAGGTCCTTACATATGAAATTGGCGTTTTGTATGGGAGGAACATAAAGTCGATTTTTATTAAATATAATATATATATTTATTTAATCAAAGTATGTACCATTGCTATCTATGCACTTTTTCCATCTCATAGGTAGTTCATCGATCCCTTTACTAAAAAAACCATTCGTACGGGAATCAATAAAATCTTTGAAGGCGGTTTGGACTGCCCCATCGGAGTTGAATTTTTTCCCTTGCAAGAAGTTATCTGAATTTCGAAAAAAATGGTAATCTGTTGGGGCAAGGTCCGGAGAGTACGGTTGATGTCTTAGATATTCCAATTGAAGCTCCTCTAATTTGGTAGCCGTCTGTTGTGTGGTGTGTGGTCTAGCGTTCTAACGCGCGTTTGTTGATTTGCTTCACTCAATTCGTGAGGTACCCACCTTTCAAGCTTTTTCACCTTCCCAATTTGCTTCAAATGGACTAAGACAGTTTTATCACTAACACCGCAGCCTGCAGCTAACCTCGGACGTGGTTTGCGATGGATCCGCTTCCACAATAGCCTTCAATTCTTCATTATCAACTTTGGCCTCCGGCCGTCCACGGGGCTTGTTCTGCAGGTCGAAATTTCCAGAACGAAAACGTTGGAACCAAAAACGCACTGTGTTTTCTTTTGCGGCACCGTCGCCATACACATCATTAATCCTTCGAGCCGTTTCTGCAGCACTGGTGCCACGGTGGAACTCGTACTCGTAAATAACGCGATATTTTAAGTCTTCCATTTTGTAAACTAAGTGACGCAAAGAAAAAAAAACAATTAAGGAAAAAACAAATGAATTATAATTTTCGAAACACAAATACATGAGGTACCTAAATAGCTGTATAAATTTGAATTTGGAATTCCTAACCAAAGAGAAGATATTTGAGATCAAAGTTGACAGTACGGCGAAACGCCAATTTCATGGCTTTTTCAGGGCTTTTACATATGAGTGGTAAGAAATATACAGTATTTATTGAACTGCCTCAGTAACAATATTAAATATTTGTGTAAAGATAAATTGAAGATTTCCACTGATTTGGTATAATTGTTTCCCTCCATTAGTATTCTGGGTTCTGGGCGAAGAGGAATACATTGGTTGGTCCCAAAATTTCTACAATGAAATAAATCCAGACTTCTAGTATTACGTAATGGTATCAAAATCAAAATTATTTATTGTACAAAATTTTCATTTAGTACAAAAGGTATAACTTATAGGATTTCCTATTTGAATTGAAATTAATAAATTACTTGGTTTTTACCACTTTTATTGTTTATAAAACCGACATGTTTCGTCAGCAAAGCTGACTTCTTCAGGGTTTTGACAGAACTAATTTTAAATATAGACATATATATAGGTAATAGAGAAAAATAATCGACATAAACAATAATAAAATTAAAAAGAAAATAATGTTTAAGGGACGAGGGGCAATATAGAACAATTTTAAAAAATTTAAAAGGGGAATAGATTTAATAATGGGTCATTTAAAAACAATTTTTGATTATTAATAATATTTAAATTTGCATTAACACTCTTTCTAATCTCTAAAATTTCTAATTTATCTAACCTAACTGAATGCCATTGACATTACAATGAATTAATTCTATTCCACTGTTAAAATTAAAGGTATGACTAGTTTCTATTAAATGGTTGGCAAACTCCGAGAAACTATTATTATTTAAAGCTTTCATATGCTCTTTAATCCTTATTTCAAAGTTTCTCGAAGTTTTACCTATATAAAAGAAATCACAATCATTACATTTCAATTTATAAATTCCAGATTTTTTTCATTTTGGAATCACTATCTTTATTATTTACAATATAATTTTTAAGTTTATTATTTGCATAAAATACAGGAAGAATTTCATTAAGTACATTCTTTGTCAAGGCATTAGAGATTTTATTATTGAAATACATAATTTTCTTCCATTTTTTCCTTTCCTGATCCTTTTGTACAGGATAGATATATGATTTAAGGAATTTATTCTTATATTTTTTATTGAGAATGTTTTCAATTAAATTGGTGTTGTATCCATTATTAATAGCAATTCGTTTAATAACATTGAGTTCTATTGAAAAATTATTAGAAGAAGTGATTTCCTATTTCTTCCAGTTAACCTAACATGTTATACAGATATGAACACAAATGAAATATAAATATAAAAGTGGTGTAATACAAAGTGAATTTGTTTTAATTTATTATATAAACATAAATATAAAAACAGTTGTACCTATGTGAGGTATTCACTTAATGTGTAATGAGACCTGTTCAGAAGGAATGTTTTTAGTGATGACTTAAAATAATTATCAATTATTTTAAGTCATTTTTTTATCCGGAAGCTTATCAATTCAAGCATACCGGACCATCAACTAAATCATTTAGAATTTTATATAGAAACTAGCTGACCCGGCCACGCGTTGCAGTGGCTAATAAAACACATTGTAAAATCTAACCTTTGTAACCACCGCCGTCTTTGAGTTTATCGCGAAGAGACAGACAGATGCCGCGGAGGACTTTAATTTATAATACGTAGAGATGGTGTGAAAGATTATAATAATGTGAATGAAATGCTTGGGGTAACTAACGTATTTAAGTTAATAAGGATTAATACTGTATCTCTATAAATAACTTTTCAATTATCCCATTGTACGTGACCATTTTTTTAGAAGATAGAATGGGTATAGTAAGCTATCCGTAAAAGATTGATGTATGCCATCGCGGACTTTTTTGTAGATCTATAAAAGAGGAATATAGTGTTTTTGTAGTGTTTTTGATGAAATCTCCCAGGCGGCTTGACTTTTTCCGACACTTCTAACAATTATCGTTATGTTCCAACCAATTTACACAAATCCTTGACAAATTACATACCTAAACCTTCCTCACGAAACACTCTATCTATTGGTGAAAACTGCATGAAAATCCGTTCAGTAGTTTTCGAGTTTATACTGAGTGAGATACCAAGTCAGTGAAAATTTTTCGGTCCGACAATTTCAGCATATTCATATTATTTAACAGAGTGTTGTAGTTCAACATAATTGCTGGAATACCCATTTAAAAATTTAGAAAACATAAGAATTTGTTTTTTATTCTTTCAACAGCTTGTACATGTATATTATAATGTGGGTTCCAGACGGGAGAATTGTACTCAAGTTGACTTCTTACATAGGCAAAATATAACAGATTAATACACTTTATATTGTTAAAATTTCTAGTTAGTCTAGTTATAAATCCAAAATTTTTAAACCCTTTATGTTAGAGATTTCTGTTATGTGGTTAACAAATGAAAGATTCGATTGAAAAGTGATGCCTAAGGCTTTAATTTGTGTTAATGTCTAATGTAGGGTAAATGATTGTTTTATCAGTTGTGTAACAGGTTTATTATTAAGAGCCGTATGTTTATTTGGGTTGCACACCAATGAAATTTCCGTAGAAAAGTTATTATTGTCATTTGTTAATGATCAATTCGAAATGTCATTTGATTATTTCAATGTCACAGAAGCGGAAAACTCGCTTAGCAATAATGCCATAACGGAAAGCTAACCTTGAAATCAATTTATAGCGGTAGGCCATCGACGATGCTAGTAATTCTTCAATGCACACGAATTAACATGTTATTTACAAGTTTTTTTTTCTTTTACGGATTTACCTACCCGTATTATTATTTTTTTTTTAATTCTTTTACCGGGAAATCTATTATACAATTTATTTCTTTTCGAATTTCTTATTATAAGGGAATGTATCAATTATGATTAAATACTGTGTCCATTAAACTTATAAAAATTATCTGATAGTAGCGGATAGAGATGTAGAGATATTGAAAGAAGGATAAACGCAGGTAACTCCATTAACCCCTCAGACATATGACCATAGACATAAGACTAATATTCATATGTCTATGGTCATCTTACTTTTTTTTTAAATTATTTTTTTCTAAAAACGAAGAAAATTAAAAACACATACATAATTTATTAGGCAAATGAATAATAAAAAGCAAAGCAATAAAAATACCATACTTCATAAATATAATAACGACTTGACAGTAAAATTAGGTCATTTGTAACTCATATTACTTGTAAGGTTTTTCCCTAATCATCATTGAAGTGAGCTGCGAACCCAATGTAATTAGCTTACTGGAATTACCAAAATATTTAGAAATTCGACAGTCTAAAATGACTTAGCAACAAATATAATTATTGTAATTGATTAAAATCCTTGTAGACCACCCCTCTCCCCCTCCCCAATATGTTGTGTATATAAACCGTAGACTAGGAAATATTTGTACCAGTCTGAAGATGGCTTTGACGAGCTGAAACCGGTTACGGTCGAATAAAATTAAGTGGAATAAAGTATTATAATCGTTTTATTATAATATAATATATTAAATGAATAATAAAGGTTACCACCAAATCACTTTTTGACGTTTTATGTAAAAATAATTAATGAAAAATTCTGAAAGATTTTTTTTTTTCAAATTGCGGCCGGAAACTTTGTATTCATAAAGGTGTACATTTTAATTATTTTGCGGTCAACTTTTAGATTTGAATATAAATCGTGATGTTATTTCAATATATAATTTATAATATACAATGTATAATTTCAATATATAC
The DNA here is from genome assembly GCA_917880885.1 of Limnephilus marmoratus. Classification (NCBI taxonomy): domain Eukaryota; kingdom Metazoa; phylum Arthropoda; class Insecta; order Trichoptera; family Limnephilidae; genus Limnephilus; species Limnephilus marmoratus. The sequence continues at coordinate 33,210,055 of OU862928.1, forward strand.
TAGGTACATTGAATTCATTAATTAAGTTTATTTTAATTATTTAATATTATTAAAAAGTTATGCCAATAAAAAATAAACATGCAAAAGCCCAGCTGGTCGTGAAATTTAAAATAAATAATTATACTTTTGAATGTAGCTATAACTTTGTGGTTATCCATTATAGATAAATATTAAACAATTTAACTTTGTTTGAACCACTTTTATATTAGAGTAAATCCGACCGGTTTCAGAACGACCGTTCCTTCTTCAGGACAAATGTATAAAAATAAAAAATATACATTTGCCATTTAAAAATATACATTTTTAAATGTATATTATATATAAATTATACATTTGCCCTGAAAAGGGAACGGTCGTTCTGAAACCGGCCGGATTTACTCTAATATAAAAGTGGTTCAAAGTTAAATTGTTTCATTTATTTAAATAAATAATTTATTAGCACTATAATTTTAAAATATCAGCCCAAGAACGGTTCTATACATATATAATGTGAATGACTGGCGGACCCAGTTGGACCAGGGCGCACTTTATTGGGGTATGTATATTTTAGTGTCCGACCGAAACAGGACTTTCCACCGAAACCGGATCTTCGGTATCATCAGTTTCGGCCGAAACCGAAACAGAAACTTTTTTAGACATGTTAAAAAATCTAGTGTTTTCTGAAATTTGGATTTTTTTACACTTATACAGATAGTTAACACGTGTTAAATGAAATAAAATAAAAAAACAATTATTGAAGTATGTGAAAAAAAATATTGCTTTAAAACCAACAAAAATTATAAAAAATAACTAAACATGTTAACTACTTTTTCGAACAAAAATTTATCAATAAACAACACTTACATTATAAAGGAAGGACCTCATTAATTGAGCATTTCAATTTTAATTGCGTTTACAATCACAAAATTATTTTACATTATTGTTAAATGAAATAAAAAACATTATTTGCAGTATGTGAAAAAACAATGATTTATTTTTTTGAAATTACCGCTGTAAAACGAAAAACTCAACACTTACATTAGGCGGGGGTTACACTCGTAATTAAAATTTACGAATTACATAAGATTTTGACAGGTCACTCACAGGAGCGTTCACATATGCATCCGACTTTTGGTAATTAATGATCACGGAAGCTGTTTGGAAGTTCGACCTGTGTAAATGCTCATGCGACCGTTTACATCTGTAAATTTATTTGCAGTAAGATGGCTTCCTGTCAACAACGACCTGCTACTGTCAAATTTACGCGATTTTGTCAATAAAGACGAAAAGGCCCAAATAAAGTATTGAAATAGATTGTGGCTTTAATTAAACAATTCTCCACACACTTTTGTGCCATCAAAGGCGGCAATTAATTTCGTTTCATCCGAATGACAGCTACCTGACATCTGCTGACAGCAACCGACTTCGAATTCAAAATTTCAAATACGTAAATGTTAAAAACAAACACATTAAATTGGAAAGGATTGGACCGATAATTGAATAGAAGGATGCTCATTTTCCAGAAAACTTAAATAAGTGGAAATAAATACTAGTTTTGTAGGAAAAAAATCCTATGAAAACAATTGTCTTTTAATTTTTGACATTTCGCAACGGTGCGCGGCGCATTTTGGAACTATTTCTTGCGGAAGTATCTTAGCTTATCAAACTGATTTTATAAGCTGTAAGAAGGCTGGAAATTCGCGCGGGCGCGATTAGACCTGTCAAAAAACATCCGAAGGAATAAGTTCTGTAACTTGCTATAAATTACGTTAAGTGGCTTTTGGTGTCGTTTACATAGGTAATTTGGCCATAAATCGCTTACAAGAGCGATTTACAGGAAAAAATTTACGAGTGTAATCCCAGCCTTATAAAGGAAGGACCCCATTGAGTATTTTAATTTTCAAACAATCACGCCGGACCAGCCGGCGAACTCAGCTGATGACGCGGCTGACACACGAGCCATGAACTTATCCAAAGTCAGCCGAACGACGAGCGATAATTCACGAAAGCAGAGTATCGGTGCGGCCGAAGATTCGGCAGATTTTCTGCCAAAATTAGATTTTTTTGCCGAAACCGAACCTTCGGTCGGTCACTAGTATATTTGCCATTTGTTCGTCGCATCATCAACATTTTTTTAAATGTTTAAATGGGATATTAAAAAGTCTATTTCATTATTAGAGCAGTGCACAGTGTTGTAAATTTCTTAATGTTCGCGGTACAAGAGAGAATATCCTGTATATGTGTAGTAGGCCATTTTTTTATATTAACGTCGATCGGTTTCGGAAAAACCGTTCCTTCCTCAGGGTAAAATATATTCTAACTAAATATGACGCAATTATTAACAGCAGACATAGAATATGTCTTTCATCCTCCTTGTTGAATTTATTGGTGGTGTGTTAATGTTAATTTGGGAAATCGTCCTCGGGAGTCCTTAGGATGTGACGCTTTTTTGTTCATATCGGTAGCGCATTTTTCGCCATGTTATCGCCATAATATAATCCGCTACCTAATTATTATTATTATAAGGTCAAAAACGTTTGGAAGGGAATTACCCGTAAAGGCAATAGCAATGTTAAACATAATGATTTTTATTACCTGCATAAATACTTTTAAAAAAACCACCTGAGATAACCTTACGCAAAAAACCTGCTTGATATGTGTTAATCGAGAAAATCGGTAAGCGCGTGATCCTTGTGTTCTGCGACACCGAGTAAGATGATCGGTAAATAAATGATAATAAAAATCCATACTAATATTATAAAAGCGAAAGGGTGCGTGTTTGTTTGTTACGCTTTCACGCCTAAGTGTACGAACAAAAACAAAGCAGGTTTCGGTTTACTGTTTAGTCGGCGCATGGGCGGCCGACTGGCGCAGGCGTGCCGACAAGAATGTCTGTATGTCAACGTATCAGACCGAACACAGTTACAGCAGGTTCAGATTTGTGTCCGCGCGAGGCGGCGCCGATAAGCTTTACCGGAATGAATTCTTAATTCCTGCTCGCCGGTGACGCCGGTCAGCGAAACTCAATATTGCTATGTGCTTGGTTTTGCCATGTTTACATGAATTTTGGATTATATCATGATTTGGTGTCCTCTATGGTTATTTAAAAAAAACGATTTCGAATATGTCATAAATTAACAAAAGTATGTACTTTTGAGTGGGATACGATTTTTAGCATGGGTCACACGGGGAAATCCTGAAATCAGAATTCAAACTTCAGTTTAGAATTTTTTTATCCTTGAAAGTTTTTCATTTTTGGGACATGGCAATACTGGTGAAGCTTGTTTTGAAGGAATCTGATATCAAAATGAGCGATCTATTAATGACCGCTGTTTTCAACAAATCGCTAATCTGGGCTAAAAGAAATACATAACATAGCAATAGAAATGATGTTGACAAGTGCTGGAAAGAAATCAACAGGATAACAATTTGAAATAACCTCAAATGTCACAAGAGAATTCCTTTCAGGCATGTACATAACACATTATTACCATGTTCTCTTGAGGTTTTTTCATATTTAAAGATACCAATTACCAAACACCAATTGTTTTATTCCTTAATTTCACGAAAGGATTCTCCGAGAGCTAAAAATCATCGTCTGACGAACTCGACATTTCGTAAAAACTGACAGCTGCTGTCAGGCTACCGCGTAGGTAGCGCAGGTTTTATCCGCGTTCTGTTGTTCACATCTCGGCGTTGGAACGTTGGAACGTTACCACCGGTGGAACTGGGCACTGAGCGCCGTTAATCTGTAAACCGAAACCCGCTTTGTTTTTGTTCTTACCCTAAGCCAATAGAAAGCTACATTATCAGCGAATAACATAGGCTGTATACATATAATGGTAAACTCTGGCATTATGAAATTTGTATATTTATTTATTTATTCAACGCCCAGAGGGCTTTTACATGTTTGGTAGTACAATTAATTCATGACAGATGATTTTTCAACAGATAAAGAAATAATAAAAATAAAATTACATAAAAAATGCAAGTCACAAAAATATTAAAAAAATATAGGTACAGCGATTTGATAAGTTTACAAAAATACAGATATGTTAAGGAATAATTTTGGAATAAGTTTTTTACAAGATCCACAAAATTCGCCAAGTTGATGTTAAATATGTCGACATCACCTGAGTACTGATTCCCCATAGTGTGAAATCGTTGTATAGGGGAGTGGGCAATGTAGTTCTGCTTGTGAATGCTGCAGTAGAATAGTGTATTTTGTCGCGTGGTTACTGCCGGTATTCGTAAGTTTATGAGTTGTAGGAGTTCGCAACAGTCGAATTTAGAGTATTTAAGTATTTTGAATAAAAATGTTAAGTCGTTTATTTTACGTCGGTCTTCTAGAATCGTGTATAAATGAAAATGTGTGAATTTCATATATTTAGCGGCAGGGAGGAAAGGCAGGGGGAAGGTGGGGTTCGCGGAGAGGGAAGAGACCAGGGAACGGGGACGCACGGGAAAGGACACGCAGATTTCTTTGAGTGACATTGCAACGCATGCCAGTATATAATAAAGTAAGATATACGCGACGAAAACGTCTTGAAGGAGGCCCAAATTTTTGATCGTTGAAAGTTTTTGAAATTAGAATGGAATTCTTGGCCCGTTTCTTATTTTGATCATCTGTCACACAATCATGACGGTCTTGTCAGCTTTTGATCACAATTTAACAAAAATCTAAAACAGGCTGAGCATCTGCCACTAAGATGGGATCGGTAGACATTTTTGAAGTAAAACTTCTTTACGCATGCTTGACTTGTGAATGCGTGACGAGAGCGTTATAAAAAGTGTGATTGGGCGAGACGAACGGTCGGGAATTTACGCACGCTTGACTTGGGGAGTAAGCTGGTGAATGCGTGACGAGAGCGTTATGAAGAGTGTGATCGGGCGAGGCGAACGGAAGTTGAGAGGGAGATATAAGTTAGTAAGTTTTACTTCAGTCGTGTGGTCTAAATCTAAAGCACACTCATTTTTTTTGTTCATCTCTTATAATGACTTTTCAAAGGAGTGATGAAGTTGTACATTGTTGAGTTGTCCGGTCAATGTCTTGTAACTGTCCCTACAGGAACACGAAACGAAATTATATATGGAAACACAAGGGAAGGTATTACTGTCCCCACGCAGGAACACGAAACGAAATTAAATATGGAAACTCAAGGGTAACCGTCTTGTAACTGTCCACACAGGATCACGAAACGAAATTAAATATGGAAACTCAAGGATATTACCGTCCCCACAGGAACACGAAACGAAATTAAATATGGAAACTCAAGGATATTACCGTCCCCACAGGAACACGAAACGAAATTAAATATGGAAACTCAAGGATATTACCGTCCCCACAGGAACACGAAACGAAATTAAATATGGAAACTCAAGGATATTACCGTCCCCACAGGAACACGAAACGAAATTAAATATGGAAACTCAAGGATATTACCGTCCCCACAGGAACACGAAACGAAATTAAATATGGAAACTCAAGGATATTACCGTCCCCACAGGAACACGAAACGAAATTAAATATGGAAACTCGAGGGTATTCAACATCGAATTAATAATTTTAACAGACCGTTAAAACGCAAATAGTTTTTCTTTCCGATAATTTTAATAAATTTAATTAGTAAAATAGGTAGCCGTAATCCATAAGACTCCAGATACTAATATCTACAGCCTGTATGTCGGACGAATATCTACAGCTCATATGTTGAACTAATATCTACGAACTTCAGAGTGTTGACTAATATCTACCTACAGAGCGTAGGTTGAATTAATATCTACAGAGCGTAGGTTGGACTAATCAGCTAAATGTGTCCAATAGTCCGGTATTAGGGATTTTTACATACATACTTACATAAATTAAGTTTTTTAAACTGCATACGCAATATTACGTTATTCCAATATGCTATACATAATTGCAAATCCAACCTCTGCGAGTGCTGTAGATATTCGTCAACACTTTGGTTCTCATAGATATTAATCAACAGTTTGAGCTGTAGATATTCGTCAACACTTCGATTCTCATAGATATTAGTTCGATTTTTTCAGTTTTTGGAATTCCTGTAGATATTAGTAGACGCCTCCATCCATAATAGGCATTCTCTAAGAATACCTACTCTAAAATTTACTTATCTGCAAAATTTCTTTGGGATTCTTTCAATCGTGATTGAATGTCGCGGAACCCACAAAACTCGTCAATAAAATCGCGAACACTATTTTGTAGTGCAATTATGTGCGCTTTTAGGTATATCGCCGTATTAGGGGCCCGGCGAGGTTTATACAGTATACAATATACATATGATTGAACGATAGCGGCAGTCGAACGCCGGAGGCGGTCCATTGCGAAACATGTACAAATTGCGGACTCTTTACCAAGAACACATGTCAAAGGCAAATGTACCAACAAATGAATGTACCAAAATCATATATACATATAGGTACCTACATGCCTGACGAAAAACTCGCACTTTTGACAACTCGATTTTACGAAGGTTTAGGTATTCAGGCGATACTTAAAGGAATTCATAATTTAGTATTTTATATATGGCGCAAACTTATTATTTTACTGATACAAACTAATTATTTTAGTGATAAACACTTCTAACAATTTATGCTTTAAAAACACTGGAGTGATTATGATCCAAAAATGGACCACTTATATTTTTCTGCGATTGATAGAGGTCCAAAATTGGACCATATTTTCCTACCATTAGACATTTATTGTAATTATTTAAAACACTAGCTGGTACCCGGCATGCGTTGCTATGCCATTTAATAACGAAAATTGCTGCTCCCTGCGTGTCCTTTCCCCTTCCGCCCCCCCCATTCCTCTCCCGCGTCCTCTTCCCCTCTCGTGTTTCCACTCCGCCTCCTTCACCTTCCCTCTCCCCACTCCACTCCCCCCTTCCCCCGTCCAGCAAACCCCCTCCAGAGTTCCCCTCCTCCCTCCCAGGTTCCCCTCCCCACCCTCGCGTTCCATAAATTAATTCCCGGTACATTTAGTTTTCAAACAGCTCGCGTACCACCTATTGCAATTTTTTATATAAATTTCATAATGCCAGAGCTCACCAGACACAACAACGAACACAACAAAAAAGAATTATAAAATTTGGTGCATTCATTTTTATACAAATTTCATAATGCCGGAGCTCACCAGTGGTTTTATACAAACCTTGTCCTGACAATAACTAACACAACAAAAAAAGAATTATCCAATTTGGTGCAGTCGTTGGGAAGTTATGCGCGTACATACATTTCAGCGATTAATTTTTATTTATATATATATATATATATATACAGAAGAAGATAGATAGATAGATAGATAGAAGATAGAAGATAGAAGATAGAAGATAGAAGATAGAAGATATAAGATAGAAGATAGAAGATAGAAGATAGAAGATAGAAGATAGAAGATAGAAGATAGAAGATAGAAGATAGAAGATAGAAGATAGAAGGTAGAAGGTAGAAGGTAGAAGATAGAAGATAGAAGATAGAAGATAGAAGATAGAAGATAGAAGATAGAAGATAGAAGATAGAAGATAGAAGATAGAAGATAGAAGATAGAAGATAGAAGATAGAAGATAGAAGATAGAAGATAGAAGATAGAAGATAGAAGATAGAAGATAGAAGATAGAAGATAGAAGATAGAAGATAGAAGATAGAAGATAGAAGATAGAAGATAGAAGATAGAAGATAGAAGATAGAAGATAGATAGATTTCCTCGGCCAGCCATTTATTTTAAAACAAAGCTATTGAAATGCTTTATTTATTATGATCACAAATGTCGCAAATCCGAACTTCGTAGACTATTTTAGAACAATGTTAGAAATTTGTAAAATTTTTTTTTCCCGCCTAATTTTTGATCAGCTGTTTACAGTTATGATAATTATTAAAGCCCTTTTCCATAGATATGCACCTTTCATTATCAAGTGTACCACAGACAACCTACAGAAATCGAAAATATTCTATGTTGACTCGAATAAGTAGGTACCCCTCACGGCAGTTTCAAAGTAACAAACACGCAGGATTCGCGCGGTTATAAATTTTACGATTTTTTTATAATTCTCTATAAATAAAAATGAATCGAAATTGGATACCTAATTCTTTTATTTTTGTGTTCGTTATTGTCAGGACAAGGTTTGTATAAAACTAATGGTGAGCTCTGGCATCATGAAATTTGTATAAAAAAATTGCAATCGGTGGCACGCGAGCTGTTTGAAAACTGAATGTACGGAATGCGGGAGCGGGGAGGGGGGAGGGGTAACTCGGGAGGGGGGGTTCACGGGAAAGGGAGAGTGAAATGGGGAGAGGGGAGGTAGAGCAGGCGGAGTGGGAACGCGAGAGGGGAAGGGGAACGGGACAAATGGGAAAGGACACGCAGGGAGAAACAATTTCTTTATTAAATGGCATAGCAACGCATGCCGTGAACCAACTAGTTATTTTTATAAATCCTACAAATTTGAGATAAACGGTAAAATACAGGTTAATTCATTGTCTATATATATCACTATAATAAGTTTTTGTGTCCATGTTAAAATTCGAAGGTATGATTTTTTTAATGTTGGCGAAAATTTAAAAAACGATCTTCTGGGAAATCTCGAGCAATCAAGGCAAATTTATTTATTTCGCGTAATCGCTCCAGTGGTTAAAATATTAAGATGAATTAATTGTTTGCGCCTTTTCATATCCAATATGAACAATGTAATAAATAGTTTTGTCCATAAATAACCTCAAATATTTCAAGAAAGGCATATTGGATTGATTCACCGATACAATATTGTATTTGTTAGCCTTGCTTGAAAGATTTGAGTTTGTTTATGGACAAAACTATTTATTCATGTTCGTATTGTATATGTAAACTAGCTGACCCGGCCACGCGTTGCTGTGGCTAACTAAACACAACGCAATCTACTGTTGGATGGTGATCCAACCTTTATAACCACCGCCATCTTTGACAGACAGAGGCCGCGGAGGACTTTAATTTATAAATTATTAAATACTATTGGAAAAACTAGAAGACATAGGTCTTTCTGACGTAGCTCTGAATCTATTCAAAGAATATCTCCAGGAAAGAAAACAGGTAACGAAAGTTGAAAGCTCAGAATCAGAACCGATAGAAAACAACCTTGGTGTTCCGCAAGGGTCGGTATTAGGTCCAATTCTATTTATTATTTACATAAATGATATTATCAAAACTATTAAACATTGCAAAATTAGACTATTTGCAGACGATACCTTAATCTATATTTCGTGTGAAGATTACATAGAAGCAATTAACAAAATAAACGAAGACCTACAAAATATAGCAAAATGGCTGAAATTAAACAAGTTGAAACTGAACGTTAACAAAACAAAATATATGGAAATAGGCAATAAAACATGTAACACAGGGTTAAATTTGACAATCAATGGTGAAAAAATTGGAAAAGTAAATGAAATCAAATACCTGGGTGTAATACTCGACTCAAAACTGACTTTCACAGCAAACTTTGAATATGTACTAAAAAAGGTATCAAAAAAGGTAAATTTTCTTAGAAGACTAAGACGTAAATTAAATAGAAACACTACGGAGCTCATTTATAAAACTATCGTTGCTCCACATTTGGACTACTGCTCTACAATGTTATATTTGGCCAATGAAGGAAGTTTAAAGAAACTAGAAGTTATACAAAACAAAGCTATGAGATGTATACTGGGAAAAGGCAAATACGCAAGGATTAATCAAATGAGAGAGGAGCTAAATTGGATTCCAATAAAAAAGAGACTACTATTTAACGTGTTAATTTTTGTGCATAAAATTATGAAAAACCAAATGCCAAAATACTTTAAGGATGAAATTGTTTTTAATAGAGACATTCATAATTACGAAACAAGAAATATAAACAGAGTTCGATTGCCACAAATGAAGAAATCAAAATCACAGAACAGCCTAATGTACAGAGGACTAAAGATGTATGATGAAATGCCTGAAAGTATGAAGAATGAAGAAAGAATGAACGTATTTAAAAAGAAATGTTATGCTTACTGTAAAAATATTTAAATTTATCAAATGAAATGTTACATTGTGCTTATTAGTTTATATGCATGTAGTATAAACTAACTCAATAATTAATAATAATACGTAGATATGATGCGAAAGATTATAATAATGTGCATGAAATGCTTGAGATAACTAATGCATTTAAGTTAATAAGGATTAATACTGCATCCGTCTAAATAACTTTCTAATTGCCGCATTGTATGTGACCATTTTTTTAGAAGATAGAATGGGTATAGTAAGCTATCCGTAAAAGATAGATATATGCCATCGCGGACTTTTTTATAGATCTATAAAAGATGAATATCCCACCATGCATTGTTTTGTTATATCTCAAAGAGATTACGCAGTGCATTCGATGAAAACTCCCAGGCGGCTTGACTTTTTCCGACACTTCTAACAATTATCGTTATGTTTCAACCAATTTACACAAATCCTTGACAAATTATATACCTAAACCTTCCTCATGTAACACTCTATGTACTGGTGAAAACCGCATGAAAATCCGTCCAGTAGTTTTTGAGTTTATCGCGAACAGACAGACAGACGACGCGGAGGACCTTAAATTACATATATGTAATATGCAGAGATAGAGATGTACGGGAACAAACAATTAATTTAACTCAATATTTTAAAGTTTAAAGCATAATTTGTAAAAAGCGCTTATTATTAAATAATAACAGAACTTGAATAGAACTTAAACAGAACGTGAATTTTAAAATTTAAGAATTGCTCAAATTCTGTAAAAAAAACCGTACTAAGAGATGGTTTTCATTTTCAAATTTCTAAATTCTTTATTGAACAAACAATACGATATTTTATTGGCGGGTCCAGTGCTTTAAAATCAATTGGCGACATCCGTTTTCTTACAAATCAATACACATCACATATCGAGACACAAATTAATTTAAAAACTATGTATTTTTCGTGAATTAAGTATGTACGTTAAATTCAACGAGTAAACATATTATTATTTTTTGCGCACCCGAGATGTTAACCCGCAATCTCTGGATCTAAAGTCAAAGAACTTACCACGATCATCGGATTAACAGAGACGACGGAACGCCAAACAACTCGGTCTCGGCAAACACTCTTTGCCTCACTCACATTCATACATCGTCCCATACATACTCATCTATTATTTTTACTTTTGACATGGCCCGTCTCAAGTATCTGATTCACTTAGTCGTGCCATGTCTTCTTCGGGCGTCCCCGACTTCTTCTACCATTCACATTTGCGTCATATATTCTTTTTACAATACTTTCTTCTTTCATTCGCTCTACGCGCCCAAACCATCTGAGGGTCCCTTTCTTAATCTTACATTCTTTGCGGATATCCACATTTATAACACGATCATACATTGTTTTACCACACATACGTCTCAGGAATCTCATTTCAACAGCATTCAGTTTACTTTCATCTTTCATCTGCCAGTTCCATGCCTAACTGCCTTAAATCTGGGTAGGTACCAGGACTCCATTGTGGACGGCTAGCTTCGCTTCTTTTGACAGTTTTTTATTACCGCCAACGGCATTCAGTCCTCCATTAATGGAGTTAAGGGCATTTACCCTTCTTTCAATATCTCTATCAGACAAACCTATCTCTAAACATATCTCTAAAAAACAAACAAAGTAAAAAATATATTATCAAAAGAGCAGGTACTTACGTGTAATATAACAAATCAACACTCTCACAAGAATCACTAACAATAATCATTAATTTAAAAACGATATTTTATTACAAACGATAATAGCTAACGCTAAAGTGAATTTAACAGCGAATTAAATATTCGTAATCTGCAACCGAATAGCAAACGTTACTACACCGCGAAAGGTGAAATAACAACTGATTTTGGGCTCACCTCACAGCGCACCTATACGATATATGACCACCGAACACGTAATTCATAGAAGTGTGATCTATCTGATTGGAAAAAAAAGATGTCGCAGATTATTAGACTACTCTAGGCAACAGATAGACCAATGAAAATTATAATATTACTAGCTGATCCGGCGAACTTCGTACCGCCTCAGAATCAAAAACTGTTGTCAACTTATTAGCTGAATTGATCAAAATTGTTTCTCCCTGCGTATCCTTTCCCCCTCCCCCTCCCCCTCCCCCTCCCCCTCCCCCTCCCCCTCCTCCCTCCTCCCTCCTCCCTCCTCCCTCCTCCCTCCTCCCTCCTCCCTCCTCCCTCCTCCCTCCTCCCTCCTCCCTCCTCCCTCCTCCCTCCTCCCTCCTCCCTCCTCCCTCCTCCCTCCTCCCTCCTCCCTCCTCCCTCCTCCCTCCTCCCTCCTCCCTCCTCCCTCCTCCCTCCTCCCTCCTCCCTCCTCCCCTGTACTCCCCTCCCCCCTCGCCAACCCCCTCCTCCCTCCCCCTCCCTTCTCCCCCCCCCCCCCCTCCCCCATCCCCCGGTTCACAGTTCAATATTATACCCCTTACAATATTGCTGCAGTTCTTTCAAAATAGGAGAATTCGTTCCATACAAAATGTATGGGGAAAATAATTTTCTTCGGAGTGGAACACCCTTTACTTTTAGGGGTATGAAAAATAGATGTTGGTCGATTCTCAGACCTACCAGATAAGCACACAAAATTTCATCAAAATTGGTCCAGCCGTTTCGGAGGAGTATGGTAACAAACACCTTGACACGAGAATTTTATATATTAGATTTATGTTAAAGAAATTATTTAAAGTATTTTAATTTCAATTTTACAAAAAGTAAAGAAAAACGGTGATCCGAAAATTATAATTATCTTAATTATCGCAAATTATAATATTTTGTGCATTATTTACTAACTAGCTGACTCGGCGAACTTCGTACCGACTCAGAATCAATAACTGTTGTGTTAACTTATTAGCTGAATTAATTTTTTTTTTTTAGTTAAAACGAATACTCAAAATGAATTAAGAAATGTAATTCACGTGGCAGTAAGGCATTTGCTGTATTAAAGCGAATCGAAATGATTCACTTGGCATTATTGTACTACTTTCCGTTAAACTAATTGCTGGATGGGTTGCACTTGAGTCGATTCCCTTCATTGAAGCACCTCGTGATATATGACATTTTTCATTTTGTTGTCAGGTGCAAGAACGAACAAAGCTGATGGTTGGCCGATGCGTGAACATGCTAGAAAAATTCGTTTTCTAGATGATTTTCCAGATTTTCATGGAGTTGTGCAGACATACGTTCACCGTTTGTCTCATTTTCGACTGTTGACATTTAGTGTGTAAGAAAGAGAGGCAACATTATATGTTTAAAAACAAAAGCAAAACAATTAGCGCATTGACATTTGACGTTTTTGAATTATTGAAATTCATGCACACTTCAATATTATACCTAACACAATATTGCTGCAGCTCTTTCAAAAGAAGAAAATTCTTTCCACACAAAATGTATAAGGAAATGAATTTTCCTCATAACTTTCTTTTTCGTGAATTTTTGCGATGTTTTAATAGTTATTCTGTTATCCGGGGCGGAGACAAATCCAACAAATCAAAGATCATCAAAATTGGCCCGGCCGTTCTCGGGTTATAAATAGTGTAACTAAACCGACTTTGTTTTATATATTAAGATTTCAAACGCATAATCGACTTCAAAAATAGTTTTAATTATATCTATACACAATCAACTAAAATGTCGATACTTGTAATTTTTTAATACTTGTAATTTTTTATTAATTTTATCAAAAGTTAGAAAAAAGTATCCTACTTCGGAAACACAAACCCGTCTATGAGCCATTTCTATATATGTATGTCTTCAGTGCATGACGAATACCTGATACAAAACATAATGATAATTTTATTGTTTGAGCAGGTTTTCAAAATGCGTGAATTTCTATGAATTGAGATCGGGAAGCGTTTTTAAGCCAATGGCTACTTTTATAGTTCCCACGGCAACGGCACGGCGACGGCCACGACAAGCGACATCTCATTTCTTTAATACGAACGAGTGAGGGAGATGCAAGATTATTTTTTTTCCTTTGGAGGAAGCAGACATACTTACTTATTTATTTTTTCAGGTTCTCCATAAAACAGTTATACACCAAATTATTACGGAGAAGATTACAAAATATAAGAGAAAAAAGGCCAAGGGGACAGTTTCACTATGCTGAGACGTATGTCAAAAGATAGTTATTATTTTTTAATTTATAAACTAACGTTTAGACAAGATTTTTACGCATAGCACAAAGGGTAACAATTATTATAAGCAATAATTGTCAGCCTGAAACTCTCATTTACATTGAAAAATCTTCCGAGAAAAGATACTTGCCGCCAACGGGACTTGAACCCGTGTCCTTCTGATTGCCGGTCGGATGCTCTGACCACTGAGCTATGGCGGCAATAGCATCCGACCGGCAATCAGAAGGACACGGGTTCAGGTCCCGTTGGCGGCAAGTATCTTTTCTCGGAAGATTTTTCAATGTAAATGAGAGTTTCAGGCTGACAATTATTGCTTATAATAATTGTTACCCTTTGTGCTATGCGAAAAGATAGTTACTGAACTCTCTATAGGTAACATTGAAGATGTCAATGTTCAATGCAGAATCGTTAAGCAGTTGAATTGCTTTATTTAATGGGGCATTCTGAAAGGAAGAAGTTCTCGCTTTCGGAGCATAAAAAAGTGTGTGGGATCTCCCACGAGTATACGCGTTAGGGACATATAGGTTAATCTCCTTCAACATAGGTGGATTTAGTACAGTACCGGAGATCATGGTTTACATGGTTTGTCTCATTATTATTTAGTGTGTAAGAAAAATATGCAGCATTATTGTAACGGAGAACGTTCGTTTTATGCTTTTTTCGTTCCGTTGTCGTGCCGTAAACGTGAAAATTATAAAAGCACACACATTAGTCGCTTTTAAAATTCCCACGGCAACGCCACGGCGACGGCAACTACACACGGCATCTCACTTCTTTAATACGAGTGAGGGAGATGCAAAAAAATTATAATTTTTTATTGAAAAAGCAGACATGCTTACGAGTACATTGTGTAACTTAATGTTTGTCTCATCATTATGTAGTGTGCAAGAAAGAGCTGCAGCATTATTGTAGGTAATAAGGAGCATATTATGTTTATAGCCTTTTTATGCCGTCGACGTGCCGTGACCGTGGCGGTTATAAAAGCGCTCAATGCCATTGCAATCACGGTGAAGACTAATAGAGTAGGCTTGTTGAAAAAGTATCGATATATCGATATCTTTAATTTAATACATCGATATTGTTAGCCGATATATTTTGATCCGATATATCGATACAAAATATCCAATATCGAAAAATGTATCAAAAACTATATTTTTATTTATTTATGTAACTAAAGTCACTAGAATCCAAAACCGTATAGGAACGACCGGAAAAAAGTAACTGTATTGGGTCATGACATCTGGCGGTTGAAATTTTAACTATTAATAGCTTACAAATCTATTGTCTTTGCATTAATATTTGTGATCATTAATATCTCATATGTGTAGGAACATACATAGAAATGTATGTTATTTTTCGCCATTTTTTGTAACCACTCCTATGTGTTGGTTCCCAATCAGCGCCGGATCTGCCATACGTTCAAAAACGTGCAAAAACCTGGCGCCAACTCCGAAGGGGCGCCGCGGCGCCCGTGAGAAAATAAATATTGTATTAAAATTTAGTTATAATATTCCCTGAATCGTTTAAAAATTACCCATAGTACGAAATAATTATTACGCTCTAGCAACACTTTCCAAAGAAACAGAATGCGCACGCATCTGGTTGGTATCAACGGCTTATGAATTTATAGTCAGTTACAGAATTTTTTTACAAATTACATATATTTAGTTTAAACGTAAGATCTATTTTTCCATATATCTTTTACCGTCTTTTACGACGAATAGGTGCGATCCAAATTCAATAACCAATCTCAGCGCGGTATTTTTGTTCGTAAGCCGTTGATACCATACGTCAGTGTTTAGTGTTTGTTCGCTCAACACAGGGGAAATGCAAGGCACAAATTTGAGGTTATATTCTTATTATCACTGCTCACTGTCTCTCGTCGGGACTGCCTGTCAGAAGCTAGTAGATGCTATTCTTGTGTTGTACGTTGCCGTGAGAACGTATTTGTATTAGCTTTTTCTATTCGCGTTGGGTATATAGGTACATAAACGCAGTAAATCTCAAGAATGTCTAATGGACCTAGTTCAGCGAAACCACCCGCATTGTCTCGTAACCTATATTTTAAATCATGGTACGGGCACAAACAAACAATTCGTTGTATTATTTTAAAGCATAACTTGTAAAGAGTTTTTCCTAAAATAATTAAAATAGCACCATAATTTATGTTTACCCAATAAATTCAGAGAGTATAGGGCTCCTGGCGATCCTGTCTTTAAAAAAAACGAGTGTGAGAGCTACCGCCAGGTCACTAGGAAAAGTTACACCCTTTATATGTCTTGATTTTATTTGATAAATTAGTGTAAAAAAAAAAATAATTAAATAAAAAAAATTAAAAAATTGGGGTGAACGAATTTTTAATCAAAATAAAAATGTAGGGGGGGGGGGGGGCGCCATCGGTACCTACTGCACAGGGCGCCAGATTTTGTAGATCCGGCCCTGTTCCCAATTGTCTATGATTATTGACTATACCTTATTCCAAACACGAAGTCCTTTTTGACAGAATAATAGGCCAATAGAATGTTACTGAGACGCATACAAAGTTTTTTAGTTTTTGATATTTTTGCAATTATTACCTAATAAAAATGAATATCTACTGATAAAAATACCTTCATTTTTATTGAGATTTTTGTACATTAAAATAATGCACATTGTGTATAAAAATTACTGTTGATAATATTGAGCTGAATACACTATTATTTTAAAACGCAAAATATTTTGAAAATTTGACCGATATATCGATAATTTTTCCTCGATATATCGACGTCGATATTGATATTTTAATAAATATCATAAATTTAAATGTTGCCACTAAATAAGTTTGCAGTGTTTGAAGAACTTGTTTACATTTTGGCCGTATATTAAAAAAAATAAACCTTTGTCGAACTAAAAACTTTTTGAAAATTAATAAAGTAAATTTGCTATAATTTGAGCACAATCTATAGGAATTTCCGATTATAAACGAGTACAACAAAATAATGACTGTTTTTTAAATGCGAAAAAATTATCAAAACCTATGAATTATGTTAAATATCTCCTAAACTTTTTCGTTATTTGTTTTTGGGGTGTTATGCCGTGCTGCGCTCCCTCCTTCTTTAGCCGACGTTTCGGACATCGTTGCAGTGTCCATCATCAGGGCAGATCCGGTAGATGTGTAATTTTTAGTGGTGAAGTGTGTGCTTATTTACTCTGAAGCGATACCGTGTCGCCAGCTCCACTAACTTTCACCGGTGCAAAATAACCGTGACAAGCAGTGGCGTCATTGCCTGAAAGTTCACTAAAAACGCAAGTTCGCAACACGGCATAACACCCCAAAAACAAATAACGAAAATGGTTTTGGCCGTGAAAATCTTAAAACGAATCATCTCCTAAACTGTACGGTTATGTAAAAAATCGTAAAAATATGATTTTTTTACGTACCTATACTCCGTAGTTTAGTAGATATTTAACATATACATATATTTTTAAACATCCCATTTTTTAAAGTTGTGCCTCGGGAATGATCATACCTATAAAACTCACATTATGCTCAAATTGTAGCAAATTTATTACACCTTCAAAAAGGCATTAACGATTTTTTTTACGTATGTTTATCTTTTTAAATTACGGCAAAGAAGGGTGAATGCAGGTAACTCTATTAATGGAGGACTGAACGCCGTTGGCAGCAACAAAAAACTGTCCAAAGACGCGAAACTAGCCGTCCATAATGGAGTACTGGTACCTGCCCTGATGTATGGCAGTGAGGCATGGAACTGGCAGAGGAAGGATGAAAGTAGACTGAACGCTATAGAAATGAGATCCCTGAGGCGTATGTGTGGTAAAACCATGTATGATCGTGTGAGAAATGTGGAAATCCGCAAAGAATGCAAGGCTGATGTAAGCGTGATGAGTAAGATCAAGAAAGGAACGCTCCGATGGTTTGGGCATGTAGAGCGAATGAACGAGGAAAGGAGTGTAAGGAGAATATATGACGCAAATGTGAATGGTAGAAGAAGTCGAGGACGCCCAATAAAGACATGGCACGACCAAGTGAATCAGATACTTGAGTCGGGCCATGTCAAGAGTCAGAATAATAGAAGAGAATGTATGAGACGTTGTATGAATGTAAACGAGGCAAGGAATGTGTGCCAAGACCGGGATGTTTGGCGGTCCGTCCTCTCTGCCTACCCCTGCGGAGAAACGGCGTGATGGTTAGTTAGTTAGTTAGTAGCAAAAACGAAAAGAATTGCCTAAATTTTGAAGTTTGGGTTCGCCAAGGTCGAAGACTTGTTTTTAATATCACTGTAGCAACCCAAACGATACATCAAAAATTCAAAACTACCCGACCTTTTTAAAGGAATTGCTATTTTTTGTGCTATGATGACAAGACTACTTGTTCAATTGTTAAATACGAGAAAACAAACATGTAAATAAATAGAAAAATGAAATAATTTAACTTTGTATAAACCACTTATTTGATGCGCAAATCCGACCGGTTTCGGAACAAACGTTCCTTCGTCAGGGAAAGCTTATACTAATTTGACAGTTTCGAACAATGTTTTATTATGGTAGGGGTGGAGCTGTTGCTAGATAATAATGTAGATTGGGTAGGTAGGTATTAGTGTAGAGTGGGTGGGTAGGGGAACAAATCCATGATTGGGCTATATGACAATATTTTTTGTTTGTTAATAATAGATTCATTATTTTTAAGGGATTTTTTAATTTCCAAGGTTTCTAAGTTATCTAAACGTTTTCCTTTATTATTAATATGAAGAATATTTATCCCTGTATTTTTTTTTAAAATAACCATAGTTTTGAAAAAAATACAGGGATAAATATTCTTCATATTAATAATAAAGGAAAACGTTTAGATAACTTAGAAACCTTGGAAATTAAAAAATCCCTTAAAAATAATGAATCTATTATTAACAAACAAAAAATATTGTCATATAGCCCAATCATGGATTTGTTCCCCTACCCACCCACTCTACACTAATACCTACCTACCCAATCTACATTATTATCTAGCAACAGCTCCACCCCTACCATAATAAAACATTGTTCGAAACTGTCAAATTAGTATAAGCTTTCCCTGACGAAGGAACGTTTGTTCCGAAACCGGTCGGATTTGCGCATCAAATAAGTGGTTTATACAAAGTTAAATTATTTCATTTTTCTATAATGGAGAACCACAAAGTAATAGCTACATTCAAAAATATGTAAATAAATACTTAAATGATTAATATAATGAATAAAAAATCACTTTGTTTAAACCACTATTTTTAAAACAAATCAACATGTTTCGACAACAATGTTGTCTTCATCAGGATATGTTACTATAATAAATGACAAACAAGTATAGACAAATTAGAATAAATTATAACATAGACAAAATATTAAAAAGTAGAGGTGATTAATTACTTACTAATCATAAAAATAGTTATACAAAATTAAATATAAAAATTATTTAAGGAAAAAATTGCATTTAGATAATAATTTATTTTTTTTTAAGAATAATTAATTAAAATAATTAGTCTAAATCAAAAAATAATTATAATTAATTGTAACTATTAATAAGAAAATAAATTTAAAAGATGGCTATTTTTAAAAAATGTTTGGTTATTTATAATATTTAATTTACTATTAATGCTTTTTCTAATTTCTAAAATTTCTAAATTATCCAATTGTATGCCCGTAGTGTTAGTATGTAAAATTTTAAGACCTGTATTAATATCAAAAGAATGACTTGTTTCCAAAATATGGTTGGCAAATTCAGAATAATTATTATTATTTAAACATCTTATATGTTCCTTAACTCGAATGTTAAAATTTGTAGAAGTTTTTCCAATATAAAAAAAAAGTTACAATCATTACAAATTAATTTATAAACCCCAGATTTGTTTAAAAAATCACATTTATCCTTATTATTTAATATATAATTTTTTAATTTGTTATTTGTATAAAAAGCTGGTTGTACATTATTTGGCATGTTTTTAATTATTAAATTTGAAATGTTATTATTTAAAAATAAAATTTTTCTCCAATTATTATCATTTTCAAAAACTTGTGGATAAACAAAAGATCTAAAAAACTTTTTCTTATATTTTTTGTTTAACATATTGTCTATTAATTTTGAATTATAACCGTTATTAATTGCAATTTGTTTAATAGTATTTAATTCTGTTTTAAAATTACTCAAAGATAAGGGAACATTAATTAATCTACTTAGCAAGGTATGAAAAGCTGCTAATTTTTGTGAATATGGATGATTAGATGTTTCATGTATAATAATATCTGTATATGTATCTTTACGAAAAATGTTAAATTCGAATTTATTTTTAATGATAGAAATATTTAAATCCAAAAAATTTAAGCTGCAATTATTTCCAATTTCTAGGGTAAATTTAATTTTTTTGTTGAGTTTATTAATGAAATTTAAAAATATATTTAATTGTCTATTAGTGCCAGTCCATATACAAAAAATATCATCTACATATCTTTTCCAAAAGTAAACATATTTTAATAATAACGCACGACTTTTAAAAAGTTTATCTTCAAAATTGTTTAAAAAAATATCTGCTACTAGGGGACTGGTGCTTGAACCCATTGCTAATCCATCTTTTTGTTTGTAAATAATATTATCAAATTGAAAATAATTTTGTTTTAGAATAACATTAAAAATTTTATATAAATCCTGTGAAAAGTTTTTGGAAATGTTTGAAGAATCTAGTAATTCTTTAATAATATATTTAGTTTCAAAAAGAGGAACACTAGGAAATAAGTTAACAACATCGAATGATATTAACATAGCATTTTTAGGTACATCTAAAGATTTTAATTTTTCAATTAATTCAAGGGAATTTTTAATTGTGTGTTTAGGATTAAAAATTTTGTTATCAAAAATTAATTTATTGATTGTAGAAGCCAACTTATAACTAGGGGCACTACAATTGGATACAACTGGTCTAATAGATTTTTCTATTTTATGAATTTTTATCAAACTGTACAATTTAGGAATTTGTGGATTATTAATTGTTAATTTTTTGTTTTTAAATAAACTAATAATTTTTTCACTTTTGCAAGATTTTAAAGTATTTAAAATTTCTTCCTGGCATTTATTTATAGGATTCTTATTAATAATCTCAAAATTATCAGTTTTTAAAAAATCCAAAGTCTTTTTTATGTAATCAACTTTATCTAAAATAATTATAGAATTTCCTTTATCTGCCTTCGTTATTATAAGGTTTTTGTCACGTGTAATTTTAGAAATATTGATAGCATGCTTTTTTTCTTCACATTGATTATTATTTTTATTATGATTATTGGATGGTGAGGATTTCTTAGCTCTATTGCAACTGGAGATGAAAGATGGATGGCTCACTACACACTTGAGATTAAGACGACAATGTACCCTAAAATATATTCAGAATCTTATCGACGTAAGTAAAGAAACCGTGTATACAAATTACAACTCGAGACCCGTGCACTGGACGGACCTACTGTCGAATTTGCCGTATCAAAGAAAAGAAGAAGAAGATAAATAATGTGGGAATCTTAACGACGTAAGTAAAGAAAGCGTGTAAACAAATATACGCCGCGGCACGGCGTATTGTACGGTCGAATTCACCCTAGCAGGCCTGGAGATCCGACCTTTCTGCCGCGTTTATTTTAATTAATTCTGAAGAACGTGCTACAAACATTTAAAATGTGTCTCCATGTTGTCCTCCCGAAATTATTAATTCATCGTCTAGAAAAATAAAATCTGGTGCTTACCGCTAACTTTATAGTTGAAAAACGGGTTATATAGTTTTGAAATCGTTGTACGTAAAATATATTAATGGTAAGGTACTGTTTTTATTAAACTAAAATGTAAATGACTCGCATTTCTTGTGCGGCATGGAAATAAAAAAGTTATTATAGTTAGGGATTCGCCGTAAATGATTAAAATGTGAGTTTTGAGCGTACAAAAATTATTAGGATTGTGTACCGCTTTAAAAGACAGTCGTAATAGTGGCGTCATACCAATTCCCATTCTGCCAAAAAATCAAAACCACAATTTGCGGCAAAAAAATCATGGCCCCAGTGTTTACGGACCGAAAAGGAATCATTTATTTACTGCAGATGCATAAAAAAAAGTGCAAGGCCACGCCCCCATTGGCAATGTTTATAGTAACCAGAGGCGGCCCGTGACAAAATTTGCCAGCAGTGCATTTCACAAAAAATGGTAACATACGGGAAATATATAATTAATTGATTCACAGATTCGCGAAAACCAACATCAAGTTGTTGTAATCGTATACCTATCAACTCGATCCAACAAACTAAATTGCAGTACGTTATGTATATGTACTGGGAGTATGAATGTTCATTAACTTTTCGGTAAAATAAAGGCTATCGTTTACACAACTTTCACTTCACAATTTATCATCAACCACGAAAAAAAATGTGTTCAAGCGATCACATTCACAAAGCAAAGATGCTTTCGAATATTTAATACTTTGTTTTAAAAACTCTATACATAGTTTTTTCCCTTAACCTTACTTGTATTATATTATTTAGCAAAGGTTTTGGAGAGCCATTATTTTTCAAAAACAATTTATTCTCAAATGAAATTCGGTTGCTTTTGAAAAAATCGACGTTAATCGCAATGTTTTCATTACCACTCATTTTTAAATAAGTTTTTTACAGAGCAAAACTAGCGAAAACCATTAAAAATGTGTCGATAATGATCAGCGTGATCAGTGATCTGCCAAATGCTTGATTTCGCCGCCCCGGTGCGATGGTAGAGCTAATACATAACATTGTCAACTAGTTGAAAATTCGTTATTCCTAACTAAGTCATCCCAAACATTTGGTAACATATAGCGCATGTTAAAGGTTTTGTCATAAACCAGAATGCTTCTGCGCATGTGCGCCGCTAGTGCACGAGCGTGTCATATATCTTCCCTTATGTCTTGCCCATTTCACGGTTCCAGCCTCTGTAGACTGTCCCAGTAGAAATATCACTTCATGTGACGTCACGTCTCGGCACAACGGAAGATGCACGCATTGCTTTTTCGTATGCGCCGATGCGAGTTTAGTACGGAGTCTAGTACGAAAGTTAATTGGTAACGATAATATAACGAATTGGCGGGAATTCTTCGTGGATGAATATTACAAATTTACACTTTTACACGTTTGTCGATGTTTGTACGAATTTACACTTTTGACGTTGGCAGTGCATTGCACAAATGCACTAAGGCAGGGGCCGCCACTGATAGTAACGTGTAAGCAAATGTTCATGTTTTCGGTCGGAGGAGACCCTGTTTTATGCACGCGCGATTGTAGCTGAACGAAAAATTTCGATTTAGAGCAGTGGACAAATTTAGTATTTAAAACTTACAACAGGAGGTGTATTTCGTAAAATAACGGAAAAGTAGTAATTAATTTGAAAGCGAGTGTATTTTTTTATTGCGTTTTGAGGCGTAATTCGGAAAATTTATTAAAAAAAACATATTATGGCAATTCAAATGACATTGATGCTTCGTCATAAAGTAATTCGCATTTACTTACAATTGATTAGATTAGAACCAGTATTTTTTTAAGATAAACAGAATTTAAGATAAGGCAATATTATAAAAGGAATCTAATAACGATTAAGGGCCATTAACAGCCAGCGGCCGAGAATTCATATTAGAGATGAAATGGATATCCGGTAACTATCCGGTATCCGGCCTATCCGGCCTAAAGTTACTATCCGGCCGGATACCGGATAGTAACTCAATATCCGGCCGGATACCGGATATTCAAAAACTACGACAATTTCCTATAATAAAATGCAATACATTAATCTTTGTGAGGTAAATATCAATAAAATGGCTAATAATTATGACGGCTTTTATTTAAAGTCGAAAAGGTTACAAAAAAGCCATAAGGCCTTCCAAAACACTAAAATTTTCTTCTGAGATATTCACCCTTATGATAAATACACAAATAGCAAATATCTAAACTAAAAACTTTTAGTAAAAACTTACAAAAACCTCGCAGAGTAGCGAAAACTTAAATTACCTCTTAAAATACCTCTTGTTCTTCTCCTTATCAAAGAGAATATTTTCGCGGAGTACTCACGATGGCAACCGAAACCGACCGAATTGATCTGATCGCGTTCGCCGCACCTGTGCGGCGCTAAACTCTTCACGACATGCAACGAGACAATGGGCCGAATATCCGGCCGCCGGATATCCATCCATCCGGCCTCGCAGCTCGCCGGATAACCGGTATCCGTCCAAACAACTATCCGTTTCATCTCAATTCATATTTCGTCGAAAGGTGTTCTTACGATCGTACAGGGCGGTTCCAATGAGAAAGATTAATTATTCTCCCTACCAGCTTTTTAAAATAATAATTCAATATCGAATTTATTTAATTAAAAATTTGCTTTAATTTATATTTACATTCAAAAGTGGTGAAAGGCGTGATGATAACTATTAAAATTATGTACTTTTTTTATCATAAGTATTTATAATTTTTCAATAATGTCTAAGCAAAATAAGAATGTAAAAAAATCTTAAATATATTAATTTGTAAGACCGTAAATAAATAGACAAACTGGAGTATTTTCGTCACGAAACACGTGTGCGTATCTTTTTTTAAATGATTTTATTTAAACTAAAATTAAAATTCTGAAGAGTAGCTTTACCAGATAATTTATTGATTTATTTTACTGAAGATTATATGATTTGAAATGGGTGTTGTGTAATACAAAATCTTTATTAAAAATTTAACAAATCTGCCAACGACCTATGATATAATTTAAAACTCAAAATTTAAAACAATGCTAGATAAAAGAACAATCTTTCGAAATCAATTTATAATTTTTTGTGGAAAAGAGTCAATATGTCTAAAATCTGATTTAAAAATGACATATTTCAGGTTTTCTCTGGTTATACCCTATTAAGTGTTACAAGAAAGATCGAGGAAAATAAGTTGAATTCTCAGTACCTGCATACAGATTTAAGCAGCGTCCGAAGAGATTATTGCGAAATAATAAGGAAAATTGGCGGTTTTACGCCTTGACGACATTAATAAACCGACCTCTCACTACTTTTACCTTGTATAATTTAACAAGTTCCCATCACTGCAGAGAAAACCCATAGAGGTGTGTTGTGGGCGTGTCCGTGTGCCCAAAGTAGGCTCATTTTGCCTTACCCCCAGTGAAAATTACATAATACTTTCAAATACCGAAATTCTTTCTCGGGAAGATTTTTTTATTATTATTTAAATTATTGTACGGTAAATTAACCATCCATTATAAAGTGAGCTACATGGCTGGAAAAGTCAAAGAGAGTCCCTTTGACTCTCGGAATA
The DNA here is from genome assembly GCA_917880885.1 of Limnephilus marmoratus. Taxonomy (NCBI): domain Eukaryota; kingdom Metazoa; phylum Arthropoda; class Insecta; order Trichoptera; family Limnephilidae; genus Limnephilus; species Limnephilus marmoratus. The sequence goes on from OU862928.1 coordinate 33,235,542, forward strand.
TCGCCTTGCACCGCAGTAGGAGGGATTCATACGTCCGTCCACCCACTCCTAATATCCTTTTCCTTCCTTCCTTTATTTTACTTCTCGGAACTTCCTCTCCTTCCTTTCCTAAAAAGACCCTCCACATAGCATCCCCAAAGACGAGATTTTTTTTAATTAACTTTCTTCATTGATTGCAAAAAGGTTTTTGGTCAATTAGGATTATTAATAAAATAAAAATAAAATCCAGACTGCTGTCCAGAAAAACCAAGATATTAGTGTACAAAATACTTATCAGACCAGTACTCACATACGCAGCTGAGACTTGGGTACTAACTAAGAGCAATCAGCAAGCACTGGATGTTTTTGAAAGGAAAATTTTGAGGCGTATCTTCGGACCGGTTTCAGAAAATGGATTTTAGAACAGACGTTATAACAATTGGCTATATACTCCGTTTAAGGATCTAAACGTCACAAAATTTATAAAACTGGGAAGACTTCGGTGGCTGGGTCATGTGGAGAGAATGACCAAGCATCAAGCACCAAAGTCCCTGCTGAACTCAAGACCGACAGGGCGAAGGAGCCTGGGAAGACCAAGTTTAAGATGGAGCGACAACGTCCTCAAAGATATATCCACCTTGGAGATTGTACGCTGGAGAGAGCTGGCACAAAACCATGATGAGTGGAGGAAGACTGTTGAGGAGGCCAAGACCCACCAGGGGTTGTAGAGCCAAGAGTGATGATGATGGTGTTACGATACACAAATACGCCCCTGCAAATTACTCGGCCCCCTCCTCCCAAGTTGTAGAGCACGCCACTGCGCAAACTACAGTTTCGCCCCCTCTCCGCTAGCTTCCCGGCGCGCTACCGGCGGCGGAACCCAAACAAGCCACCGTCGGCAGCGAGCCACCAACCGCCACTTACCCGTAGCTCCTGGTCTAGTAAGCACGCATGGCGTGGGGACCGTTCCGCGCTCATTCTAGAAGTTTCCACGCGGAAAACAATGGAACGTGTTTTGCTAAGTGTTACACTGCGACACCAAGAATGGCCGAACTCTTTCCCGACACGGAAGATACAGGAGTCCAAACGCTCACTGTAAGTACCCAAGCTGTTTTCCCCCTTATTTGCGTGTGTTCGCAGTAAATTCACCGCGGAGATAAATAACCCTACCAGAGAGATTATAGAGACAGATTCCTCCTTTTTAGATATAACTGTTGTTGCTACCCTGAATTACTATGTATGCATTATTGTGATATTGTATTTACGCAGGTGTTTTACCCAATATAACTGATGTTACCCAATACCCTGATTACTGGTTTCACTGCCTTCTCCCAGCCCGTAGAAATTTGAGCTTTATTTCAGGAAAGACCCACACACGCCTCACAGATCCTACCACCCTGGTGGTGAGGGCCTCTCCCGCTCTGCTGACTAAAACCTGAGCTAGTCTGTCGGCAGAATGTAGGGACCCCCATTTAGGTCCGCTAACAATGGTGATGAGGATTATTAATCTTTGGTTGTTGCGTATATAAAGCTGATAATACAAATATCTAAATGCCTTCAGTTGCGGAGATAGTGGCGGTAACGCTGTTTTGCCTATGACCCTGACAGATTTTTTCCCTAGGAAATGTCGCAAACGCTGTTTGGAGTACATAATTATTTTTGTAATATTTATCATGCAATCATGATAAATACGCAAACAAATAACTAAATAACACGGTTCCATGACAGTTGACTAAATACAATGATTTGCAAGTAAGTATGCAAAGGTGGTATACGGCCGAATAACCAAAGACGATATACTTTAAACTGCAGGCATCTTGATTGAAAATCCGTTGTAATAATATTTTTACTAACAATAATTTCGACTATCCGAAGGAGCAAGCGGTAATAACAAAATACGACATACTTATATGTGCAGTCGGCTTAGCAAAAAACCGCTATATAACATTTTTTATCTGAATACAACACCAGAGGCCCTTCTTCTCCCAACCGTCCGGAGCCAGTGAGACTATGGCCTCCCCAATTTTAGTATGTTGTGAGGCTGAAGGTAGTGGGGAGGGGAAGGAGATGTGGAAAATGTACCTGGATATTCAGATCTAGACACCAAATACGGCCAAAGCCATTTCAAGTAATAAGTCTAATACTTATATACACTACACACCAGCGAAAAAATACAAAAAAATCATATAATGTAACTTTTTTTTATCCAAATACAACACAAGAGTCCCAACCGTCTGGAGCCAGTGAGACTATGGCATCCCCAATTTTAGTATGTTATGAGGCTGAAGGTAGTGGATAGGGGAAGGAGATATGGAAAATGAACCTGGCTATTCAGATCTAGTTACCAAATACGGTGACTAGATCTGAATAACCCAGTACATTTTCCACATCTCCTTCCCATCCTAACTACCGTAAGCCTCACAACATACTAAAATTGGGGATGCCATGGTCTCGCTGGCTCCAGATGGTTGGGAGTAGTTGGGCCTCTTGTGCTGTATTCGGATATTTTTTTTTTGTAATTAGACTTATTATTTGAAATGGCTTTAGTAGTGTTTGGTGACTAGATCTGAACAGCCAGTTACATTTTCCACATCCCCCCCTCCCCTCTTCCTTCAGCCTCACAACATACCAACATTGGGAATGCCATAGTCTCACTGGCTCCAAACGGTTGGGAAAAATGATAAAATTTGCATTAATACTTTTCATACTAATATTTAAATACATTTCCCATTTGGTCTCTTCGACATTTTTTTTTTTACATTAACCTCACAGAGGAGGAAAATAATTTCCCTCAGGGCCTATGTCATCTGGGAAGCTGTATGGAGGGTCTTTTTGAGGAGAGGAAGGAATGAACATTGGTCATGAAGAGACCCATGTTGTAGGAAGGAGGAAACACAGAGGCCGGCAAATCATTCCACAGCCGAGCTGTTGAACACAAGAACGAGTCGAAGAAACGACCCATACTCATGTGACAAATGTCAACCGTGTACGTTTGTACATTTCAACGTATTGGGCACGCGTTTGGCATGTTTTCCGACTGTGCACCGGTGCCGAAGGGATCAATGACGCTAGTTCCTCGGAACATCTTCCATTGTAATACCGGTAGAACAAGGATAGCATTCCCACCCGACGCCTGTGCTCTAAAGATTGCAATCCGTCTCTATCAAACGGACCGCCCGTTTCTGCACAGAGTCGAGGATATTTATTAGGTATTTTGGAGCTCCAGACCAGAGGTGGCTGCCAAATTCAACCGGGAGGCGCCCAATTGTGATTTGTACAGGGTTAGCAGTTGTGTACTATTAAAGTATCTGCGGGCCCTGTACAGTACGCCCAGTTTTTGGGAGGCTAACTTAACTCAGGCTTCGATGGAGCCCCCATACCTGAGCTGGTCACTTAGGGTTACACCAAGCATATCAATGGAGGGCCTGTTCGGAAGATTGCTTCCGTTGAAAGATGTTGTTCTTGTATTCTTTTGTATTTATTATACTTATATAGTGCAAGCAATATAGCAATTTTGCTTTTACTATACTATACTTATATAATAAAAGCAAAAATCCATAACGTGGATTGACTAGGTCAGTGGTTCTTAACCTTTTTGGCTGGCGACCCAAAGTACGAATATATTTGAAGTACGCGACCCTATAAAATTTATAGGGTGTTGTCGTAAAATTATAAATAAACAACTTTATTTAAATGTTCTGTATTAAAATCAGACAATTCAGCATTAAAATAGTTAAATAATTTACAGCAAAATAATTAGTGACTACCCTGGTGTTGAATTTTTGAGCAAAGATCATGTATACGTGGAGTTATGTTTATAGAAAGTGCACACCGCATGTCATGCTGAGGATTCAACCTATTCCCGTACTTATTCTTCATAACAGCAAGGCATGAAAATCCTGCTTCACATAAATAAGTAGTTGGGAAAGATAGCAGGTCTTTTCAGCTTCATTGCTCAGAACAGGCTTCCCAGATAATTGTGCCCAAAATTTTGCGATTTCCGCGACCCAACCCAATACCTCTCGCAACCCGAATTTGGGTCGCGACCCGAGGTTAAGAATTGCTGGACTAGGTGATCATTTGTGGAAAAGTGCGTGAAAGGGTTAAGTTTTTCCTGCGGGAACGATTTAACCCAGACATAAAATCTGAAGCGTTTAAATAAAAAACAATAAATTAAAAACACTTAGGAATTTCCATTTAGTTTCCGATGCTACTAGCCGCCGACACGTCTGCACTAGTTACCAGATGGACGCCAACCGAATAAACTGAAACATTCTTGACCGACAGCGTAGAAAGCGTAAACAGCGTAACCGACCACAGTCGCTTACGCTGAAAGCTACAGCTACTAAAAAAGTGTCAGACTTATAAGATAGAGCTGCAATATTTATGTCACTGATGTATTCGGCAGCATTGAACAGTTTTCGTTAAAAATTGTAATTTGACAAAAATGTCGTTTACGCTGTTCTGCCGATAATGGGTCGATATGTACTAACTTTTATAGTTTGTTTGTTTAATTTGTTCAGGTTTCTTGTTGCTTCAGCATTGTCATCACTACAAAACATTTCTTGCATATATCTTGTATATATTCTTGTATAGTTATCTAGGTTGTTAAGAGGGTATTATTACCAGAGAAAACCAGAAATATATCATTTTTAAATCAGACTTTAGACGCATTGACTCTTTTCCACAAAAAATTATAAATGGATTTCGAAAGATTGTTATTTTATCTAGCATTCGCATGTTTTAAATTTTGAGAAAAAAATTTTATTTTTAGTATAATAAGGTTATACCGTAGGTCTTGTAGATTTTGTATTATACCACACCCATTTCAAATCATATAATCATGCAGTAAAATAAATCAATACATTATCTAGCAAACGCATGTTTTAGAATTTTAATTTTAGTTTCAGTAAAATCATTAAAAAATATGTACGTACATGTGTTTCTTGACGAAAATTGGTTCGTTTGTGTATTTATTTGCCCACTTACACACTAATATATTTCAGATATTTTAACCTTTTTATTTAACTTAGACATTATTGAAAAATGATAAATACTTATAATAAAAAAATAATTACAAAAAGTACATTATTTTAATAGTTTTATCATCACTTTCAGCATTTTTGGGTGTAGGTATAGATTAAAGCAAATTTGGAATGGAATAAAATCGATATTGAGTTATAATTTTTAAAAGCTGGTACGGAGAATAATTAATCTTGCTCATTGTAACCGCCTTGCACGATCGTAAGAACAAAACGTAAGGTTAAACGCTCTTAACTTGCTTTGACAGCTCCCGCTTTAAACATTAAGAAGTATCGTTTTTACAAACAAAAAACCTTCGAGTTCTTTGCTTATTCAAGAAAATCGAGTTGCGAAGACGAATAAAGTGTTTTACTAGTGGGTAATAAATATTTACCATGATATTGATCATTCTAACTGTTGGCAATTCGTTACAACGTGTTGTTTTTAATAAGGACAAACTTTACCATACGCTTAAAGTGTCGATGAAAATAAGATAAATAATTACAGCATAAATATAATCACCTCGATAAGCAGATACACCGTGCATACTGATTTGCATAAATAATTGCTGAATTGTTAACATTGATCATAGAGTGAAAAATACCTATTTGAGGACCACAAACAATTTTATTTACATTGCGATTATCAAAATTTGTTGTGGGGCATTATTGAACAATACATAAAAATGCCTCAAGAAAAGGAGGCGTCTACTAATATCTACAGGAATTCCAAAAACTGAACAAATCGGACTAACATCTATAAGAACCAAAGTGAGGACAAATATCTAAAGCTTAAACTGCTGACTAATAATATCTATGAGAACCAAAGTGAGGACGAATATCTACAGCTCAAACTGCTGACTAATATCCAAAGATATTGAAATATAAGTAGATGTGCTATCTGCAGTTTTTACTATGTGGGACTGCGCTTCCGGGTGTCGCCGATATTGTTTACCAATTAAAAATAAACTTAATGAACGAATAAACCAAACGAACGTTAAACTAAATTAATGAAATATTTCCGTATTCAAATAATATTGTTAACCAATACTAATCAAAGCACATCTTCAAAAAATCAACGAAATGAACAAATTATTTACGTATGCAAACTACTCTAATTAGGGCGTATTCCGCCGACAGTTGCGCGGACACCATAGCATATCTCTTTAGTATTTGAATATCTTTGCTAATATCTATGAGAACCAAAGTGAGGACGAATATCTACAACTTAAACTGCTGACTAATATCTATAAGAACCAAAGTGAGGACGAATATCTACTAAACTGCTGACTAATATCTATGAGAACCAAAGTGAGGACGAATATCTACAGATCAAACTGCTGACTAATATCTATGAGAACCAAAGTGAGGACGAATATCTACAGATCAAACTGCTGACTCTATAAGAACCAAAGTGTGAACGAATATCTACAGCACTGTCAGAGGTTGGGTTAGGTTAGGTTAGGTTAGTTATTACGTAATTGAAGTAATTTATGTTTTTCCATACAACCTCTTGCTCAGCTGCCCTCTGTAGATATTAGTCCAACCTACGCTCCATAGATATTAGTCACCACTGGGACCGTCATAGATATTCGTCCGACCTTAGCTCTGTAGATATTAGTCCTCACTCTGAAGTTTATAGATATTAGTCCAACATATGAGCTGTAGATATTCGTCCGACATACAGGCTGTAGATATTAGTATCTGGAGTCCAAGAAAACACTGGCTCCAAATCAAAAAATTACGCCATAACGTCACATCACTCGATAATAATCAGATCCTTTTTGACTATATTGATAATAAATTTTCTGATTTAAAAAAAGAAATGTTTAAAAAAATTGAATTAGAGACAGCCGAAACAAAAGAAAACATCAACTGCAATACTAAAACTCCACAACCAGATGATAATCTCCGAAGATAATCCGATGATAATCTCCTAAGAAACTTACACAAAATTTACTCTAATAGATGTATTGTTATGAAAATAAGTACGGCGCATATTTTTTTTATTATTTTTGTCTATGGTTTCTTTTAACAACCACACTTTGGGTGCAACAGGTTGGTAGGAATGATTTCAGTTTTTGGGTTGGCTTCACTTTCCGGTAGGGCCTCCAGAGAGCAGGAGACTTTACCGGGACGTGACAGCGCCATGTTTTAAGTTTTTAAAATAATAATTGTGCAACGATCGCGGGATGACAGTTTGTCGGAATATTTTTACCAATCTGGAATTTTAAAGATCAAGGATCAATCTTGAGTGAATGCCGTGGTGGCTTCCGTGTTAATTAAAGTCGCGATTCATGATGTACGCGCATGTGATATTATAGCCTGTCGGCCTTAAATTGACTAATCCGTTAGCGACACGCGAATCCTCGCTCGCTCCGCGACCAAAGCCTGTTAAATTACGAATATAAGGATTTTAGTTGGGACTAGCCTGTTATTTGCGTCCCACTCACATTGCCACGTTGACTGGTACCGAACTTCCCTTGGGTAAGGGCCATAAATAAACCAATCATACGGACTACCTGGACCTACAACTGTGACGGGTCCTCCATGACTTGGACCGGCTACGCCCTGGCGGGCATTGACGAGTTCCTGCAGCACCCGTGGACCGGAGGCCTTGGGATGGCTCCGTCCAGATGTCTCCGAAGAACTTCGCCGCCTTGGGATGGCCGACGGCGAAGTTCTTCGGAGACATCTGGACGGAGCCATCCCAAGGCCTCCGGTCCACGGGTGCTGCAGGAACTCGTCAATGCCCGCCAGGGCGTAGCCGGTCCAAGTCATGGAGGACCCGTCACAGTTGTAGGTCCAGGTAGTCCGTATGATTGGTTTATTTATGGCCCTTACCCAAGGGAAGTTCGGTACCAGTCAACGTGGCAATGTGAGTGGGACGCAAATAACAGGCTAGTCCCAACTAAAATCCTTATATTCGTAATTTAACAGGCTTTGGTCGCGGAGCGAGCGAGGATTCGCATGTCACTAACGGATTAGTCAATTTAAGGCCGACAGGCTATAATATCACATGCGCGTACATCATGAATCGCGACTTTAATTAACACGGAAGCCACCACGGCATTCACTCAAGATTGATCCTTGATCTTTAAAATTCCAGATTGGTAAAAATATTCCGACAAACTGTCATCCCGCGATCGTTGCACAATTATTATTTTAAAAACTTAAAACATGGCGCTGTCACGTCCCGGTAAGGTCTCCTGCCCTCTGGAGGCCCTACCGGAAAGTGAAGCCAACCCAAAAACTGAAATCATTCCTACCAACCTGTTGCACCCAAAGTGTGGTTGTTAAAAGAAACCATAGACAAAAATAATAAAAAAAATATGCGCCGTACTTATTTTCATAACAGTATCAATGGAGGATGTCAAAGAAATCGACTCACTGAAAGAGAGGACTTCACCTGGACATGACAAAATACCAAGTAAACTACTAAAATCACTGAAATCTCATATAGCCGTTCCCCTCAAATTCCTAATTAATAAGAGCTTCACTCAAGGTTGTTTCCCAAATGTATTAAAAAAAGGTATTATCTCTCCAATTTTTAAAGGTGGGAAAAAAACTGAAATTACCAATTACAGACCAATTTGTGTTCTAAGAGCACTCTCTAAAATTGTTGAAGGAATATTGAGAAATCAATTGATTACTTATCTTGACTCTAGTAAAATATTACCAGTAAATCAGTTTGGTTTTCGCCAAAACTTATCAACCTCAGACGCCATCGCTAACGTTGCAGACTTCATAACAAGTAATGTTGACAAAGGAAATAAATGTTTAGCAATTTTCCTTGATCTTGCAAAGGCGTTTGATACTGTGAACCACAAAATACTTTTAGATAAACTTAAGAGGATAGGAATATCAGATACAGTTCTTCAATTATTTCATAGTTATCTATCTGATCGAACGCAATGTGTTAAAATAAATAGTACCTATAGTAGTTCCCAAAAAACAGTTTGTGGCGTTCCACAAGGTAGCATCCTAGGACCCTTATTATTCTTAATATATATTAATGATCTATGTAACCTACAAATTTGTGGATAAATCACAACTTTTGTCGATGATACGGTTTTGTTATTTTACGCCAAATCTTGGAATGAAGTCTTTAAAACGGCAGAAAATGGCTTTCGTATTGTTAAAGATTGGCTTAATGCTCACATACTAACCCTGAATACAGACAAAACCAAATTCCTAACATTTTGAATATCAAATAAGCTCTTGCCTTCACAACAAAGCCTTAAACTTCACAGCTGTAACCCCTTATTAACTCCATGTACCTGTCCTTCTATAAGTAGAGTTGACAGTATTAAATATCTCGGTAATCAAATAGATGATCTTCTTAAATGGAACGTACATGTTACAAACCTAACGACAAAACTGAGGACACTCGTCTACTTCTTTAAAAATGTTAGAGATATATTAAATAGAAAACAATTGAAACAAGTTTACTATGCTCTTATACAATCATCACTTAAATATGGTATTATCAGCTGGGGAAGTGCCACAAATACTTGCCTGGAGCCTTTAGTAAAGATTCAAAAACTAATTTTGAATTCTTTAAGTCCCGTTGAGAACGAGCACTGATTTTATTTTTAAGACACTAAATGTTCCTAACCTGCAAAAATTGTATACAAAAAATATTCTGCTTCATCAATTTAAAAATACACACATGTTTGAAGAACGAATAAGCACTAGAGCCTTAAGAGAGTCAAATGTAAAATCTTTTAACATCCCAGTTTGTCAAACCTCTTATGGGCTTTAAATATAATGCAACAAAGCTGTTCAATTCTCTACCTCCTGAAATTAGAAACACGCAATCCAAAAGTGCATCTAAAAGTAAAATCATTGATCACCTCAAATAAACATTTCCATCACGAGTATTTAACAACATACTTACATACCTACTGTGTGTATATATGAAACTATGTACCTACTGCAATCTTCTATACATATATATCGTCCCTTAGCTTACAACACCGCTCAAGTCGAAAATTGGCGGTTTTCACATTTTAATGCCATTGGATGGAGCTGCTCATTGCGTGTCTAACCATTGGTCACATGATATAGATTTCAGTCAATCAGAAGCCGTAATTCGAAAAGTAGTGACAGCGCGCAAGTCGGTTGGCCTTTCAACACCGCACTTAGGCGGTGTTTCAAAACGTATTTTATTTCTTTTAGGAAGCTCAATAATTGAAATACACTATGGATGGAGAAGAAATTGATTCCTGAAGTTCAGGTGATGAATTGTTATGTGCCCAATAACAAGAAGCAGGACTGATAAAGTAAACAAAGTTGCAAAAAAAATCGACTTTATGTTCTGTTACGATATACGAAACGCCTCCTCTCAAATTGGAGCGCATGCCACTGTACAGACAAACAGTTTCGCTCCCTCGCCGCAAGTGCGCCGCGCGCTGACGGCGGCGGAACGCCAGCCTCGGTCGGCCGACTAGCGAGCCCGCCATTCTCCTCCCGAGCCCGCTCTGGGCGCACGTGTATCGTGAACCACGCTGCACTGTTCCCGAACATTCCACAACGCCGCTATGGCGGTTGTCATTTTGCCTAGTGACTGGCGGGAATGCCAGGAACGGCTAAATTCCCCTCCACATAACCGAATCTCCAAGAGACCAGCCTGTTGCTGTGAGTACCATGAGCTATTTAACCCCTCTTTATTGCGTGTGTTCCTTGTAAATTCAACACGAAGATAAATGACCGCCCCCAGAGAGATTTTAGGGCCAAACTCACCCGATTTAGATAGAATTACTGTTGCTACCCTGTACTACTCTGCTTGCATTATTGTATCATTGTGTTTACAAAAGAATTCTACCCAATACAACTGTTATTTACCTTAGCCACTTGTTTCACTGTCTCCCCCAGCCCGTAGGATTTGAGCTTATTTCAGGGATGCCACACAAACGCCTCAGAGATCCTACCACCCTGATGATAGTCTCCTCCGCTATGCTGACCATTCTGAGCTAGTCTGTCGGCAGAAGGTAGGCACCTCAGGTAGGTGTACTTAGCACTTCTTACCATACAAAATGCCAATTTCATATGTAAGGACCTAATACATCGAATATTTCCACTTTACATTCAATTTCAAATAGATTTTTCTTAAGTATCTGAAAATGATGTGAAAAACCGATGAAACTGTTTTTTTCAATGCCAGGATCTTTTGCCCATACATCGTATGAAATCTCGGAAAGAATACTTTTGAAGTAACATTTTTTGCATTTATTTTGAATGATAGTTTATTTTATTTACCGAAACACATTCTTTGAACAATAACCTATCGATAAAAACAACATAATTTGTGTTTATTTGATGAATTGATAGGTTTATCGAAGTTTTTGTGACCGACCATCGACTGACTTTGACAGCTCGTTTCGCAATAAAATGCAACCAAAAAACTCCACGGATAAATTATTTTAAAATACTCTGGTGCTGCCAGGTGAATGAAACTTTTAGCGGTATCGTGAATACTGTTAGCGCAAGCGATTCTGACCTTGTTCTTGATACAGTTTCTTTATATATAAGGGTCAAAATCGCGTATCAAAATTCTTTTTTTTTAAATTTTTTGCCGATTTCACATACGGCCTAGAAGCAGTTTTAAGTATCCGAAAATAAAATACCGTTTTTGAAAATAGATGAAAAAATTTCTCAGTTTTTAATAATACCTTCAAACTGACATATCGTCACATTACTGCCAGAAATCATTAACTAACAAAATTTTAAGAGCGTCCGGCCGGATGGGTCTAGGTTAGGTCTCCCTCAACCAGTAGGTGTGCAAACACATTTGCCACCAAGACCTAGACAAACTTCACCCCATGAAGGCCGGCTAAGTCACCAAACGTAGAGAACCATATGGAATGACCTATGGCAGGTGTGTTGGTTATCCATTAAAAGGTTCCCGGGGCGGTGCCACCCGTAAAAACAATCGTTATGTTTATAACCGGGCGAATCCTGCGTGTTTTTACTTTGAAACTGCCTTGAGGGATACTTATTCATTCAAGTCAACATAGAATATTTTCGATTTCTGTAAGTTGTCCATGGTATACTTGATAATGAAAGGTGCATATCTATGGAAAAAGGACTTATTTTAACCTTAAACAGCTGATCAAAAATTCGGCGGGAAATTTTTTTTTAAAATATTTATTTTTAACATCGTTCTAAAACAGTCTATGAAGTTCGAATTTGCGACATCTATGGTCATAATAGATAAAGCATTTCAATAGCTTTGTTTTAAAATAAAAGGCTGGCCAAGAAAATGTTTTAAATAATTACAATAAATGTTTTACGAACGGTAGGAAAATGTGGTCCAATTTTGGACCGCTATCAATCGCAGAAAAATAAAAGTGGCCCATTTTTCGACCATAATCGCTCCGGTGGTTAAAAGCCAATTATAAAGAGATGCGTAGATGGTTTGGACATGTAGAGCGGATGAACTAAGAAAGAAATGTAAGGATAAGTAAATGGCAGATAAAGTTGGATGCCCGAGATGGCATAATGTGAATTAAATACTTGAGTCGTGCAATGTCAAGAAGAATAACAGAATAGTATGTAGATACAATGGATGAATGTGAATGAAGCACGGAGTGTGTACCAAGACAGAACTGTGTGGCGCTTGTTTAGTTATATTCATAACATATTGTTAACCCCTCAGGATAATTTGTTCGCTTTTGGTAACTACTCACATAGTTCTCATAGAAATTCTTGTGTCTCTCTTGCTATAATAGTCAGAAATATGATCTAACAGTGTTATAAAGAGAAAACACCACGATTTACATTTAACCCCTCCAATTTTTCGCGAATATTCACTTATAATGTCTCAAACGAAATGTCAGTTTTACAAAAACTTTGTGTTATTGCCGCTTCACAATTAAAGCTCTATAAATGAAACATTTCTGAATGTAGCCGGATACTAAAAACTGTTTTAGAAATAAGCTTTCAAATTGTTATATTACAAATAAACATAAACATTTGTAAATATTAAAATTTAGAATGCAAACATTATGAAAATGTAAAAATGACTCATGTGATGTTTTTATGTGAAAACGGTACTAAAATCACGGATGATGTAAAAAAAATACTTATTCCATTGTATAAATGTATAATAAATAATTTTGTCACCTCACTTTTTTATCATTTCATATAAAAATATTTAATAAAAATTAACAATATCGAGCGGCCTGTAGGCTATTTGGCGGATAAAATATGTGTCAACCGCGCGTCTGACAGAATAGGTCTTTTTATGTTTTTCTATGGACAACTTGAATAGAGATGTACAGCTTGATCCACTATCGACCTTTTACTTTCACATAACTTAATTATCATCTTACGGGATGATAATTAAGATATGTTCAGTTATTTGGATTTTATTGCAAAGTGAACATATTTTGACTTCTGACAAAACATGCCCGAGGCCTGAGGGGTAAAGGAGGCACTACCCAAGAATTCGCACGCAGTTAGTATTTTTCAAAGGTGTCACTTTTTACAGTTTACGAAATAAATTTGACAAAATACCAATCGACATTAAAGCAACGCAAGTTTACGACGAGCTAACTAGAAAAACAAACCATTCTCAATACTTAAAAAAAAACCAAATCCTCAAACTAAATTCCCTGAAAAAACTAGTCTGATGATCAAACTGACATAAAAAACTAGTAAATAAACACCATTAAAAAATTCAAGGGCACATAACGCTCAATGCGATACACAACCATCCAAATAATTTAATAAATCATACACACGAGGGAAAGGGTATTATCTTTTCTATTGTACAATTTCATATTCATTATTGTAATGGTCTGCCTCTTTTCAAGAAGTGGTATGAATTTAGCAGTTTGTCAGCTTTGAAAGTTGATTCATTTGGATGGATTAATTTTGATAAGGATAAATTGCTAACAAACGAACATACAACAATGATAAAATAACCTTTAAGATTAATTTTGCCTTCCTTGCAGACATGAATGTTTTTTTTAATTCTCGTTACTAACCTAGCTCCATATTGTGTGAAGATACAATTAATATTTATGATCGTTATAAATTACAGACGATAAAATTTAAAAACTCAGATACATTACTAGTAGGCGGCTAGCGTAGGCAAAACAAAAATTCCAGAGCCGCTCATTATTAAAGGCAAAACAATTAAATTATAGTTATTTAACTGGTCAAATTTGTTTTGTGGGGCCAACAGACTAAGCTATAAAAGATTTGCCTATGATATCGTCGGCAGAAAGGCTAATTGACGTAACCAGCAAATCCTCTACTTTCGGGAAAGTCGAAAAAACAAAAACAAAAAAATCAGAAAATAGTAATTGTAACCCCTACCTCGTTGATTTTTACAATGAACAACAGAATAATGTATAAGTTTCTACCAATATAATTAGATCTATGTAATTATTTAAAAAAAATGGTGATTTTGGTGGATACATCCATTCTTTTTTGTGAGGCAAAGGCAAAAGGGCGTAACCTCTTTTGTGTTATTTGTAGCTCCTAAAACCATGGTATAAGCCTCTTTAAAGGGAATCAGACTTACAATTAGTTGATATAACCAAATTTAAATTAAAAAATAATTTTTGTAATGGGAGGTACGGCGAAATATTCTTTTAACAGCCGTTTTTTTCATATCGAAGGCAATAAGTTGACAGCTCGCAACTGACATTTTTTCAGAAATAGAGTTATGCACATAATTTTTTTTTGTTTTTTAAGCTCTATTTAAATAGCGATAACTCGTCATTATATCATTACTTTTTTTTATATGCATCACTTATTTTTTTTTTAAATATGGCAATCAAAGTTTTTAAAAACATAATTAAATAAAAATAATAAAAAATATATAGGAAAAAATTTTAAAAAATATATTGAAGAAATTCAAAACTTTAAAAAGTCGTACACCAAAAACGTCCAGGCTGGTGGTCGGTCGATCAAAGAACTCTTCAATGGGATGATCTAGACTACAGTAATTCGTTGGTTTCATTCATGTATTTGATGTAGTCGTTGCTAGCGGGGCACGCGAAATTCACTGTGGAACGGACGGGATTCGGAAGATTCTGCCAGTCGGCAGACCTGCTTTTTTCTCATTTACTAATCCCCTATCATATGAGATCGTATGAGACCATTCACAATGACCATGAGCACAAATATTCACCCACGAATTTACGTCTTCACGTTCACCCTGCATCGGCCGGATGCGCACTGAACGCCGAAGCAGGATGCAATATCAAGATGTTTGAGCGTGACGCATTTTCGACTAAAACAGTGTAACGTTCTCCACAAAATAAAAGTCATTAAATCTGTGGTAGTATTCAACTTTTAATAAAGTTTTTAAACTGACAAAATGATGTTACTAAAAACTTTCGATGCGGCACAACTTATAGGATTAATGTAACCAAATAAAACTTAAAACTTTAGTCAGCCGTTTGCCGTAAGCGAAAATGTTTCCTAAAACACGGAAAGGCTATTTGATGCAACCATATAATTTTTCATAGTAAATAAAAACTAAAACATTGGATACGCCCGGGTTCAAGGGAGTAACCAGTATTTTATTAAAAAACGTCAGATTTTCCATCACTTAGGTACGTCAATTTTGGTCAGACTTCCGGGAAAAACACTAGGTATTTTAATTGGGTAAACTTTCAAATTTTCATAATATATAAACTTCGAGTATACAGATCGACGCAGTTTTTTTTTTCAAGTAAAATGGCATCAAAAAGTGAAAATCGACAAAATGTTGGTTACGTCAATTAGCCTTTCTGCCGTTGAATGTCTTAATCACACTATTCTTACTGAATTAAAATTACTCGAGTCCCTACACATCAATCTGTCTCTTGACGAATCACATTTAGGATCAAATCCTTATAGGTACTACTACACCACCCACCATTAAATGTTGCTTTTACTTCCAAAATGCACACATCAAAGAATACATTACATATTATGTAATATTAAAATATTTTTCAGGATTAAATAAGATGTGTTCACAATTATGTCCTCTGCGTGCGAACTCTTTCTAAATTTCTTTAAATGAACAATACGCAGTGTTAATTTCAAGCGACCTCCCAGGTAAGTACGGTCCTGTTTTCATTCATTTTTAGGCAGCATCGCGTTCATTAGTCAAAATATTGTACATATATTATCGTATCGGTGATCAATGAACCGGTGTATGCAATTTTTAGCCATAAGTTGTTTTTAATTGTTTGTCTAGCTTGTAGTTTTTTAGATTTTAGAAATGTATTATAAGTTTGTACAGCGCCCTTGAGGTGATTTTTCACAAAAACGGCGCTATATAAATCATCCAAGTATTATTATTATTATAAAAGATCATGATAAACCTGCAGACAAGCAGCCATGTAGCAGCTTCGCGGAACTACCGATAAATTGTCTAAATTACATATTTATGTAAACTATATTTTTGTTGGAAATAATAAAAAAAAAAATTTAAATTTAAAAAATTTGGTTTTGCCTTATTTCAGCAAATCGCTTACTAGTCATTACATATGTCTGGACGTGTTGTAGGTAGCTTGAAAACAAGTCAATGGGTCGAAGTGATTAAATAAAAAAAGGAAAATGATGTTCAATATGAAAGAAATAAAAATGATGTTGAAATTGTATCAATTTTGGAAAGGAGAACAATTGGCTTTTTATACATTAGCAGCTCCACACAAGAAGCCCTGAGGAAAATAATTTACCTCGAGGCCCATGTCATCTTTGGGGATGCTGTGTGAGAGGGTGTGCAGAGGGAAATTGGTAGGAGAGATGGATAGGAAGCTGGGGGTCGGTGTGGCCAAGAGTGACAGATGTATGAATTCATCCTTCCCAATGTGGTGCAAGGCAATAGGTCGAAAGAGTACTACTGGAGAGGTCAAAAGGTCTCCCTCAAGCAGTCTCTTAATCCTGCTTATCATGCAGCTCAGGGGTAGGCGCATCCGCCGCCAAGACCCGAACAAACCATACCCCATGAAACCGGGCTAAGTCACCAAACACAGCAAACTACTAGGGGTGACCTATGGCAGACGTGTTGGTTATCCAATAAAATGTTTCGACAAAATACAAATGATGACAATATTCTATTCAGTAAATGCGCGAACCCTGCTCAAAATAAGTTGTAATATGGTTGCCTCCGGTTAAAATAGGTTGTAACATGATTGCCTCCGGTCAAAATAAGTTGTAACATCGTTGCCTCCGGTAAAAATAAGTTGTAACATGGTTGCCTCAAGTAAAAATAAGTTGTAATATGGTTGTATCTGGTCAAAATAGGTTGTAACATAGTTGCCTCCGGTCAAAATAAGTTGTAACATCGTTGCCTCCGGTCAAAATAAGTTGTAACATGGTTGCCTCCGGTCAAAATAAATCGTAACATGGTTGCCTCCGGTCAAAATAAGTTGTAACATGGTTGTATCTGGTCAAAATAGGTTGTAACATGGTTGCCTCCGGTCAAAATAAAAAGTTGTAACATGGTTGCCTCCAGACAAAATAAGTTGTAACATGGTTGCCTCCGATCAAAATAAGTTGTAATATGGTTGCCTCCGGACAATATAAGTTGTAACATGGTTGCCTCCGGACAAAATAAGTTGTAGCATCGTTGGCTCCGGTCAAAATAAGTTGTAAAATTTATTTATTTATTTATTTGTAAGAAACAAACAGCTTTTAAATAATTACAGTGATAATATACAATATAAAGTGGACTGAAGTCAAGCCACAGAAGTTTCTTATGCTAAAGTTAATTGGCAAAGAAGTTTTATTATCTTAAAATTAATTTAGGGTTATAGGAAGGGTAGAGGAATATAGGAAAAGGATAGGAGATGCCCTGATACATTCCATACTCTCATATTAATTATCGATCGTACGCGTTACTTCATATGGGTATTTCTTTAAGTTATTACTAAAAATGTCCATTCTGCGAAATTTTGTATTTTGTTGCCTCCAGTCAAAATAGGGTTAACATGGTTGTCTCTTGTCAAAATAGGTTGTAAAATGGTTTGTTTCGGCCCACTGAAATGTTCGCAAATTTGGCTTTGTGCCATGTCTACGTATTCAGAAGTCAATGATGTTCTACACGATAATCAGTGAAGACTCACCCCCATTCTTGCAGAAGTCTCTGCAAATGTCTTTCTGACAGCGCACACCGGAACGATCCGGGGGACAGATGCAGTGGGGCACCCCGCCATCGTTCAGCTCACAGAACTCCTGAAACAAAATACACACATTAGACACCGATACAAATAAATCTGATGATACAGTCATCCTGAAGCAGGAGTCATGCACAAATAAATGAGATTGTTTTAACCGGTCAGCAACGTAAGCAGATATATTATGCGATAAAAATACGATAGCAGTCAAGTACAATAAGCGTGTTTATACGTCAACGCGTGTGTCTCCATAGAAATCGTTCTAACTCCGTTATTGTTTTAGTGACGTCCCTAAAACAAAAAGTAAAAGGTCGATAGTGGATCAAGCTGTATATCCCTATCAAGTTGTCCATAGAAATATATAACAAGAATATTCTGTCAGTTGCGCGAT
Source organism: Limnephilus marmoratus (assembly GCA_917880885.1). NCBI lineage: Eukaryota > Metazoa > Arthropoda > Insecta > Trichoptera > Limnephilidae > Limnephilus > Limnephilus marmoratus. Next base: position 33,254,060 of record OU862928.1, read on the forward strand.
TGACACATATTTTTACGCGCCAAATTGCCCACGGGCCGCTCGACATTTTTAATTTTTATTAAATATTTTTATATGAAATGATAAAAAAGTGAGGTGACAAAAGTGTTTATTATACATTTATACAAAAGAATAAGTATTGTTGTTTACATAATCTGTGATTTTAGTACCGTTTTCACATAAAAACATCACGTGAATCATTTTTACTTTTTTTTAATGTTTGCATTCTAAATTTTAATATTTACAAATGTTAATATTTATTTGTAATATAACAATTTGAAAGCTTATTTTGTAACCTTTCTAAATAGTTTTTACTATTCGGCTACATTCAGAAATGTTTCATTTATAGAGCTTTAATTGTGAAGCGGTAATAACACAAAGTTCTCTTAAAATGTCATTTCGTTTGAGACATCATAAGCGAATATACGCAAAAATTCAGAGGGGTTAAGGGACATTCATGACTAACTTTAACCAGTGATTCCTGACATTATTTGGAGTAAAAATGTTAATGAAATTTTGGTCTCCGGTGACTTTTTCGACACATTTAAAAAAAAAAAAATTTTCTACAAAACCAAATAAAAATTTATTTTTTCATATGTGAACACTGGTCACTCAGCCGGGTAACCGCCCAATGCATTACCCCGACCCTAACTGTCCAATACTACTGATTTTTTATGTTTTTGATAATAAAACAACAAAAATATCACTGATGCGTTTTAATACATGTCATAATTAGTTTTATCGTATTATTTATGTAATTTTTACTCACATCCTTATCACAGAATCCTTTGCAGGCGGATGTGTCGCAGTGTTGTCCCACCCAGCCGGGGGTGCAGAGGCAGTGGGGCTCCTGGGCTCCCATGTCCACACAGGAGCCCCCGTGCAGGCACTCGCTGCTGCCGCATTTCTCACAGCGGGGGCCTGTAGGGAAAATAACAGGCAATTAATTCATTTTATTCAAATCAAAAATTATCTCTTCACGGACAAGCATTTTTAGTCACACAAATATCGGGGTGGGATTTGGTCGTCAATAAAAAAAGACTTCTCAACCTGGCAACGCCAGCAAAATGCCGAACGGCCCCGCCAGGAACTGACTGACTATTTTAGTAATATATCGTTGAAGAGGAAGATAACAAAAATAATCTAAACGAAAATATGAAAGAGAACAAGACACAGAAAAACAGAAAAAAAGATAAACTGTAAGTCATATTAGTTTTACCTGTGAAAGACTGCGGGCAGTGGCATCCCTCCTTAGTGCAGGTGCCTCCATTGGTGCAGCCCCCTCCGCAGGTCAGTAGCGAAGTTTCGCACCTTTCTCCGATCCATTGGAGTGGACAATCACACTGCCAACACCAACAAAATATTTTACCTTACAGATTGCTTTTAAAGTCAAATAATAAAAAAATTATTTGATAAGCGTGTAATATTAAATTCTAGATATACAATATAGAAATAGTGTTGTGAAAGGAGATAATTTTAAAAATATTCCTTGAAAACTTGAGAAAAAAATATTTTTGAATGCGATTTTGACCCTTCTGTATACAGAATTTTTATGAAGGACAAGGTCAGAATCGCTTGCACCAACATCATTGATGATATAGCAACAAGTGTCATTCATCTGGCGACACCAGAATATTTTTTAAGATTTATCTGTGGAATCGAAATGTCAAATTTGCCGCGATTCAAACTGTCGAAGTCCAATGCGTGATACTTGACAAAAACATTGTAAAACCTATCAATTTACCAAATTAACGCAAGTAATGTTGTTTTGATACATAGTTTATTGTTCTAGGAATGTGTTTCGGTAAATAAAATATTCAATTCAAAATTCAAAGTGATGCTTTGCATAATTTCCTTGTTTCAGGGCGGCCCGTGACATGTCAAAAAAACAAAATGGCGCTGAATGGTCGTTTGATGTCTTTGCCACACATTAATTTCTGCAAAACAATGGGGTCCTTAATTTCTCTAACTGATTTATGGAAGGACTATAACCAGGGTTGCCAGGTCTTTTTCAAATACATACCGAAGAACATAAATGGCTCAAAAACAGTGAGCGCGTGCACGAAGCGGCAAAATCGCACAAAATAAGTAGAAATGCTATGCAACATCGATTGCCGATTGCGTCAAATCTGACATTTGAATCGTTTATTGGAGAGAAAAATTAATCAGAAATAAATAACGAACCGCCCATACTTCGGTATTTTTGTCATACCGAACACGGTGCTAAAATACCGAATACCTGGCAACACTGGCTATAACAGATTTTTTTTCCCATATGCATACAAATCTGATCATGTACATAGGCATCCATTTTGTCAACTAAAAAGTAATTTTTGATATGTCAAAATCAAATATCAAGAAAATTCAGTCATCATCAACAATTTTGTAGTGAAGTAAGGTAGACAGGGGCATATTTTCATGTTTCTTGAAGTTATGAATATAAAAATTGAAACATTATATTTGCAAATTTTTGATTGGAAAGGACCATCAATATTAACCAGTGACAGGCCGGAGACGCGCCGGCGCGCGCGTCATATGCGCATGCGCGAGAAAATAATTCAAATATTTGAATAATATTTTCGACAAAAAACTTTTGGTCTGCGATTTTGACCCTTCTATGTACAGAATTTGTATGAAGAACAGTGTCAGAATCGCTTGCGCCATCATTACTCTCGGAGACGCTAAAATTTTCATTCACCTTGCAACCCCGGAATATTTTAAAACGATTTCGTCTATGACAATCCGCTGTCAGAATTTGCCGCGAATTTAACCGTCGCAATAAATGCGTGTTCCGCGACTAAAACATCATGCATAAAATAAATGCAAGTAATGTTGTTTTGGTAGATAGTTTATTGTGTTGTGAACGTGTTTCAGTCAATAAAATATACAATAGCTCAAAATTAATCAACAAAACATTCAATTCAAAATTCAAAGTGGTGGTTTTTTAGTGTTTTTTCGTGGAATGGCGTGGCCCTTGACGGGTTAAAATATGTAATTTTTTGCAAGTTTAAGATTAATACATTTAAAATAAAATAGTTAAATGGATAACATAGAAAAATACAAAATCATGTAAGATGTGTGTACCCAGGGTTATAATATTATTGAGTTATTGTTAAACATGCGTGAACACGTATGTATTAATATAAACCAACAAAATATCTGAAGCAACATGAAACAAGCAATAATTAATCACACACCAATATGAAATTCCATATAATGTATGCAAGAGATGTAGAGATATCACCCCATGCTATACAAAACAAATAAAAGTTGATCAATGTAAAACAAACTCTTGACATAAGGCCAAAACTAACCCATGCAAGCCCCTTTTGGGCCCACGCTTCAGAGTCCCACTTGAAAAACTTCAAATATTTCAGAATAATGTCAAACTCATAGCTCGGGCAGCCCCCAGACGGATAAGGGATTCCCTAGACTCTGAAATCCCTATATTAAAAAAATACGTATTAAGTCTCGCGGAAACAATTTATGTGGGAATTCCCACCCATGAAAACGCGTCTACAAATTGCCTCACCCGGAATGACGAAAACATACGTACCACAAAAAACCCAAACAAATTTTGCGTAAAGTCTAATCTCCCCATATTGCGACCATGTTCCTTTGCAAATAATTTTGAACAAACTCTAAATTATATCATTTTTCCAGAATCCAAAATCATCATATTAATATAAACACATGATGAAAAAGAAAGCAGCCTTTTTGGCCCCGAGCTCTGTATGGCAATATACCAAAAGTAAAAATATAGAGATATCTCCAGCAGTGCATATCAGGGGTTCTCAACACCATGTTCGCTATTTACTGGCACAAGCAATTTGTATCTAAACTAACAATCATGTCGTTTCTTCACTATATAGATTGGACAGACCGCCTACCTACCTTTCTGGAGAAACGGCATGACAGTTAATTAGTTTTTATGATTAATTTTCATACAAAACATGGGTTTGTGTCATTTTTTTATTTGATCTTCGATGTTCCCCTAACCACAAAACAGTTGAGAAACCCTGTTATAAATCAACCTTAAAAGATGAGTTGTTTTAGATAACCGATCAAAACAGAAAAGTGACAAAAAGAACATAATAAAATAATGGGTTAGTTTAGATTAAGTTAGGTTAGATTATAAACAAATGGCAATCAAATCTTTCATTTGTTAACCACATAACGGAAATCTCTAGAAAGAGCTAAAAAATGTCGGGATCTATAACTAGATTATCTAGAAATTTCAACAATATCAAAAGTATCAAACCGTTATACTTTTCTTTTGTTAGAGGTCTCTTTGAGTACAATTCTCCCGTTTGGAACCCAAATTACAATATTTATGTAAAAGCTATTTATCGAAAGAATACAAAATAAATTCTTCTGCTTTCTACGTTACACAGGATATACCAGCAATTTTGTTGAAGTACACTCATTTGAATATGTTTTACAGTTCAGTTATGTATAAAAAAGAAAAAAATTACAATTCCTATGTAAAAACCCCTAAAAATGGTGTTAATAATAAAATAAATAAATTAGTTTTTTTTTTCAAAACTCTTCTGTATCTGTTTTGTCACTGTTTTGTTTTGTCATGGAACCATTGTTTGAATATGAGACCTTGGCAATCCCATTGGGCGCGAATCCACAAGTGCCCCCATGCAGACAGGTCATGGGGCAGCGGTATTGCTGGCAGCGGGGGCCAGAGTATCCGGGGGCGCAGGCGCATCGCTCCACGCCGTCCACCGCCTCACACAACCCCCCACCGGCGCACGCCAGCGAGCAGCCCACCAGCACGGTGGAGCGCACCACGCAGGCCTGTGGCGGGCAACGGTTAAAACAGGCGAGTTCGGGAACACGGGATGCGGGAAAGCAGGACAGTTTGGAGGGTAAACACTTTGGATGCCACCGTGACAGATACAGTAAAAGTGGTACAGGTCTGGTTACAAAAGCGTAACATTGGGACATTGGATATGAATTGTGGGACAATGGGTTATTTGGGTGCCATTGTGACTAATACAGTAACATTGGGACATGATACATGGGTTGTGGGATAATGGGGTAATTTGGAGGGTAAAACCCAAAGATATTCAAATACAGAATAGATATGCTATGGTGTCCGCGCAACTGTCGCCGGACTACGCGCTAATTAGCGTAGTTTTCATACAAAAAGAATTTGTTCATTTTGTTGATTTTTTGAAAATGTGCATTAATATTGGTTAACAATATATTTTGAATAAGGAAAGAATTCGTTCATTTAGTTTAACGTTCGTTTGGTTTATTCGTTAATTATTTGTTCTTTTAGTTTATTTGTTAATTGGTAAACAATATCGGCGACACCCAGAAGCGCAAACCCACATAGTAAAAACAGCAGATAGCACATCTACTTATATTTCAATATCTTTGGTAAAACCCTTCAGATGCCACTGTGACTGATACAGTAATAGTGGTACGGGTATGGTTACCAAAGCGTAGCATTGGGACATGAAACATGGGTTGTGGGACAGTGGTAATTTGGAGGGTTAACTTTTTGGATGTCGCTGTGACAGATACAGTAACAGTGGTACAGATATAGACATCGGATATGATATATGTCCGGGGGTAAAGTGCATTAACTTCGGGAGGTGATTCTACATGATATTATAAGTAAAAAAGATAAATAACTTTTTCGTAATTCCAACTTTTAGTTGTGGGACAATGGGGTAACTTAGGTGCCACTGTGACTGATACAGAAACAGTGGTACAGGTATGGTTACAAAAGCATAACATTGGGATAAGGAAGACGAGTTATGGGACAATTGAGTAATTTGGAGGGGTAACTTTTTGGATGCCACTGTGACTTATTCCAGTAACAGTGGTACGGGTAAGGTTACAAAAGTTTGAGTCGCCAAATCATCAAGAGGTTAAGATGTGAAGTTGTTAATTATGAAGGTAGCAACATTACCTACTATGTTTACATATAAATTTACTTTACATAAAATAAACAGTTCAACAATACTCATTATTGAAAAAAAAAATGAAAACAGCAAAAGAAGAAATATTCGGCATATTTCATCCATTACTTAAAAAAAATTCTAGGTTATGTTGCCACCTAAATTCTGTTAACACGAAATTTCATGCCAGTTTGATTTTCAGCAAAATAAAACGCAATTAATATGCTCTGAAGCAAAATATTTTAAGAAAAACAATAAATGTTAAAACTTGTAATGTTGAGTGTGGGTTTTATAAGCGCCACCCCATCGTATTATACCATATTCGATTATGGATTGACACAAAGTGAAGTAGTTCTTGAATATGTCTCAAACAGCTAAAGATGTAGGTCAACTTTCGTACTCTAATTTTGAGAATGGTTAAATGGGGTGTCCATTTTAGGCATTGGTCAATAGTGATGATCAATGATAATGAGATTGATTTCCTAAAAGTCATAATTAATAAATAACTTGACGGTCACAAAACCAAGTCAACAAGGCGATGTTAATACATAACTATTCGTCAAGTTATTTATTAATAACTTTTGTGACTGTCAAGTTATTAATATATAACTTGACGGTCACAAAACCAAGTCAACAAGGCGATGTTAATACATAACTATTAATGATGATTAAATTGAGCAAAACATTTAAAGCAGGCATAAAGGAACTTACGTTGGATGTGGAATTGTCACCCGGTACTAGGCCATCTGGACACAGGCAACTTCTGAAGGGAACTTCCGATGACAGAACACAGAGGGCGCTCTGTTGGCAAGGATTCTTCTCACACTCGTTCACAACTGAGAAAAAGAAAATAACAAACATTTAACATCGACAAAAGCAATAGAGTATCCTCGTACACGACACAAGCTGATGTGGAATCATAAAAGTCGTTCTATCTCCTTTTGTATTACTGTGAGATACATGATTAAACCTCTTATAAGCCGGAACCGTGCCCGCACGCCGGAACAAATTTAGAAAAAAAATAAAATTTATTAATGCGATTTTAACCCTTATGTATAAAGATACTGTATGAAAGATAAGGTCAGAATCGCTTGCGCCAACATCATTCTTGGTAAAGCCAAAAGTTTCATTCACCTGGCAACACCAGAATTATTTTAAAATGAATTATCTATGGAATCCGGATGTCAGTTTTTGCCGCGATTTCAACTGTCAAAGTTCAAACGTGATACTTGACAAAAACATCGAAAAATCTATCAATTTATCAAATAAACACAAGTAATCTTGTTTTTATAGATAGATTATTGTTCAAGGAATGTGTTTCGGTAAATAAAATATACAATAGCTCAACTTAAGTTCACAAAATATTACTTCAAAGTGAAAAGTTCCATAATATCCAGTATGGAAGTTAGTTTCAGCTCTGGCTTCCCACCGGTTTAGCAGTGTTCGAAAGTTTGTATTTGCATTTAAAAGTTTACCAAAGACACTTCCAAATAATAGTAAGGTATTCCAAAAAGTAATTGATCGCCAGTGCTTTCATGTTTTTTTTTTTTACATGAATACCGCACAAGAGTCCCAACTGCTCCCATGTGGAGCCAGTGGGACTATGGCATCCCCAATTGGGGTATGTTGTGAGGCTGAAGGCAGTGGGGAGGGGAAGGAGATGGGGAATAGGAAGGTGGAGAAGTACCTGGCTATTCAGATCTGGCCACCAAACACGGCAGAAGCCATTTCAAGCAACGTTTCAATTCTGAATGGTGGTCTTACACCAGGACGATACTGAGAGCATCTTCCACTCTGGAATGTGCCGCAAATATACTACATATTATTTTATATGCATAAATTGTGAAACACACAAATTTATCAAATAAAATTTATTTGCCACGCCGCATTCGATTCCGCGACTTTTGGATTGCGAGTCAAGCGCCTTAACGCTGCACTACGCCGGCCGTCTGAGGATGTTGCCAAGGATTCGATAATCAAGAATTGGCAATAATTCATTTCCAATGGAATAAGCTAGCATTAGAAGTATCAGCAGTTATGATTTTTTTTTTTTTTGATTAGTAAAATCATGTATTGGTTTCATAGTGCTTTCACACAAACGAAGTATTGAAATCCGTAAGTCTAAACTTAAACTTTAGGTGGCACAGTTTATACCCGCGCTGTGCAAGCGGGTTCCCCACAGAGCGTCGGACCATCCCCATTTTTGTTTATTTTTGGTAAATTCTGTTATGTATTATGTATCAATGTGATCATTATTGAATTCTCTGCTTATTTAAAATTATTTCAAAGTCCTGAAATTAAAAATAAGGTGCGAAAGTGAAGTTTAGTTTGTACCAAATATAGCAAGTGTTACCTGACAATTTATTTTCATTTTCAAACGATGCGTTCTACAAAATAGATCAGGTGATATATATATATATGAATAAACTTACAGTACTGTTCCTGTACGTTTTGGTGCAGCATCACCATGCCGGAGATGCGGTTGATCCCGCGCACCAGGTGGGAGGTGCCATTCTCCCGGCCCGACTTGTCCATCCGCAGCAGGGTCTGTCCGAAGTAGGAGGACATGTAAACGGCGTCCTCAAACACCACTAGCTTGTAGGGTATTTCGTCTGGGGGAACAAGATCATGTTAAAAACATATGTGCGGCGTCTCCTGGAATTTGCTTTCCAAATATGGAGTCCAAATTTCGCCAAGGATATAGATCTAATATAGAGAGAGTTCAGAGACGATTTACAAAAATACCAAGAGCTTTGAAAGTGAAGACAGACTCGTGGAACTAAAATTACCAACATTAAAAGAAAGAAGAGAAAGGGGTGACTTGATTGAGACTTTCAAAATTTTATCCGGACATTATAATTGCCCTGGCATCTAAGAAATCTTCTTCACCAATGCAAATCGTCACCTCATTTGGATAGGGTTTTAACCTTTAATCGGCTGGAGACACGCGAATGCGTGCAGTTTGTGCGCATGCGCGCAAAAAATATGTTTGTCTGCGATTTTGACCCTTCTTTGTACAGAATTTGTATGAAGGACAAGGTTAGAATCGCTTGCGCCAACATTACCCCTTATGATGGGTAAAAATTTCATTCACCTTGCAACCCCAGAATATTTTTAAACGATTTTATCTGTGGCATGAAAATGACAACTTTGCCGCGAATTTTATCTGTCAAGGTTGATGCTTGTTCCTCGACTAAAACATTGTAAAACCTATTAATTTAGGTAATTAACACAAGTAATGTTGTTTTGGTACATAGTTTATTGTTCTAGGAATGTGTTTCGGTCAATAAAATATACGATAACTCAAAATTAATCCACAAAACATTCAATTCAAAGTGGTGCTTTGTTAGAGAATTTACGTATTTTTCCTAGCTTCTGACAGGTTAACTGACATTTTTTTCAAAAATGACCTTTGATTGCCAAAGCATTTCTTTTGCTCATTTCTATACTGAAAATAATTTTCAGAACCATCTGTATTGTATTTTCGTAGATACGTGTATAACAAGGTTTTCTAACGTCAAGCATTTTAAATAATCATTTATTTTACAAGGTTCTATTGTCAGTGGCGTAGCGTGGGGGGGGCGGGGGGGGGGCGGCCCGCCCCGGGCGGCACTTTTAAGGGGGGCGGCAAATTTTCACTATAAATACTTAATAATATTATCTTAGAAAAATTTATATAATTTCAAATCATTATTTGAAAATGTTCTACGATACTTTCGTTTACGAATCCAACTCTTTTTTTTATTATTTATTAAAAATATCATTAATTATATTTTTTTAAACTGCAAATTTCACAATTCCTAGGAAAACCGTACGCATATTGTGAGAGTAATACTAATCGAAACTGATAACTCGCAAACAGATTCACTCTTAATTAAAAACAGAATTGTGTTCAGAATGTATTAACGAATGAATTTCAGTTGTGTATTCAACTGCTGATACATTTCAAAAGAGACCATTATTTTATTCAAATTGCAGTTATAAAATTCTAGTTGCAGACTATGTATATGCTGCCAGAATCAAAAAGAAACCATTTTCATATTCTGAGTGTAGTTTTAATTCGCAAAATACAGATTTAATTTAACCCGTCTAATCACAGGAGACGCAAATTATCCCACACATTTAATTTTAAAATAAAATTGTGATTGCGAGAAAAAGTTAAGATACAGTTTTATTACATTTTTTTAAGAAAGGGAATCTGTATTCCAAATTTTAAGTTTATTCTGGAAATTTTGTTCGCAAACATTAACAGGCAAAAGTTTAACGATATTTTTTTCCTATTATTCGAAGGGTTAAATCAGGTTTCCTTTGAATTGTGTCAGCAGATGAATCTCAGTTATATAATTCAGCTATAAATAATAAATGAATGAAGTTCAATTATAAAATTCTAGTTGCAGACTCTATATGTGCTGCCAGAGTTAAAGAAAAACCATTTTCATGTTCTGAGTGTACTTTCAATTTGCCGCATACAGACTTATTTCAAACCAATTTTTTGTTGAGAATGTAATTTCCAGTTGTGGATTCATCTGTTGACATATTTCAAAGGAAAACATCCTCTTATTTGAAGTTCAGTTATATTATTCTATTTGCTATGTATGTCCTACCAGAATCAAAGAAAAACCATTTTCATGTTTGAATGTAGCTTTAATTCGCCAGGTACAGATTTAATTTAAACCAGTAAAAAATGTAAAATTCCAGGTGAATTCATCTGTTGTCACATTTCGAAGGAAAACATTCTGTTATTCGATGTGCAGTTATAAAATTGCACACTATTTATTTAATGCCAGAATAAAAGAAAAACCATTTTCGTGTTCTGAGTGTAGTTTTAATTCACTGCACACAAACTGGTTTTGTGTTCAGAATACAACGATAAATTTAAAAAAAGAGTTGCTTATTCATTGTGCATCGAGTGAAGCTTTACATTTGAGATACATAATGCTGTAAAATTCTGAGAAATTGATTGTTGCGTTTATAACTATTATCTGGAACTCTAACGCAGTATGAATCAATAAATCAATTTTGGAGTAGAATTTATAAACATGATTTTCCTTGAAAGAATACTCTTCAAATGTGATTATTAAAAAAAATCCGGCTCGCATATAAGTAGGTCGTAAATGGATTTCCATATACACCCCCCTCCCCCCCACCGCTTTAAGTACCCGAATAAGGGGGCAGCGAAATTTTCCTTCGCCCCGATGTTCTGAGTGTAGTTTTAATTCACCACATATAGATTTAATTAAAACCAATTTTGTGTTCAGAATGTAAGTGCCGGCGGAATTAAAGTAAAAACTTTTTATATTCTGATTCTAGTTTTAATTCACCGCATACAGATTTAATTAAAACTAAAAAAATTGGATACCAACCCCCCCCCCCCCCCCCCTTGCCGGTCAGCGCTTGAAAATCTGCAGAAGAAGTACCTGTAGAAGTTAGCGAGGGGGGGGGGGGGGGGGGGGGGGGGTGGCGGCTAAATTTTTCTCCGCCCCGGGCGGCCGAAACCCACGCTACGCCACTGTCTATTGTCACTTACACTCTCACTTTGGTTGGATAGGGTTCAACTTTGCGCTGAAGACGAGGAATGTGAGAAAATGTACGTCTAGTCCGTTCAACGGGATGACTCGGGAAGGTATATTGCATCTTTACCTTTTAAGATAGATCCTAATAATTTAGGAAATTCGCTCAGTGTCGCGCAACGCAGATATAAATATTTAGAACGGAAATTTAATACGTCGCCAGAATTGCATCGGAGTTATAATGAAGTAATTTCTAAATATCTGGAAAAGGGAAATATAAGGTATGACGTTCCGTCTTCATCTAATGTTGATGAGGGATATTTCATTCCTCATCATGCAGTAATTCGTAAAGATAAAGCAACAACTAAAACTCGAGTTGTATTAGACGCCAGTACCATGTTCTAAGGCAGGGGTCACCAAATGGCGGACCGCCAACCTATTTTGTGCGGACCTTGTGTTCAATACAAAATATTTTACACATGTAACTTCAGTACTGTAGTGTATTGTATGTACATAGTACACACCACGCTCGTTCGGAGATGGTCGGGTGCGCCGAGCGTTCTCGAACGAAGCGGAGTAATGAACTTATCAGCTGGTCGGCAAACCGCGGTCAGACCTAATTAGGGAGCTCCGGTAATCAGTCGCTACTATCCAATATTAGTTCCCATCATTATAATTCACAATAAACCAATACAAGAACTTGCATTGTAATCATTTACATTGTGGGCTAGTGAGCTACAACAAGAATTAACCTCTTATTTGCCGCTCGTGCGCCGGCGTGTCGTGAGACTTTACACGCGATTTTGACCCTTATGTATAAAGAAAGTGTATGAAGAACACGGTCAGAATCGCTTGCTCTATTATCGCCCTTTACCATAGAGAAAACCGCAATGCGCCTGGTCACTCCATATAATTTATATGAATGATTTACCGGAGCGCGGGAACGTGCGCAGTTCTTGCGCATGCGCGGGAAAAATTCTTTGGTCTTCGATTTTGACCTTTCTATGTACGAAATTTCTCAAGGACACTGTCAGAATCGCCGGACACGAAATGTCATTGGGTGTCATGGCTGCCGCTTTTTGCGAACGCTAATTGGTGGACAACCAACCCCATTTACACCAGCAAACAAGGGGTTAAACAACATTACAAGTACGTAATTTGATATTTTTTCTTTGCCTTTGCTGCCGTCTTAGCGATAAAGAAAATGTAACTTCAATTGCTTTTTTATCAGACATTTTTACACACATCAATGATCTGAACCTTAAACTTCAAGGTAAAGGAAAGCTTGTATGGGAGCTCCTGACAGAAGAAAAACGTTTTTGCCAAAACTCGATCTTTTCAACATCGATCTGGATAATGAACTAACACTTCCCTAATTTTAAAAAAATCAGCAATGACACCGAGCTTGACGACGGCCAATACAAGACGTTCATTAAGGATCAAATCGGAATTTGAAAACAGATTCACAGATCGTTGCCTCAGTTCTTATTTGTCCAACAGACCATTTTAAACTTAAGAGGGCATTACCAGAGAAAACCAGAAATATGTCATTTTCAAATCAGATTTTAGACGTATTGACTCTTTTCCACAAAAAATTATAAATGAATTTCGAAAGATTGTTCTTTTATCTAGCATTCGCATGTAATAAATTTTAAGATATTTTTTTAATTTTTAGTATAATAAGGTTATTCCATAGGTCGTTGGCAGATTTGTTAAATTTTCAAAAAAGATTTTGTAATATACCACACTTATTTCAAATAATATAATCATGCAGTAAAATAAATCAATACATTATCTAGCAAATGCATGTTTTAGAATTTTAATTTTAGTTTCAATAAAATCATTAAAAAATATGTACGTACATGTGTTTCTTGATGAAAATTGGTCCATTTGTGTATTTATTTGCGCACTTAGAAACTAATATATTTCAGATTTTTTTAACATTCTTATTAAATTTAGACATTATTGAAAAATGATAAATACTTATAATAAAAAAATAATTACAAAAAGTACATTATTTTAATAGTTTTATCATCACGCATTTCAGCATTTTTGGATGAAGGTATAAATGAAAGCTAATTTGGATTGAAATAAATTCGATATTGAGTTATAATTTTAAAAAGCTGGTACGGAGAATAATTAATCTTTCTCATTGTAACCGCCCTGCACGATCGTAAGACCAACTTTCGACGAAATGTGGATTTTCGTCCGGTTAAAAACGCTCTTAAAAATAAGGTATAAAAAATTATAGTTAACCACTTAACTAAGAATTATTTAAAATAATGAGACATTTGCTTTTACGGATATGGCTTTATCTTACACCTATTATAATGTTTAATTGAAATAATGAAAGAAAACCTTCTCTTCCTGCAAAATTTTCTAATGGTCTGTTGGACAAATACGAACGAAGGCGACGAGATTTTAAGAAAATTGAGATTGTCGTCGACATCCTCACTAACATTTTACTCTCTGCATCCTGGTGAGGAATGGAGCAATAAAGCTGGAAATATTTTCGGGAGTAATAAAGCTTCTCTCCAGATGGAAATGATCGATTTCTAAGAAAATACAAAAATAACATACAATATAAAAATAGCCGGCGGGGAGGGGTGGGGGAAAGGTTAAACGTCCAATACACTACTCGCTTCGACGCTTCGACAAAGTACTCGACGAAGTTAGCCGAAGTTCGAAGCGCGTGTCTACACTACTCGCTTCGAACTTTGGAGCACTTCGAGTCCTTTGACTCGGGCGCAAATACCGACAATTATCGGAAGTCAGGCGAGGCGAAGCGAAGTTGCACGAAGCGAAGTGAAGTTCGTGTCTACACTATCCTATTCGATTAACTTTGCGAGTAGTGTAGTGGAGCTTTTAGGCTTTTTCCCTTCCGGACCGCGACGGTCATGTTATTTTAAAAAACGGACCCCTAATGGAAATAATTGGTGACCCCTCTTCTAAGGTTTCAAAGATTCCAAAGACGAATTTTCGTAATCTATAACAATTTTAGTTAAAGTATTTTAGTTTATCATATTTTATTGGAAAATATTAAAATATGACGTGGCCCTAGATTGGAATTGCATTAGGGAAATGTAATAAGCCCCTTGTGCAATGAATTATTATGCCCTAGCTGCCCACGCATATGGCTTATATTTGCATGATTAGGTATGTTCTAAAATGGTAAGTAAATATTTTCCTTTAACCCCTCAGAAAATCGCCAATTTGCACTTTAACCTGTCATTTGCCGCTCGTGCGCCGGCGTATCATGAGACTTTACACGCGATTTTGACCCTTACGTATAAAGAAAGTGTATGAAGAACACGGTCAGAATCGCTTGCTCTATTATCGCTCTTTACCATAGAGAAAACCGCAATTAGATTGATGACTCCATATAATTTATATTAATGATTTACCGGTTCTTGCGCATGCGCGGGAAAAATTCTTTGGTTTTGAACTTTGACCTTTCTATTGTTCTAAATTTCTCAAGGACGCTGTCAGAATCGCGGGACAATGGGTGTCATGGCTGCCGCTTTTTGCGAACGCTAATTGGTTACAACCAACCCCATTTACTCGCGGCATTCAACGAGTTAAATGTCTTAAACGAAATGACATTTTACGAAAACTTTGTGTTATTACCGCTTCACATTTAATGCTCTATAAATGAAACATTTCTGAACGTAGCTGAATAGTAATAACTGTTTTAGACAGGTTACAAAATAAGCTTTCGAATTATTATATTATAAATAAATATTAATATTTGTAAATATTAAAATTTAGAATGCAAACATTAAAAAAATGTCAAAATGACTCACGTGATGTATTTATGTAAAAACGGTACTAAAATCACAAATTATGTAAACAACAATACTTATTCTATTGTATAAATGTGTAATAAACATTTTTGTCACCTCACTTTTCAATCATTTCATATAAAAATGTTTAATAAAAATTAACAATGTCGGGAGCGGGCGACCCGCCCGTAGGAAATTTGGCGGGATAAATTTTGTGTCAGACTGCGCGTCTGACAGAATGTTCTTTTTAGGTATTTCTATGGACAACTTGAATAGAGATGTGCAGCATGTTTCACTATCAACCTTTCACTTTTTATTTTACGGATGTAACTAAAACAATAACGGAGTTATAACGGTTTCTATGGAGACACACGCGTTGACGAGTAAACTCGCTTATTGTACTTGACTGCTATCGTTATTTTAACGAGTATACTTGCTTACGTTGATGAGGGGTTAAAATATACTTAATTAAAATTCTTTACAAAAGATTCAACCTTTAAAATCGGAAATTGGTAAATAGATAATGAGAAATCATCTTTGCCATCTCTGACACCTCATATCTCAGAACAAGGTCGAGCAAAGTTAGAATCCTATCCAAATGAAGTATTTTTTTATTTTATTTATTTATTTACATTTAAACCTGCTAAACTACTTATGTAGTTTGTCAGCAGGTACATAACGACAACATTGGTACATTTTCAAACATTGAATATATATAATTTTGATGTTAAGCAGATATAAGCGTTAAAAATAGGACAACAGTCAAGTACAATAAGCGTGTTTATACGTCAGCACGTGTGTTTCCATAGAAATCGTTCTAACTCCGTTATTAATTTAGTTACATCTCTAAACCAAAAAGTAAAAGGTCGATAGTAGATCAAGCTGTACATCTCTATCAAGTTGTCTATAGAAATACATAACAGGAATCAGCTGTCAGTCGCATAGTTGACAAAAATATTTACCTGCCCAAATTTATTTTATTTTATTTATTTTTTTTATTATTTTATTTATTATGGAAAATCAACAGATATTTTACAATTATAATAATAACATTAATAATAAACATAATATCCAATGACAGATTTTCACATAATTAAAATTATAAATAAAAAGTAATACAAAAAAGTAAGGGTCCTGTACCCGTAAGAACTTAACAAAAATATAAAAATTATAAAAATTATTCAAAAAAAGATATAAAAAAACACAATATAAACTATAATAATCTGCTTACTAAATTTCAAACAAGAAGTATTCAGAGTCAGAATTCTATTCTCACTCCACAACAACAATAATAATAATATGTACATTGTACAAATTGTACATACCTACAACTCAGAGTGAATACAATAGTAAGTCGAATGACAAGTATATAACTGGAAAGGATTCAAAGCAATAACATGGTAACTTGCAATACGGTCAAAAAATTATTTAATGTTGGCTATGACATACTTTTTTAGGGTACTTAAATTACATGAGAATATGTCTATATTATTAAAATTCTTATCAAATACATTGCATGCTCTGAATATAAATGCATTTTGTCTGAGATTAGTAGAACATTTTTGAAGATGAAAAAGTGATTTTTCTCTGGTTCTAACACCTGGGACTCTAAAATTAATCTCAGCCAAAAGGGGCGAACAATCAATAAAACCATTGATAATTTTATGAAGATATATTATATCTGCAGAGTCTCTTCTAATTTTTAATGGTTTAAGTCCATAAAGGTCCAACGAGCTGTTTATGTCACGATAACCAATATTAAACTTGAAATTTAAATGATGGACAAATTTTCTTTGAATGGCTTCAATGCGTTTAATATAAATTTTATATTGAGGATTCCATATCTGAGAAGCAAATTCAAGGTGACTGCGAACATATGAAAAATACAATATTTGACACAAATGAATGTTCTTGAATTCTTTTCCAATACGAAATAAGAATCCTAACATTCTAAGGGCTTTCTTCACAATCATGTTAATATGTGCCTCGAATGTGAGTTTACTAGTTTAGTACCGGCGGCTGGTCCGCGTTCGACATTTTTAATTTTTATTAAATATTTTTTATATGAAATGAAAAAAGTGAGGTGACAAAAGTGTTTATTACACATATATACAATAGAATAAGTATTGTTGTTTACATAATCTGTGATTTTAGTACCTTTTCACATAAAAACATCCCGTGAGTCATTTTAACCTATTTTTAATGTTTGCGTTCTAAATTTTAATATTTACAAATGTTAATATTTATTTGTAATATAATAATTTGAAAGCTTATTTTGTAACCTTTCTAAAACAGTTTTTACTATTCGGCTACGTTCAGAAATGTTTCATTTATAGAGCTTTAATTGTGAAGCGGTAATAACAAAAAGTTTTCGTAAAATGTCATTTCATTTGAGACAGTTAAAGTGCTTATATGGCGATTTCCTGAGGGGTTAAATATCAATTAAATACCCGGAACGTACCCGTACTACGTGACCAACTTTTTGCAATTTTTAACCCCCCCGTCCCGGTGACCAAAAACCTAAGCCCGCCGCCGCTCATTTGTACAAAGCGTGACATTTTGAAGACCCCCCCCCTAAACGTGTCACGTAGTATGGGTACGTGTCCTTATTATTTTTGATTGTCATTGGTAGTTTATTAAATATTACGGGTACAATATAGTTTAGGGTTCTTTTACCATATTTATTGGTACATTTAGGAACCACCAATCCTTCATTTTGAGTGAATCTTATATTATGTTTATGGTAAACTCTTTCCCTATACAAGGAATCGCACAATATAACATGTTGACTTACAATATTACTAGCTGTTGCTGTGGTTATCCAACCTTTATAACCACCGCTGTCTTTGAGTTTATCGCGAAGAGACAGACAGGCGCCGCGGAGGGCTTTAATTTATAATACATAGAGATGGTGCGAAAGATTATAATAATGTGCATGAAATGCTTTAGGTAACTAACATTTTTAAGTTAATAAGGATTAATACTGTATCCGTCTAAATAACTTTTCAATTACCGCAATGTACGTGGTGACCATTTTTTTAGAAGATATGTAGTATGAGTATAGTAAGCTATCCGTAAAAGATAGATATATGCCTTCGCGGACTTTTTTCTAGATCTATAAAAGAGGAATATCCCACCATGCATTGTTTTGTTACATCTCAAAGGGATTATGCATTGTTTTCGATGAAAGCTACCAGGCGGCTTGACTTTTTCCGAAACTTCCAACAATTATCGTAATGTTTCAACCAATTTACACAAATCCTTAACAAATTACATACCTAAACCTTACTCACGAAACACTCTATCTATTGGTGAAAACCGCATGAAAATCGTTCAGTAGTTTCGAGTTTATCGTGAACAGACAGACAGACAGACGATGCGGAGGACTTTAATTTATAATATGTAGAGATAAAACAATAATCCTCTGACAGGTAAAACATTTAGAGACTTGTATATTAATTTGGTGTCGCTTCTGTGTCCATTAGTGTACTTATGGATTAATAATTTTGTCAGGGAGTTTTGCAATGTTTGGATATAATTTATATTAGTTTTACAAGAATGTCCCCAAGAAGTAAGTCCATAACGGATAGAAGTGACGAAATGTAAATCTTTATGGACAGTAAGTAAACATCAGTTCTGTCTAAGGTGATGGAACGTGTGATCAACGACAAACTGCTCACATACCTCGAGAAGAACAAAATTATTAACGACCGTCAATACGGATTCCGGCGGAACCGCTTGTGCGGTGATCTTCTCGCGTATGTGACGCATGTTTGGGGGCGGTGCCTGGAACGTTTTGGTGAGACCCAAACGGTTGCACTGGACATTTCCAAGGCCTTTGACCGGGTTTGGCACCGAGGACTTGTCTACAAACTGCCTTCTTACGGACTTCCCGCATCCTTGTGTACGTGGATTATCGACTTTTTGAGGGAGAGGTTGATTCAGACGGTAGTCGATGGTTTCACCTCTTCCTCACACTCGATAAATGCTGGCTTCCCACAGAGATCGGTTCTGTCTCCGACTTTGTTTTTGTTGCACATCAACGACCTTTTGTCATGTGCACCAATTCACTGTTACGCGGATGACAGTAAGGTCCATGATAGCTTTTTGTTTGACAAGCCCCCAAAGGGCTCACAAACTCCAACGGCTCGGAGGACTTTGAAGCAAAGAATGTACGGTTACCTCGAGAGTGTTTTCTCTTGGGGTAAAAATAATCTCATTGAATTTAATGTTTCAAAGACCCAATCTTGTCTGATTACGTCTAAAAGGAATCGAAATGAATATTAGTATCCTTCAACGGAAGCAATCTTCCGAACAGGCCCTCCATTGATATGCTTGGTGTAACCCTAAGTGACCAGCTCAGGTATGGGGGCTCCATCGAAGCCAGAGTAAAGTTAGCCTCCCAAAAACTGGGCGTACTGTACAGGGCCCGCAGATACTTTATTAGCACACAACTGCTAACCCTAATCACAAGTGCGCCCCACGGTTAAATTTGGCAGCCACCTCTGGTCTGGAGCTCCAAAATACCTGAAAAATACCCTCGACTCTATGCAGAAACGGGCGGTTTTATAGATTCTCCCATCTTAACAGACGGATTGCAATCTTTAGAGCACAGGCGTCGGGTGGGAATGCTATCCTTGTTCTACCGGTATTACAATGGAAGATGCTCCGAGGAACTAGCATCATTGATCCCTTCGGCACCGGTGCATAGTCGGGAAACACGCCAAACGCGTGCCCAACATTTGTACACGGTTGACATTTGTCACATTCTCACAATGTTCATTCCTTCCTCTCCTCAAAAAGACCCTCCACACAGCATCCCAGATGACATAGACCCTGAGGGAAATTATTTTCCTCAGGGCCTCCTGTGTGGAGTTAATGTAAAAAAAAAAAACTCAGTAATGTAACAAATTTCCACAACATGTCATCCATGCTACTAATTTTAGGAATAAATAATATTATAGAATGTGTTTTTTTGACGTCCTGAAGTGATTTTCATACAAATGAATCTATCTGCAATTATCCCATTCATTGTATTTTTTAACAGAATTAAGTGTGTGCTTATTACCTGATCCCATTTTACGCACAATCTTCC
The DNA here is from genome assembly GCA_917880885.1 of Limnephilus marmoratus. Lineage (NCBI taxonomy): Eukaryota > Metazoa > Arthropoda > Insecta > Trichoptera > Limnephilidae > Limnephilus > Limnephilus marmoratus. Next base: position 33,274,365 of record OU862928.1, read on the forward strand.
TGTCGGTCCCGTCTAGCAGTACGCACTCCACGGTGAAGGTTCGCGCGTCAGCCCAGTAGAGCCGGCTTGCAGGCCAGTCCAGCGCCAGGCCAGTGGGCCAGCGGATGGAGCGGGAGACCAGTTCCTTCCGGGCTGCTCCGGAGAGCGATGCCAGCTCGATGCGCGGCCGGCTCGTCACGCACGAAAAGGCCATTTGACTGGGAAAGGGAAAAACATCCACAGGACATAAAAAAACATGAAAAGGGCGACCTTTTGGCATTACGGTGAAGATGAGAATGAAAATAAAAATGAAAACGTGAAAAAAGTTCAGTTGTAGAAAAGAATAAAGAAACAAATCTGACAAGAGATCTCGCCCGATAACCGTTTCGATCGAAGATTTGTGTTATTTTCTAATGCTGTTAAATGTTTGTGTATCTGGGTAGTATGTTTACGAGAGATGGGAAGGCTGAAAGAGATATTAAAAGATGGGTGAATGCCGGTAACTCCATTAATGGTGGACTGAATGCCGTTGGCGCTAATAAAAATCTGTCAAAAAAAGCGAAGCTAGCAGTCCACAATGGAGTCCTGGTATCTACCCTGATGTATGGCAGTGAGACATGGAACTGGCAGAGGAAGGATTAAAGTAAACTGAATGCTGTTGAAATGAGATCCCTGAGACGTATGTGCGGTAAAACAATGTATGATCGTGTGAGAAATGTGGATATCCGCAAAGAATGTAAGGCTGATGTAAGCATAATGAGTAAGATTAAGAAAGGGATCCTCAAGATGGTTTGGGCATGTAGAGCGAATGAACGAAGGAAGTAGTGTAAGAAGAATATACGACGCGAATGTGTATGGTGGAAGAAGTCGGGGACGCCCGAGGAAGACATGGCACGATCAAGTGAATCAGATACTTGAGTCGGGTCATGTCAAAAGCCAGAATAATAGAAGAGAATGTATGAGACGATGTACGAATGTGAGTGAGGCAAAGAGTGTGTGCCAAGACCGGGATGTTTGGCGGTCCGTCCTCTCTGCCTACCCCTGCGGGGAAACGGCGTGATGGTTAGTTAGTTAGTTAGTTCTGTTAAATGAATAAATAATCATGAATACTTGCATGAATTCGTATTTAAAACGACCTAAACTAAAATATTTGACAGCTCACAGTTGAAATTCTGACATCGGCCCATAGAAAAAGCAAATAACAGTCATATAAAATCACATAAATCTGACGGCAGATCTCGGCCGAGAATTATCTCATTCCCACAAAAGAAATAGAATAGCTCGTCTAATGGTGTAATATATATAATCTAAGCCCAGTGGAAAGTTTAACCTTTTCCCTGCGTTGAACTACTCCGTTTTTTCAATACCCATATGCGGTACATGTTTTCAAATACCTATCCATCCAATTTTATGTCAAATTACAGCATATTATGGCATGATTTATCATACTATATAAACAGATGAGATTATTATCTACAATTTGAAACCAAATCGTCGTCTATAAACACTCCTAGATGTTTATAAAAACAAAAACATTAAATTCCATACAAAAACATACCCATGTTATCTTAAAGGCGGCGCCATTTATCCGCGTGCTTGTACTCAGGACACTGCGTTGATAGACACAAGTGGTACCTCAATCACTTATTATTATTAATTCGTATAAACAAGTTCTAAAACTTCTGATGATACTTAAATTAATAAAATTTTTATGTAAAGTCAAAATCACAGTTTCACAACACAAACAAACGTTTAGAATACGCGCGATCTCGACAATAAATATTATCGACGCTTGTCCAATATGGTCAATTGGAATCGCATGCGCAAACTGCGAATTACTACTAGCGCCATCTGTTGACTAAATTGTGAACTATGGCACTCAAAGGCACGAGGACACATTCACTTGATTATAGATGTTTTTTTACGAAATACCATTTTAGTTTCGAAATATGCCTGAAGATGTCAGCATCGTGATAGTTACATGAACGTCCTAGCGAGCGGGAAAAAAAACTGTGACATAGGAGCGCTGTGATATCGGCAGTCGAAGTTAGCGTAACAAGGGCTGATACGGACGCGTGTGAGGCATGGCTTTTGCCGTATCAACTGTTGTTACGATCGCATGGAAAAAGTTAATGTGGAGAAGAGACACTAGCAATCTGCGCCTCATTGAGTTTTTTATGTTTACTTATTTTACCACCTTCAGAAAGTTCCCTAGATAAAAAAAAAACGGACAATAGTCCATTAAAACATAATAATAACACGAATAAAAAAAAACAGAGATGACAGTGAAGGGAGAGCACATATAAATTAATAGCAATGACAATATAAAATGTAAAAAGTACATATAGAGACACTACAAGTCAAAGCATGAAGAAGCATTTAAATATTGCGTATCGACTGCCGAAAGTCATTTAGTTTTACACCAAAAAAATCAATGCTTTGACTTGCGTTGACAAGTCTCGACATTCTGGATAAGGGAGAATGGTATCCATAATTAGTAGAATGTTGATTGAGGAACAGCAATTCATTATTTCGGAGTCTACTGGAAGGGATGTTGAACTGGATGAGTTGTAACAATGCAGGTGTATCAGTAATACTGTTTATAATTTTAAATATGCAAATTAGATCAGAGTCCTTTCTACGTTTTTCTAAAGAAGAAATGTTTAAAATGTGTTCAATTTCATCATATGAGTACTCACATCTTTCAAGACCCAACCTCCAAGCAATTCCTCTTAGGAAACGATGTTGATGACAAATGTGGACGGCATAGAAAGGAGACCAAATGACACTAGCATATTCAAGGTGAGGGCGAATCAGCAAACAGTAAAGAGTTTTAAGTGAACTTATATGTTTGAAATCAGAGGTAATTCTATGAATGAAGCCGAGTAGTTTAAGTGATTTATTTACGATATTATTAATGTGATCACGGAAAGAAAGTTTGCAGTCTAGAGTGACCCCAAGGTCCTTGATAGATGTGACAGTAGATAGACAAACACTATTTAGTTTATATATGTGTACAAAAACTTTGAATAGTGAGTTCTGGCTTTATAGAATGTACACTTTTTTACATGTTGTCCATCAAAATAACGTCCAGAACCTAATATTTCTTGATAAATGAACTGTATTCAGCCTAAAACATCATTTCTATTACATATACAGGGTGTAACAGCACTTACCTGAAGGATTTTAACTAGCATTTCCTAAGCATATTTGATGTTTAATTTTTTTGTTTTAAATTTTAAAAAATATATATTTTTCCATTACACGTCGCCATTGGGTAGTTGGATATAGCCTAGGGGGTCACATGATACGCACTCCGTCTCGTTCCAGCAGCACCGTATAAATGATCAGAGCGCCTATTACATAATCTGTTACAACGTGTGGTGTGGACTTGTGATTTTTAATTGGAAAATCATCAGACAGCAAAATGACATGTACATTTTATACTCCAAATATGCTCAGGAATCGCTGGTTAAAATCCTTTGTTACACTCTGTATAGTTACGAAATATCCAATTTTTTAAGTGAAACTTCTTTAGCATCAAGTTTCTCTGGACCACCAAAAGCAGACGTCAGCATAAAATTGATAACTCCCCAATAACCATTTCAGGAAGCAACATCACTCCAAAGACATGTATAAAACTACTGGGTGTCAATCTGGACGCTGATTTTTCCCTTAAAACTCAAGTGAACAGAACCGTTAAGCACGGGGTTCTTTCAATTAACCTCTTATTTGCCGGAGACACGCGGAACAAATTTCGGTTTTGACCCTTATGTATAAAGAATTTGTATGATTATGAAGGACAAGGTCAGAACCGCTTGCGCCAACATCATTCATGATATAGCCAAAAGTTTCATTCACCTGTCAACATCAGAATATTTTTAAATGATTTATCTGTGGAATTTGGATGTCAAATTTTGCCGCGATTCAAACTGTCAAAGTCCGATGCGTGATACTTAGACAGAAACATTGTAAAACCTATCAATTTACGAAATTAACGCAAGTAATGTTGTTTTGATACATAGTTTATTGTTCAAGGAATGTGTTTCGGTAAATAGCTCAAAATTATTTTTGTTTTTGGGGTATTATGCCGTGTTACGCTACCTCCTTCTTTAGCCAACGTTTCGGCCAGCGTTGCAGTGTCCATCATCAGGGCAGATGTGTAAAAGTTAGGGGTTATGTTTGTACTTACCTACTTAGGAGCGATACCGTGTCGCCAGCTCCACTCCTCTACGAGCTGGCGCAACAATATACTTCAACATGTTTTTTGCATTTAGCCTTGATGTAACCGTCAATTACCGGATACCAAGAACTATTGAGCTTAACTCCGTCGTCTCTATTAATATTTATAGGATTTTTGTGAATTTCAATTTCCTCCGTAATCAGGCGTGCTCTATGAGTTTTGGGTCTTCCCAGGACCTCGGGGACAAATCCAAAGTAATGGCCGATTAAGTGCTCGGCGATTGCCGATTTGTCAGGAGCTGGAGCAGGAGCAGAGGAGTGGAGCTGGCGACACGGTATCGCTCCTAAGTAGATAAGTACAAACATTACCCCTAACTTTTACACATCTGCCCTGATGGTGGACACTGCAACGCTGTCCGAAACGTTGGCTAAAGAAGGAGGTAGCGTAACACGGCATAATACCCCAAAAACCAATAACAAAAATACTTTTGGCCGTGAAAATCTAAAATCCAAAATCGTATCAGCTCAAAATTAATCCAAAACGATAGCTCAAAATGAATCCACAAAACATAACTTCAAAGTGATGCAGTGATGCTTTGCATAATTTCCTTGTTTCAGGGCACGGCCCCACACAGGTTAAGGCAAATTAAAGCAGTAAGGAGAAACCTGCCAACAGAGGTGACTAAATTACTAGTCAATTCGTATGTTGTTTCACGTTTCCAATGCCGTTTTCAATGCTGCGGCAGACTTATCACCGGCGTATCTAAATATTCCCATATTTCGGAGCATCTCAAAAATCTTCACTGGCTCAAATGTCCCGAAAGAATCCAGAACAAGCTCTGCTGGATGGTATTTAAGTCCCTTAACGGAATGGCTCTGGCTTACTTATCAGAATTGTATATTGAAGAAAATTCCAATTCTCGACAGTCAACCCTCAGGTCAGCAGCGTCATCAGCTATCGGAAGGTTAAAGGAACTAAAGCGCACACCAGACACTAAGTTCGGTGAGCGCGCTTTCGGAGTGTAAGTATGTTTCTCTATCCATTTGTAAATAGAACCTAAGAATTCTTAATAAATTGTACAGTGCCCTTGAGATGATTTTTCACAAAAACGGAGCTCTATAAATTACTCAATTATTATTATTTGTTGTGATTTGAAACTCAATGAAACGGAAACAACACTAGAAAGAGACAAACACATACGTCTATAGGATTTAGCCTGCGAGAGAATGAGATAGAATGAAACCTTACCGCATTAGCCGCTTTGATTATGGGCTCACTTTTCAAGGCTCCTATTGGTTGAGATTGTGTGTAAGTTATTGTGAAGGTGTCACTTCTACCGCCCGTGAACTGCACTGGATTTTTTTTTTAACATAGCTCTGTTGCACTCATTCCCCTTTCTCACAAACGACACCTAAAGATGTCACAATGTTAATCTTTTGCAACTTTGTGGTTCAACGTGAAAGACTCACCGTGATCCCGGTATGACGATGATGTCCATGGGATCGCCGAGATCTCGGAGCAGCGTGGTCTTCATGCGGCCCTGCAGCGTGCTTGCCATCACGGACCCTCGCTGCCCCAGCTCCGTCCAGTACAGTCTCTTCGTCACCCACTCCACGGCGATTCCTGTCGGATCGCTCATGCCGGTTATCTGAACAAAGAAGACAAAATAAGATTGTACAATATGAATCAATAATTCATTCATTAAATATTCAAACCTACATAATTTTTTTGAATTTGCAAAGCTATTACAAAAAGGTCGCACATCCCGTGGAAAAGTGTCGTTAAAATTTGGTATTTTATGTTTTATCTCTGGAAAGCAAAGTGATTGTGATTATCTATGCACTAAAAAAAAACGTATTATCTCTGCAAGATGTCGCTAGTATCTCTTTTCAATGGGACCGCATGTTCATCATTCATTCGTTTTCGCTCTCCTGTACTTACGACACTTTTCCACAAGATGTGCGATATCAAAGGCATTCCACTCAAAAAGATAACTTTGATAACCATGTTTTGACTCCCCAAACACAAATACCCAAATAAAATTCCGAAATATTTGATTATACTAGCTGACCCAACAAACACCTCACCTCTTTTCACCTCTTCCTCACACTCGATAAATGCTGGCGTCCCGCAGGGATCGGTTCTGTCTCCGACTTTGTTTTTGTTGCACATCAACGACCTTTTGTCATGTGCACCAATTCATTGTTACGCGGATGACAGTACAGTTCATGATAGCTTTTTGTTTGACAAGCCCCCAAAGGGCTCACAAACTCCAACAGCTCGTAAGGCTTTGAAGCAAAGAATGGACGGTTACCTCGAGAGTGTTTTCTCTTGGGGTAAAAATAATCTCGTTGAATTTAATGTTTCAAAGACCCAATCTTGTCTGATTACGTCTAAAAGGGATCGAAATGAAAATCTAGTCTCTTTCAACGGAAGCAATCTTCCGAACAGGCCCTCCATTGATATGCTTGGTGTAACCCTAAGTGACCAGCTCAGGTATGGGGGCTCCATCGAAGCCAGAGTAAAGTTAGCCTCCCAAAAACTGGGCGTACTGTACAGGGCCCGCAGATACTTTAATAGTGCACAACTGCTAACCCTGTACAAATCGCAAGTGCGCCCCACGGTTGAATTTGGCAGCCATCTCTGGTCTGGAGCTCCAAAATACCTGAAAAATACCCTCGACTCTGTGCAGAAACGGGCGGTCCGTTTGATAGATTCTCCCATCTTAACAGACGGATTGCAATCTTTAGAGCACAGGCGTCGGGTGGGAATGCTATCCTTGTTCTACCGGTATTACAATGGAAGATGCTCCGAGGAACTAGCATCATTGATCCCTTCGGCACCGGTGCATAGTCGGGAAACACGCCAAACGCGTGCCCAACATTTGTACACAGTTGACATTTGTCACATGAGAACGGGTCGTTTCTTCGACTCGTTCTTGTGTTCAACAGCTCGGCTGTGGAATGATTTGCCGGCCTCTGTGTTTCCTCCTTCCTACAACATGGGTCTCTTCAAGACCAATGTTCATTCCTTCCTCTCCTCAAAAGACCCTCCACACAGCATCCCAGATGACATAGACCCTGAGGGAAATTATTTTCCTCAGGGCCTCCTGTGTGGAGTTAATGTAAAAAAAAAAAAAAAAAGTTTTGCCATATAAATTATTTCTAGTGAATATTTTGGTTTTTAAATAAAAAATAACGAATGTATTGTAAATGTGTGGGGATGGATTCCATGACAAAAAGGGAAATGGAGCGCTGAAGACGATGATCGCCGATAAAAGCAAAAAAACACCAACTAAAGTAGGAAAATGAAATAAAGAAAATCAATATGAATTTCGAAGAGCAATTGAGTGTACAATATTTATTGTCAGTCCGTCTTTAGCAAACACAAATAAGTTCGATGGTTTGCCGACGCGAGAACACGATGCCGAATGAAATATCAAAATGACGCGACTCTTCTCGTGAATGTCTTGCGCATGTGTGGATGAAAGTTCGAGGACAACTCAGAATGAAACCAACTCTGAAGCACCTCAGAAAGGTCATTAAGAGTGGTGATAAAAAATTGGTTAAATAGGTTAAGTAAGGTTAGGGTTACCGAAAATTTTTAAATTATTTTTTCATAGCTTTTAATGACCTTTCTAAGGTGTTTCTGAGTTGGTTTCATTCTGAGTTGACATGGAACCGAGGTGAACATTGCGCCATCTGTCATTTCATCAACATAAATAATTTCGTTCTGTTTGAAATACGAAACACGGTGAAATTTGTTCATACAAAAATACTAAAATTGCGATTAAGAAATGGGACGGTGGGGGTAGAAGAATTAAAATTTGGGGTTATAGGTATTTTTTGATGCCAAATAAAAATAAAATACTTAGTTTTTTTTTCTGGGTAGGGACACCCTAATCACCCAGCGGTACGAAATATACTTTAAAACCTATTCTCATACCTACCAAATATACATAAAAAATTTCATAAAAATCGGTCAAACCGTTTCGGAGGAGTGCGACCACAAACACCATGAAATGAGATTTTTATATATAAGATAAAAAAGTTATTTAGTTTCAATGTTGAAAATTGATAAAAGTTACCCCAAGTTAAGGTACATCATACTCTTTGAGAAGAAAGTATAGATTTCTAGACTATCAAAGCGACTATACATTTGGTTTGCAGAAACAAAAGTGGGGTACTGCCGCACGTAGATGCGATTGGCAGTAATATGGATGAACAATGTTGGTCACATTTTGTGCTCGTAGTTTCATACTAATACTTTTTTCATTGGGCAATTGTTCATTGTACTTCTATTAGAGGTTTTCTTTCATTATCGCATGGAATATTTAATTTAATCCCTCCGAAAATCGCAAATATTCACTTATAATGTCTTAAACAAAAAGACGGTTTTGCAAAAACTTTGTGTTATTACCGCTTCACAATTAAAGCTCTATAAATGAAACATTTTTGAACGTAGCCGAATAGTAAAATTTAAGAAAGGTTACAAAATAAGCTATCAAATTGTTATATTACAAATAAATATTAACATTTGTAAATATTAACATTTGTAAATATTAAAATTTAGAATGCAAACATTAAAAAAATGTAAAAATGACTCACGTAATGTTTTTATGTGAAAACGGTACTAAAATCACAGATTATGTAAACAACAATACTTATTCTATTGTATAAATGTATAATAAACACTTCTGTCACCTCACTTTTTTATCATTTCATATAAAAATATTTAATAAAAATTAACAATGTCGAACGGCCCGCAAGCAATTTGGCGGGTCAAAATATGAGTCAACCGTGCAACTGACAGAAAATTCTTGTTATGTATTTCTATGGACAACTTGATAGGGATGTACAGCTTGATCCACTATCGACCTTTTACTTTTTGTTTTAGGGATGTCACTAAAACATTAACGGAGTTAGAACGATTTCTATGGAGACACAAGCGTTGACGTATAAACACGCTTACTGTACTTGAGGATTGTGATTATCTATAGGTAAGAATGGATTATTTGAGAGTTCAACAGATAATTAAGTATAGTTTGATAAAGCTAAGTCTAATTTGTTTTTCTAATTTTTAAATAAGTGATTATTTTTGTTATATTTATAAAAACTATGTTTAGAAATTTCACCATGTCCAAAATTTCCTATGCACTATCATTTTCACTTTAATTTGTGATGAAACCACTGTCATTTGCTTTACTTTTTTTGCATTAGCTCCACATACAGGGCCTATTCAATTGAAGCAGCAAGAACTGCATTCAGTAAAATGAAATCCCTCTTCTGCAATGACAATATCAATTTAAAACTAAGGCAGAGAATGCTAAAATGTTATGTGTGGTCGGTCTTGCTCCATGAATGTGAAACATGGACCTTGAAAGTAAATACCATGAACAGGTTAGAGGCTTTTGAAATGTGGCTTCACCGGAGAATGCTCATGGACCGACGTGATCACCAACACAGAAGTGACGGCTGGAGCAGATAGAGAACCTCTTACATTAGTGAAAGTCAGGAAAATTTCATATCTGGGTCACATACTTCGAGGGGAAAGTATCACTTGCTCCAATTGGTATTGAAAGGCAAGATAGAGGGTCGCCGAGGGCCTGGTAGGAGACAAATGTCTTGGCTGCGAAATGTACGAGAGTGGACCGGCATTAGAAGTGTGGAGGAGCTATTCCGGGCAGCGCAAGACAGAGAGACATTTTCCAGAGTGATCGCCAACGTCGGAGGGATCTGATAGGGCACACCAAGAAGAAGAAGAAGGGCCTATTCATCTTAAGGGATGCCTTGTGGAGGGTGGGGTAGGTAGGAATCTGGAAGTCAATGTGTCCATGAGTAACAAACGTATGAATCCATCCCTCCAACTGTGGTGCAAGGCTATGGGTCGAGAGAGTCCGGCTGGAGAGGTCAAGAGGTCTCCCTCAACGAGTCTATTTCGATCTGTCACGCCCCGCAGAAGGTGGGCTAGTGCATCCGCCGTCAAGACCTAGACAAACCTCACCCCATGCTAAGTCACCAAAAGTAGCGAACCACTTGGGGTGGCCTATGGCAAGGGTGTTGCTTATCCAATAAATGGTTCCCGGGGCCGTGGTACCCATACGCACCTCTCAAATTGTAGAATGTTAGGTTTGGTAAGTTTTAATCGCCAAGAATGGCAAATTTTGTAGTGAGGATATTTTGATGATATTGTTTCAATATCTTCACAGTGGTTTGTATATGATTGAGGGTCAGAAAGTGGTGATAGATAGACCGTTCTAAATATAATTTTCTCAAGAGAAGTTAATTTTTTTGATGACCATCTCTTGACTTGGAACTTGATCTGACGTTTCTGTCGCATCGAATCTAATAGTAAAATGGTTTGATCGCTTACCACAGTGGTGTAGGGCACCCGGGATGACATAGCAGGCGTGTGGAGAGACAGATTGGCCGAGTCCAGCGTGATCTTTGCGATCATCTGCAGGCGGTGCTCCAGCCAGAACACCTCTGTCACATTGGGTCCCCACAGAACATCCAAGTCGCCTATCTTGAAACTGTTGGCAAAACAAATATATGTTACATTAGTGCCTGGAAGAAATTAATATAAAGGGTTTTAAATTGCAAAGGTTCTATATAAGTTTTCACTTCAATAATCGCTGCCTATAACCAAATAAAGGTCCATTTACACACATCGATCGTCCAGTTGATCACCCAGACATCTCCGAAAAATTGAAATTGTAGTTGAGTACGCAATTATATGTAAAAGTGTACCCTCTATCTGCTAAAATACATAGATGACGCATCTTCTTCTTTGTGTGCCGTATCAGGTCCCCCCGACGTTGGCGATCACTTTTGAAAATGTCTCTGTCATTCTCGTATATTTCGCAGCTGTTTGCGCATTTTTATATGGGATTGATTGGGTATTGCATTCGCAGACTTGGTGGGTAGATATGTCAAAATCCTGAATTTATCCCACCTACCTAATCTTTCCTTCCAAAATGTGACCATAAAAATTGTTGCAAGAAAGTACTCAACTTTGGAGAGGTGACAGTGTGCTTTTTGCTGCTCAGTACAAAATAACATCTCAGACAGGGCGCATGTATCGTAACAGTGAGAAGTGTACACCAAAACTGGAGATCAGCGAGGCCCCATCTGCAACGGCTAGTCCTATTTTCCTTATTCCAATCTGTGCTTATCTAATTTTTCAAAAGCACAGATCTGAACTACCGACTGACTATCCATCAGGTTTGCGAGTGTATGCTATTTAATCGTCCCGTATAACTTAGCGATTTCACGTAGTTTCGGGACTGGTCCTTCGAGGGCTGCATAGGCTTTGCTCTGCAGCAATTACCGCCAATTAACAGTGGAGTCGCAGTTTCGCGATACCAGCAGCCAAGATATTTGTCTCCTACCAGGCCCTCGGCGACCCTCTATCTTGCCTTTAAATATTAAATGGAGCAAGTGATATTTCTCCCCTCGAAGTATGATGATCGGTCAGAACCACGGCATAGCGCTTGGGTCCCACCTGGGCGTTGCGTGTTCGATTCCTCGGCTGGCTAAGTCCTCCATCACAACACAAGCAACACTTTCGGCTTTCTGTGGTGGTAGTAGGAGATTTTCAATGGATGGTTTATTCGTAACTCGGGAATGTTGGTCTTTCTTTAAAAAAAAATTAAAAAAAAAAAATATGACCTAGATATGAAATTTTCCTGATTTTTATTAATGCAAGCAATTCTCTATCTGCTCTAGCCCACCTGCGAATTTCTGTGTTGGTCATCATGTCGGCCCATGGGACCTTGAGCATTCTTCGATGAAGCCACATTTCAAAAGCCTCTAACCTGTTCATGGTATTTACTTTCAAGGTCCATATTTCACATCCATAGAGCAAGACCGACCACACATAACATTTTAGCATTCTCTGCTTAGTTTTAAGCTGATATTGGCATTGCAGAAGAGGGATTTCATTTTAATGAACGCAGTTCTTGCTACTTCAATTCTGCACCTAACCTCCACATCTGGGTCAAGAGTATCCGTGAGAATACTGCCGAGGTATATAAATCTTTCCACCTTTTCGACATTGCAACCATTTAACTGTATCACTGATTCAGAGTGATCTAGTCGTCCAAATGTCATCCATTTAGTTTTATTGACATTGATTGTTAGGCCCAGTTGCTCACCAGCATTATTAACTATGGCAAAGAAAACCAAGAGAATTCTAAATAGGTCAAAATTCGAGCACGACCAACAGATCAGCAGAAAGCTGACTGCATGCCCGCATGGCAGCAGGCAATTCTGGTCGCTTGCGGGCTCAATAGGTCGCAATTTCTGCAAATCCAGTCTGCCACCTCTTACCAGACCTGACGGCTCACTAGCAAACACCGCCACCGAAAAGGCTAACTTATAAGTTAAAATGTTTGCGGATAACTCAACCCTCGATGACCAAGGTGCTGTCCCGACGTCAGTTCCTCACTGCGGTTTTCGTATGAAAAAGCTGAGGATCCGGCATCGGGAAGTACTCCATGTTTTACGAGGGCTTGATGTTAATAAAGCTAGTGGGCCTGACGGAATACCTGCCCTGGTACTGCAAAGGTGCGCTGCAGAAATAGCTCCAATTTTGACGAAGTTTTTAAACTGTCCCTGAAGACTGGCTCTGTGCCCTCTGGTTGGAAAAAAGCGGTTATCCATCCTATTCCAAAGAAGGGGGACCGCTCCAACCCGGCCAACTACCGCCCCATAGCGATCACATCAGTTCTGTCTAAGGTGATGGAACGTGTGATCAACGACAAACTGCTCACATACCTCGAGAAGAACAAAATCATTAACGACCGTCAATACGGATTCCGGCGGAACCGCTCGTGCGGTGATCTTCTCGCGTATGTGACGCATGTTTGGGGGCGATGCCTGGAACGTTTCGGTGAGACCCAAACGGTTGCACTGGACATCTCCAAGGCCTTTGACCGGGTTTGGCACCGAGGACTTGTCAACAAACTGCATTCTTACGGACTTCCCACATCCTTGTGTACGTGGATTGCCGACTTCTTGAGGGAGAGGTTGATTCAGAGAGTAGTCGATGGTTTCACCTCTTCCTCACACTCAATAAATGCTGGCGTCCCACAGGGATCGGTTCTGTCTCTGACTTTGTTTTTGTTGCACATCAACGACCTTTTGTCATGTGCACCAATTCATTGTTACGCGGATTGGTGCACATGACAAAAGTACAGTTCATGATAGCTTTTTGTTTGACAAGCCCCCAAAGGGCTCACAAACTCCAACAGCTCGTAAGACTTTGAAGCAAAGGATGGACGGTTACCTCGAGAGTGTTTTCTCTTGGGGTAAAAATAATCTTGTTGAATTTAATGTTTCAAAGACCCAATCTTGTCTGATTATGTCTAAAAGGGATCGAAATGAAAATCTAGTCGCTTTCAACGGAAGCAATCTTCCGAACAGGCCCTCCATTGATATGCTTGGTGTAACCCTAAGTGACCAGCTCAGGTATGGGGGCTCCATCGAAGCCAGAGTAAAGTTAGCCTCCCAAAAACTGGGCGTACTGTACAGGGCCCGCAGATACTTTAATAGTACACAACTGCTAACCCTGTACAAATCGCAAGTGCGCCCCACGGTTGAATTTGGCAGCCACCTCTGGTCTGGAGCTCCAAAATACCTGAAAAATACCCTCGACTCTGTGCAGAAACGGGCGGTCCGTTTGATAGATTCTCCCATCTTAACAGACGGATTGCAATCTTTAGAGCACAGGCGTCGGGTGGGAGTGCTATCCTTGTTCTACCGGTATTACAATGGAAGATGCTCCGAGGAACTAGCATCATTGATCCCTTCGGCACCGGTGCATAGTCGGGAAACACGCCAAACGCGTGCCCAACATTTGTACACAGTTGACATTTGTCACATGAGAACGGGTCGTTTCTTCGACTCGTTCTTGTGTTCAACAGCTCGGCTGTGGAATGATTTGCCGGCCTCTGTGTTTCCTCCTTCCTACAACATGGGTCTCTTCAAGACCAATGTTCATTCCTTCCTCTCCTCAAAAAGACCCTCCACACAGCATCCCAGATGACATAGGCCCTGAGGGAAATTATTTTCCTCAGGGCCTCCTGTGTGGAGTTAAAGTAAAAAAAAAAAAAAAATTAACAAGGTTATCGATACGTTCAGCTAGTAATACAGTATCATCTGCGTATCTTATGTTATTAATGACAACCCCGTTGATCTTCAGACCTTTCTCAGTATTACTTAGGGCTCTTTTAAAGACAGTTGGAATAGAGATTAAACAATAGTGGCGACAGGATACAGCCTTGTCGTACTCCACGCTGAATGGCAATTGCATTAGATCTCTCATTCCCATGTCTTATTTCTACTGTTTGGAACCAATACAGGTTTTTAATGAAATTCTGGTCTTTTGTGTCAACGTTACAATCCGCAAGCATTTTCATTAGGTCAGCATGTTTTACCCTGTCAAATGCCTTTTCGTAATCAATAAAACAGGCAAAAGCTTCCTTTCTTTGACGACACATAAACACCACCAAATCAATTATAATGCAAAAAAACTTGTAGTAAATTAAACAAAATGTTGATGCTTTCTGGGTCACTAGTCATCATCACTCTTAGCTCTACAACCCCTGGTGGGTCTTGGCCTCCTCAAGAGTCTTCCTCCACTCATCTCGGTTTTGTGCCAGCTCTCTCCAGTTTGGAAGCTCCAAGATAGATATGTCTTTGAGGACGTTGTCGCTCCATCTTAGTCTTGGCCTTCCTAGGCTCCTTCGCCCTATTGGTCTTGAGTTCAGCAGGGACTTCGGTGCTTGATGCTCGGTCATTCTCTCCACATGACCCAGCCACCGAAGTCTTCCCAGTTTTATAAATTTTGCGACGTTTAGCTCCTTAAACAAAGTATAGAGCTCATTGTTATAACGTCTGCGCCAAAATTCATTTTCTAGAACCGGTCCGAAGATGCGCCTCAAATTTTTTCTTTCAAAAACGTCCAGTGCTCGCTCATTCCTCTTAGTTAGTACCCAAGTCTCAGCTGCGTACGTAAGTACTGGTCTGATAAGTGTTTTGTACACTAATATATTCGTGTTTCTGGACAGCAGTCTGGACTTTAATTGGTTTTGTAGGCCGAAATAACAGCGATTTGCATTCACTATGTGCTTCTGGATCTCCTCTGTGGTATTATTGTCGTTTGTTATCAGGGAGCCTAGGTATGTGAATCTTGGTACCGTTTCGAAATTTTGGTTTCCACATGAGAGAGTTGGGATTTGTTGGGTGCATCCTACAGCCATGTATTTCGTCTTTTGCTGGTTTACTACGAGACCCATATTTTTGGCAGAGCTTTCAAGATTTATAAAGGGGTCACTAGTAGGATATTTCAAAATGTCATACTAATGTGCCAGACCATTATGTTTTACTTTATAGCATATTTAAAATGTAAATCACAGACACATGTAAATAATATGGTGAGCATTCGAATATTGTTTTCCTCATTATCTCAAAACTTAGTATTTGGAGATGTCTGTCTAATCAACTGACAATCGATATCCGTGAAGGCACAGTTCTGTATAAGTCCTTAAGTGATAGAACAGTGCAACTAACTGACTAACCACCGTAGTGTTCTACAATATGATCAATCTCAGCCTTGAGCTCTAGGAAATTTTTAAGCGTTCGGTTTGGAAATTTCCCGCCCTCATTAAAAAATCATAACTTCGAATTTTAATATGGAGTAATATAAACCGCTTATGGTGTTAGAGAGTCATTGAATGTACCCATATGTTTAAATTTTTTTTGGGTAAATTAAAAAAAACTGTTAAATTTATAAACACGGGAAGTCTGCATATTTATTTACATTAAAACTGCCTTAGGTGATACTTATTGGGAGAATATTAAATACTAGCTGGTACCCGGCATGCGTTGCTATGCCATTTAATAAAAAAATTGTTTCTCCCTGCGTGTCCTTTCCCATTCGTCCAGTTCCCCTTCCTCTCCCGCATCCCCTTCCCCTCTCGCATTCTCACTCTCCTCCTCCCCACTCTAGTCCCCCCCTTCCCCGAGTTCCCCTCCTCCCTCCCAGCATCCCCTCCCCCCTCCCGGGTTGCGTATTTCCAATCCCTAACGCGGTTGAGTCACTCTAGCGACTGAGCCGCGTTAGGGATTGGAAGGCGTAAATCGCCTTACAAACACTACCGCATTTCAGTCGCGCTAGTGACTGAACCGCGTTAGGGATTGTTATGCATAAATCACCTTACAAAAGCTATACCGATTCAGTTACCTACGCGCTTCGTTGCTCTATCAGTTTCTGTGAGGGCGATGACCGTAATTATAGAGAGGTCAGCAGAGAGGATGGACAGCGTTTTTTAGTTAGCATTTTTTTTACATTGGAAATTTATTTTAAGTTAAAAAACACGCGGGTTTTTTTTTTAACTGAGGGTGACGACCGTAATTATAGAAGGGTTGCTAGAGTGACTCAACCGCGTTAGGGATTGGAAATACGCTCCCGGGTTTCCCTCCCCCCCGCCCCTCCAGCAACCCCTCTACCCGAGTTCCCCTCCCCTCTCCCGCATTCCATACATTCATTCCCAGTATATTCAGTTCTCCACCTATTGCAATTTTTATACAAATTTCATAATGCCAGAGCTCACCAGTAGGTTTATACAAACCTTGTCCTGACAATAACCAACAAAAATTTTTTTTTATCCAATTTGGTGCAGTCATGCGCGTACATACATTTCAGCAATTCATTTTTAACTACGACGCCTTGAATAAAATTTCCCGTAAATATATCAAAGTAGTTACCGACAATGATTTGTTTTGCTTTTCGTCTAGACTCGTAAGTAAAATAGTTAAGTGAGTAAGAAATATTTACCCAGCAGTGCTCTGGTTCTTCTGCAGCAGGTGAGTGTGGTGCTCCTCTCCTGGCTTGTAAGGGTTGAAGATGCGGATGTCCACATCGCTGGAGACTATCAACTTGGCCGGGGCACCGATGGCCTCGCAGGCGTGCATTGACCCATATGTCTGGGCCTGAAAACCTGGAGCGCATCTGAAAATACGGGATATAACAGGTATTGAGACAATGCATTCATTCATATAACAGGTATTGAGACAATGCATTTATTCATATAACAGGTATTGAGACCATGCATTCATTCATATAACAGGTATTGAGACAATGCATTCATTCATATAACAGGTATTGAGACAATGCATTCATTCATATAACAGGTATTGAGACAATGCATTCATTCATATAACAAGTATTGAGACAATGCATTCATTCATATAACAGGTATTGAGACAATGCATTCATTCATATAACAGGTATTGAGAAAATGCATTCTTTCATATAACAGGTATTGAGACAATGCATTCATTCATATAACAGGTATTGAGACAATGCATTCATTCATATAACAGGTATTGAGACAATGCATTCATTCACATAACAGGTATTGAGACAATGCATTCATTCAAATAACAGGTATTGAGACAATGCATTCATTCATATAACAGGTATTGAGACAATGCATTCATTCATATAACAGGTACTGAGACAATGCATTCATTCATATTACAGGTATTGAGACAATGCATTCATTCATATAACAGGTTTTGAGACAATGTATTCATTCATATTCAATTTGGGAGGTGGGTATGGATACCGCCGCCTCGGGAAACATTTACTAGATAACCGACACCTCTGCCATAGGTCACCAGAAGTGGTTCGCTACGTTTGGTGATTTTGCAGGGGTGCCCAGGTTCATGGGGTGAAGTTTGTTTGGGTCTTGGTGGTGGATGCGTCTACCCACCAGCTGCATGGCAGGCCGGATCGGGAGAGAATAGTTGAGGGGGTCCCTTTGATTTCTCCAGCCGTACCCTCTCGGAACATCGCCTAGCACCGCAGTGGGAGGTGTGGATTCATACATCCGTCACTCCTGGACAGACTGACCCCCAGATTCCTACCCACCCCTAACACCCTTTTGCTTCCCAGAACTTCCTCTCCTTTCTTTCCTAAAAAAACCCTCCGCACAGCATCCCCAAAGATGACAGCAGGGGTGCCTGGGTTCATGGAATAAGGTTTGTCTAGGTCTTGGAGGCGGATACGTTTGCCTGCGTGGCGGGCTGGATCGGAGGAGACTGATTGAGGGAGGTCTTTTGACCTCTCCAGCCGGATTCTCCCGACCCTTCGCCTTGCACCGCAGTGTGAGGAATAGATTCATACGTCCGTCACTCCTGGCCACACTGACCCCCAGATTCCTACCCACCCCTCTTATCTTTTTCCTTCCCATATCTTCTTCTCCTTCCTTTTCCTTAAAAAACCCTCCACACAGCATCCTCAAAGATGACATAGGCCCCTAGGGAAATTGTTTTCCTCGGTGCCTCCTGTGTGGAGCTAATGTAAAAAAAATAAAAAAAAAACATAGGCCGTGAGGGGAATCATTTTTTTAAACCTTCTTATAATACGTTGCACATCCCGTAGAAAAATTTTCTGTTTCATAAAATTTTATTTTTATCTCTTAATAGTAAAGTGATTGCGGATTACGTGTGCGACTATCCCCGTACGCTGATGTCGCATGACGTTTCACTAAAACATGCATTGCGTCGAAATGTGCTGCATGCTGGGATAGATTGCGTTAAAAAAGCCAGCGTTGTAAAAGTTAAAAGAATGACATAAAATCTTTGTGAAACAAAGAGATAACAATGGTTGTTGATAAACTTACTTGCAAGAAACCAGCCCCAGCTTCTTTTCCACACATATTTGTGAGCAGGCCCCCAGAGAGCAGGGGGACTTGGTGCAGTCCACCTCGTCAGACATGTCACCGCAGTTGTCCTCATCTACAAATAACAATAATTAACTTAACCACTCAGGCATTTTGCGATTATGCAAGTTTTTTGTCTTAAACGAACTGTCAGATTTATAAAAACTTTGTGTTATTTTCGCTTCGCAATTAAAGCTCTGTAAATGAACCATTTCTGAACGTAGCCGAATACTAAAAACTATTTTTGAAAAGTTATGAAATAAGCTTTCAAATTGTATTATTACAAATAAATATTAACTGGTAATTAAGGTGTAACTCTAAGTGACCAGCTCAGGTACGGGGGCTCCATCGAAACCAGAGTTAAGTTAGCCTCTCAGAAACTGGGCGTACTGTACAGGGCCCGCAGATACTTTAATAGTACACAACTGCTAACCCTGTACAAATCGCAAGTGCACCCCACGGTTGAATTTGGCAGCCACCTCTGGTCTGGAGCTCCAAAATACCTAAAAAAAAAACCTTGACTCTGTGCAGAAACGGGCGGTCCGTTTGATAGATTCTCCCATCTTAACAGACGGACTGCAATCTTTAGAGCACAGGCGTCAGGTGGGAATGCTGTCCTTGTTCTACCGGTATTACAATGGAAGGTGCTCCGAGGAACTAGCGTCATTGATCCCCTCGACACCGGTGCATAGTCGGGAAACACGCCAAACACGCGCCCAACATTTGTACATGGTTGACACATTAGTCACATGAGAACGGGTCGTTTCTATGACTCGTTCTTGAGTTCAACGGCTCGGCTGTGGAACGATTTGCCGGCCTCTGTGTTTCCTCCCTCCTACAATATGGGTCTCTTCAAGACCCGTGTTCACTCCTTCCTTTCCTCAAAAAGACCCTACACAAAGCATCTTCAAAGATGACATAGGCCCTGAGGGAAGTTATTTTCCTCAGGGCCTCCTGTGTGGAGTTATGTAAAAAAAAAAAAAATTAACATTTGTAAATATTAAAATTTAGAATGCAAACATAAAAAAATTGTAAAAATGACTCAGGTGATGATTTTATGTGAAAATGGTACTAAAATCACGGATTATGTAAAAAAAAAAACACTTATTCTATTCTATAAATGTATAATAAACAATTTTATCACTTCGCTTTTTTATCATTTCATACAATAATATTTAATAAAAATTAACAATGTCTAACAGACAGCACAGCATTTTGGCGGATGAAAACTGTTTCTACAAAATAAGTCTTTTTTATGTACTTCAATTTTTTTATGGATAACTTTGAATAGAGATGTGAAACTTGATTCAATATGGATCTTCTACTTTTTGTTTTAGGGTTGTCACTAGAACAATAACAGAGTTATAATGATTTCTGTGGAAACACATGCATCAGCGTGAATACACTCTCATTGTTCTTGACTGCTATTGTCAGTGGCGGCTCGAGCACTTCTTTGATGATGGGGATTGACATTTTTTATGTAACCGTAATCTCACCACCCGTTTCTACGGGTGTAATATAAAGGTATAATATAAAATTTCTTAACCTTTTCCCCGCGTTAAACTACTGCGTATTTTCAATACCCATACGCGGTACATGTTTTCAAATACCTATCCATCCAATTTTATGTCAAATTACAGCATATTATGGCATGATTTATCATACTATATAAACAGATGAGATTATTATCTACAATTTGAAAACAAATCGTCGTCTGTAAACACTCCTAGATGTTTATAAAAACAAAAACATTAAATTCCATACAAAAACATACCCATGTTATCTTAAAGGCGGCGCCATTTATCCGCGTGCTTGTACTCAGGACACTGCGTTGATAGACTCAAGTGGTACCTCAATCACTTATTATTATTAATTCGTATAAACAAGTTCTAAAACTTCTGATGACACTTAAATTAATAAAATTTTTATGTAAAGTCAAAATCACAGTTTCACAACACAAACAAACGTTTAGAATACGCGCGATCTCAACAATAAATGTTATCGACGCTTGTCCAATATGGTCAATCGGAATCGCATGCGCAAACTGCGAATTACTACTAGCGCCATCTGTTGACTAAATTGTGAACTATGGCACTCAAAGGCACGAGGACACATTCACTTGACTATAGATGTTTTTTACAAAATACAATTTTAGTTTCGAAATATGCCTGAAGATGTCAGCATCGTGATAGTTACACGAATGTCCTAGCGAGCAGGAAAAAAAACTGTGACATAGGAGCGCTGTGATATCGGCAGTCGAAGTTAGCATAACAAGGGCTGATACGGGTGCGTGTGAGGCATGGCTTTTGCCATATCAACTGTTGTTACGATCGCGTGGAAAAAGTAAAAAAAAAATTTATGGTCTAATCTTGCTAATTGGATACTTAAACACAAAATAAAACAAAATGTCTATTTATAAGACAGTACAGTAAAAATTAAGCTTTATCTTGCAAGATTAATATCGAACTTAATTTGAACGCGCGCGGTTCCTGCCCGTAACTCCGCAAACAAATGATTCATAGGGGATTCAAAGAATTGTCCCCATGGTATTTGAATTCACATACGAGTGCGCATGCGCAGTTGCATACGATCGCAGTTGAAACAACGCAAGGAATCCATGGGGATAGCTTGGATCGTCCCCTAAGTGTGCATTATATTCTGCGTTCTGCGCACTGAGAATAGTTCGCTGTACGTGCGTCGGGTCTTTTAAAATCATGCGGAATATTTTTTTGTACTTTATTTCTGCAAATGTTTATTACTTTTATGTTTAAAGAATTCATTCATTTTGGTGAAGACAAAGCATCAACTGTTATTTCTTTCAGTAGGTTTCGAGTGTAACTGGTGGGGACTGTCCCCATTGTCCCCCTGTGAAGAACCGCCACTGGCTATTGTTATACTGTCGTGTAAACACGCTTACGGGTCAGAGTGGTTAATAAGTAAAACACAGATACATATACATAATATTTGATTAATGGTGAGCGTTTTAATATTGTTTTCATCATTATCTCAAAACTTAGTATTTGGAGACGTTTGGCTAATCAACCGGATGATCGACATTATGCATGCATTTTTATAAAACTTGAACTGATATGTAATACTAACGATTGCAGGTGAGATTTTTGGAAATGCAGTGGCTGTTAGTGCACCTGAACTGGTCCTTTGCGCAAAAACCTCTTTCTTTACCTGAAAAATAAACAAATTGTTAATTTAAATTGTCTAATAAACTAACTAACTAACCATCACGCCGTTTCTCCGCAGGGGTAGGCAGAGAGGACGGACCGCCAAACATCGCGGTCTTGGCACACATTCCTTGCCTCGTTTACATTCATACAACGTCTCATACATTCTCTTCTATTATTCTGACTCTTGACATGGCCCGACTCAAGTACCTAATTCACTTGGTCGTGCCATGTCTTTCTTGGGCGTCCTCGACTTCTTCTACCATTCACATTTGCGTCATATATTCTTCTTACACTCCTTTCCTCGTTCATTCGCTCTACATGCCCAAACCATCGGAGCGTTCCTTTCTTGATCTTACTCATCACGCTTACATCAGCCTTGCATTCTTTGCGGATTTCCACATTTCTCACAAGATCATACATGGTTTTACCACACATACGCCTCAGGGATCTCATTTCTACAGCGTTCAGTCTACTTTCATCCTTCCTCTGCCAGTTCCATACCTCACTGCCATACATCAGGGTAGGTACCAGTACTCCATTATGGACGGCTAATTTCGCGTCTTTGGACAGTTTTTTGTTGGTGCCAACGGCGTTCAGTCCTCCATTAATAGAGTTACCTGCATTCACCCTTCTTTCAATATCTCTATCAGCCTTCCCATCTCTCGTAAATGTCTAATAATATATATAATATATGTCAAAAGAAAGAAGAGAAAGGGGTGACTTGATTGAGACTTTCAAAATTTTATTCGGACATCCAAGAATTGCCGACAATTTAATGTTAAAATAAGCAACGAAAGTGAACAATTCATTTGGGCTGCTAATGCTGTTGTCTACAGTGTGAGCCTGAATTTCTTTGACTGCTATTGCAGCCAGCTGCACTCTAAGGGTTAAGATTACTGATAACGAAAAAAAATAAAAACACACTCATATTTTACAAGACGTATTATAAATGTTATAGTCACTTTAATTTTTTGTCGTTTTGTATGAAAATAATTTATAAAAAATTCCCAAATTTTCTTATTTTTTTTTAAATCGCAGTCGGAAACTTTGATTTTAAAAAGGTATGCAATTTATTATTTTGAAGTTAACTTTTAGACCTGAATATAAAGTGTAGTGATATCTCTTTCTATTACCATTAAGATCATATTTCTCACCATGATAGTAAGGGAGACACAACGATTTCTATGAGACCTATATGAGTTGTTCCCAAAAGCGAACAAATTAGCCTGAGGGGTTACACCGTAAGTTAGCAACATTATTGAAATAAGAAAGAATACTTATCATACTTATTATAGTACACGCTGCAACATTTTCATCAGAACCGTCTCGGCAATCATGAATTCCATCGCACAAGCCCTGGAGGGGTATACACTTGTGGTTGCCACACCTGGAACACAGCACATAACATATTTATACTACACGCCAGACTTTAATGCCGACCTGAACTTGATACGATCCATTCTCACGCAGGTGCAGTCACTTTACTGACAAAGTATATAACAACCTTCCACATAACATTAAACAAATACAAGATACACACAAATTCAAATCGTCACTAAACACTTTCCTTGTTAATAAATGTCATTACACGTTGAGTGAATACCTCACGTAAATGAAATGCCTATTTTTATTGGTATATATATTTGTATTTTTTTTTTTTTTTTCATTTGTATATTGTTATTTTATCTGTATAAACATTGTAATTATAATAAAACAAATAATATTATATAAACATTGTAATTAACCCTAGAAAGATAACCTTATTCTGCCGTACATAAAAGATAACCCTACGCCGCAGAGGCGCATAATATATTAATGATTTTTTTTATTAAATACCTACGTAATGTATTTATTTAGGCGATTATTTTAATGTGTGGTTAAGAGGTAATACCATCGGTGAGAAATCTCGACGGTAGGTATTTTCAAAAATTATCGTTGTCGCATATCGGCGTCTGCGCCTCCTGCCTACCGTCTTCCGCGAATCTCATCGCATGCTTGTTACTAGGTATTCCAATATATTCTGTTTGGATGGCATGTTTCGACTTATTTCGTCGCTAATGAAGTTTTTGACTCGGCTTTAGGGTGTATCGCTCTCCATAGACAGAAAAAAGGGCGCATTATTTTTAAACGCATAAGGTCTCTAAAGTTGCATATGATTTGTAGCTATTCGAAACGTAAAAATAAATAAAATTAGTCTAAACGACCCGAAGTTTATAAAAAACTATATTTCGTGATTTGTAAAAAATAAAATAATGGTCTTTTGTTTTGTAGCAAACTTACTTTTTATTCAATAACGGCAGTACAAAGAACACAAAACATATTTTGTCCAATATACGTAATCTAGTTGTTAAAAATGTAAACCAACTAAAACTAACTAACTAACCATCACGCCGTTTCCCCGCAGGGGTAGGCAGAGAGCATGGACCGCCAAACAACTCGATCTTGGCACACACTCCTTGCCTCGTTCACATATAAGTAACTGATTCACTTGGTCGTGCCATGTCTTCCTCGGGCGTCCCCGACTTCTTCTTTCATTCACATTTACGTCATATATTCTCCTTACACTCCTTTACTCGTTCATTCGCTCTACATGCCCAAACCATCTGAGCGTCCCTTTCTTAATCTTACTCATTACGCTTACATCAGCCTTGCATTCTTCGCGGATCTCCACATTTTTCACATGATCGTACATGGTTTTACCACACATACGCCTCAGGGATCTCATTTCTACAGCATTCAGTCTACTTTCATCCTTCCTCTGTCAGTTCCATGCCTCACTGCCATACATCAGGGTAGGTACCAGCACTCAATTATAGACGGCTACCTTCGCTTCTTTTGACAGTTTTTTGTTGGCGCCAAAGGCGTTCGTCCTCCATTAATAGAGTTGCCTGCATTTACCCTTCTTTCGATATCTCTGTCAAAACTACCATCTCTCAAAACATACTTCCCAAGTACACA
The DNA here is from genome assembly GCA_917880885.1 of Limnephilus marmoratus. Lineage (NCBI taxonomy): Eukaryota > Metazoa > Arthropoda > Insecta > Trichoptera > Limnephilidae > Limnephilus > Limnephilus marmoratus. The sequence goes on from OU862928.1 coordinate 33,299,398, forward strand.
AACTCACCCACCTGCTCCAAATACTCATCATTCACAACTACGTTGCACACTGTTTTCATACTATCTCTTTCAAATACCATGACTTTAGATTTACTTACATTCATCATTAACTCATTCTTCATACATACTTCGATCATCCTAGACACGAGAGACTGTTAAAAATGTAAAAGGGAAAAATAACACGTTTTCTGGATAAAACTAAGATACTAAACAATAATGTACACCAACTGTACTGAATATCCAGGCACTTCCCCACCTTCCTCTTCCTCACTTCCTTCCGCTCCCCATTATCTTCAGCCTCACAACATACCCTAATTGTGGATGCCATAGTCTCACTGGCTCTTGTGCGGTATTCACATAAAAAACAACATTTTTTAACAAAATATAAAAAAAAAAATATATATATATATACAAGGTGTCCGGAAACTCGTAGTACAAGCGGGAAACTGGAGAATCCACATCACATTTGGAGTCGATTTTGTGGTTTAACTTTTTCTGATTTGAGCTTTCGTTCTCGAGTAAATCGGGTCCGAAGTTTGAATTTTTTAGGTTAAATTTGAAAAAAAATTTCACTAGGGGGTTGATTTCAGCTGTGTAATGTCTTATAAAATGCAACGAAGGGTAAACCGGGCTCAAAAAATTTTTTAACCCTTTAGTTGCCGAAAAAATGGAAAAATAGAAAAAAAAATAATATTAAAATCGAAATGTTTAGATCGAAAAAAATAAGTTTTTTGGGTTCTCTACGTGATGTAGATTCACCAGTTTCCCGCTTGTACTACGAGTTTCCGGACACGTTGTATATATATAACGGTTGGGCAAAACTGAATGTTAACGTAGTTTAAAGGCAGCGATTACTTAAAATCTTGCTTCGAATTCAAATTTAACATTATATTTATTGAATGTAGTTTGGCACTATTATAACCTTTTCAAGCATTATAGCCAGCGACCGAAGGAGATACACACACCTTTCCACGTTTTTTTTTTCATTAGCTCCACATATGGGATCCTTAGGAAAAAAAAACCTCAGGGCCTATGTCATCTTTGGGGACGCTGTGTAGGGGTCCTTACAGGGAAAGGAAGGAGAGGAAGTTCTGGGAAGGGAGGTATCTGTCAATGGGTCTAAGGGTGACAGAAGTATGAATCCAACCCTCCCATTAAGGTGCAAGGCAATGGATCGAGAGAGTCCGGGTGGAGAGGTCAAAAGGTCTCCTTCGACCAGTCTCTCCCGATCCGGCCCGCCACGCAGAAGGTGGGCAAATGCAGAGACGTAGCGAATTACATGGGGAGACCTATGGCAGGGATCTTGGTTATCCAATTCACGGGGCGGCGGAATCCATATCCGCCTCCATGAATACAAAGAACATCCAACGCCATAATCCTGGTAAATACGCGAAGCACTTTGTAATAATAATAATAATATATTTATATTATATTTATATAGCGCTGTTTTGTGACATTTCACTTCAAGTGCGTGCAAGTATAGAGTATTTACAAAACAATGACAGAAGAACAAAATTAACAAAGATAGTGCTGTTATAGCACACACGGGACAATAATAATAATAGACAATAGCAGTGCTATTGTATCACAGGACACAACAAGAACTTTAAAACTAAAATATAAAATACTAACAGAAAGGCAGTTTGCGTTTAGAAATGAGAAATATTCTGACATTAATTTATGTGCGACAAATTTGAGTTAAAAAAATAATACGAATTCTTGCACACAAAAAACTTTTTTTTTCTCATTTTAATTTTATAATTTTATTTTTTTTTAATATATTTTTGTAGTATATAGGGATTTAATTATATAATTATATATTTTTTTTATATTTCTGTAGTATATGTAGTATATATTTTTTAAATAATTACCATTAATTACAAGTAATGGTCAGAGTTGCCTCTAAAATGATTAAAAAGATGAGTTTGAAAAATGGGATATATTTATGTCAGAATATTTAGGAAACCGTGGTGAATCAAATGGTGTAAACAAAAAAAAAATTGGTCGAAAACCTTACATGGGATATTTTGTGAATGCAACGACGATATGTTCTCAAGAGTTTTGAGAATAAATATATATTTTTTTTTTACGGTACTAATTTATCAAAAAAAACATTCTTGCATCTATTTTATTGTATACTTGATGTGGAAAATAACATATTTACTATATTAAGCCAAATAATGTACATGCGGATATACAATTGGATATATGCATAATGATAATTATACTAAAAAGGTTTTATTTCTGGGAGTGCAAAAGTCATACAGTTTCATACGTGCTAGAGCTACAAAACTACACTACTTGGATGTTTCTGACCACAAATGTTTAAAAAACTGGCGTAAAAGTACTACCTAATGATGTGTAAGCCCATAGAAGGGTTCTCGAGAAACAAAGAAATGCATTGATTGAAATTGCACAAACGAATTGGTTATGGCGACCCAGCTTGAAATGCTGCAAATGGGTCCAATCTTTGTGGCGTCATTTTTATTTAAAAGAGAACAAATAACTTTGTAAAAACAGCTTTATGTAATCAATATTATCAACATGTTTCGAAAACAGAGTGTTCTTCGTCAGGATAAGATTAATATTAAAAGACAAACAAGTATAGGCATATGAGAATTATAGACAAAATATTAAAGGTAGAGGTGATTGATTACTTAAAAATATCACAAAATGCAATTATATAAAATAAAATATAAAAATTATTTTTAAGTTAAATACCGTTATAGTATGCAAAGTCATTGGAGAAGCTGTGTGGAGGTTATTTTTAATGAAAGGAAGGAGAGGAATTTCTGGGTAGGTAAAAGTGTGAAATGATGGTGGAGAGAGTCCGGCTGTAGAGATCAAAAGATCTCCCTCTTCCAGTTTCTCCCAATCCAGCCCGCCACGCAGTAAGTGAACAAAATCATCCGCCACCAAAACCCATGCAGACCTCACCCGTGAACCCGGGAACCCATGCTCAGTCACCAAACATAGCGGACCACTTGGGGTGACCAAGTGGCGGGGGTGTTGGTTATCCAATAAATGGTTTCCGGGGCGATGGTACCTAAAACGCCTCCCAAATTGAAAATTTATTATAGTACTTGACATAAACAATTTTAATTTTGCACAATTTTAGCATGAAAGCTCGGTCAGTATTGGTATACCGCGATGAGTCACTAAACAGAAAAAAAACGAATAAAAAATATCGATTACACGGGCAAGGACAACACTAGTCTACCGATAAAATTCGTTACATCACTACTTCGCTTTATATGTATGTATTTGTCAAAACCCTCGTTCCCCGGCCCCCCTCAGGAGAAATGAGCGAAAGGGACACCTGCACGTCGGGCCGAAAATACCTAAATAAAATCTTCGAAATCGATGTTTTGTATTCCCCATTTTTCTTCTCCAAAACTTGACGAATTAAAAAAAAATTTTTCTCTAACTGTATTAAAAGAAAATATTCTATGTCGGTACGTTTTGCTTTTTTTCAAAATACATTGTTTAGTTTGTTTACTGAACGTTTTTTGATGGCGTTTAAATTAGGCAATTTTATTCATTTTTGGAAGGTCCTAACTTCTATAAGAAGTAAATTATCAAAAAAAGCAAAACGTACCGACACGCTAGTGGTCGATATCTATATTATGTAAAAAAAATTTTGCTCTAGGGTCAAAATCCAGAGAGATAAACGGGGAATACGTTTGTATGGAAAAACGCCACTAGTATTTCCTCTTAATGAACTAATAATAAAAAAAACTTTTTTAGTGAAATTATTTATTTGTTTTAAACATTAAACTTAAATCAAAAAACCTCTAGAAAAAATCAACAAAATTGACCCTTTTCTGTTTACAGGAAAATATTATCACAAATTTATATCTTTTTTTTATAAAACTAATTAAACTATTTTAATTTACTAATCAACTATAAAATAATCAGTCAAAACTATAATTATTTCGCTAAAAATTTGGTTAGAGGTATTCAAAGCAAACATCTTTTTTGTAAACTGTTTTTTTGCATTTGGCGCAAGTCATCTTTGACATTCTTTTTTTTTACTTAAGCAAAAGCTGCAATACCGACTTTTCTTGGCTGGAGGTTCTTCTTCATTATCTCTAGAGCTCTGCACATCCGGATTCGGAAGAATATTGGTGATTTTGTCTCGCACACGCTTGAGCAAAGTAGGAGCTTCGAGTCTTTCCTTCATCCACGGTTCAGATAACTGAGTGCTTAACTTTTTCATATATTCCCTTCTATTTAGAGGCTTTTCATTTTTCGTTAGAACGTTGTGACAGTATATGACATAAGAATTGACGAATGCCATGTTCAGTATGCCATAAAGCATAGCCATTGGCCACCTATTGGTTTTCTTGAACATTACATTGAGGAACACATTTGATCGAATGTGTCCATCCCGCCTATTCCAGGCTCTGAAGATACTGGTGAAGTTATAATGACTTCATTTTGTGTATCATTCAATTCTTCTGGCACCTCATCATCGACGAATTCATCTTCATAGTCACTCCGCATTTCATCTTCACTCACATGATCTTCTCTTTCACTGCCACTTTCCTGATGTCCATCATGCTCGTTCTCTTCTTCTTCAGCCATAAATCTCAATATTGCATCATCAGATAGTATTCTTCGGCTAGTCATGATGAAGGTAAAAAAATTTCATGCTAAAACAACAAAAATATACCTATAATAAACATGTATTGTAAGTATAAACAAATTTATACTTTTACTAAAAGTCACTCAAAAGATAACCATACGCCTTCGGAGCGCATTACCTGGTCATAACTGCAAAAATCTGGTACTTACCGCGTAAAAACGGCCGTCTCGTGCACCTGTGCACCGACGACTGAGCTAACAAAAAAGGACAGCTAGATGCGCGCGGTCATTAGAAAGAGATAGCGTTTTCTTACCGTCGCGGGCGCCTCTGAGGCGTAGGTTATCTTTCTAGGGTTAAATAAATGTGGTTAGCTGGAAGAAATGGGGTCTACCCATAAGCTACACCTTTTGTAATTTTTATTTTACAATAAATATTTTTTGATTTGATTTGATTTTTTTTTGATTTACAATGACTGTAAATGAAGAAGACAGATGCGTAAAGCATATGTACGAAAGAGAAAGGTGTGGGCGAGGAGGCATGCCGCTTTACAGACCTTAAACTCGCCTATTGCAACGATTTCTGTATCAACGTCAGGTCGGCATTAACGTTTGTAACGCTTGTAATATAACTTAGAGGTGAAACTTAACTAAGAGGTGAAACTTAAAATGTAAATCGAAGATTGAAACAACCTGTTAAAAGCAATGAATAGCTACGATTGCCCTCTATAAAAAAACTCTGAATACTTTGATCCAAAGTTTGTAAATATGAATTTTCGTAATATATTTTACAATTTTTGATTTTAACCCAATAGCTGCCCAAACAAAAACATTGTTTCACTACTGTACGCCAGCCATTTCAGTGATTTTTAACTTGTCATTTAAATTAATCTTTATAGCATTGTCCTTGCCCTTGAGGGCTTTGTTTATATTAGACACTCATAACTGATATCTATACTACATACTTCATACAATATTTATCCTCAAATGTGTCCCGTAATCTACTTTTGAGATAAATAATAAACAGACAGATTATAATCGGAACCCGCTAGCCCGCCATAGCGGTGACGCACTAACACAAATAAACAAGCTGGTATATTATACACTTACGTCATCACATAATCATATCAATGGTGTTGGACAACGATACTTCAACTGTTTTTATATTTGACATAGCACTACATTATTTTGAATTTTATTAATGGGGTCGCTTATTCCAGATGGAAAATCATTAAATTGGATATGATTTTAGATTTTCACGGCCAAAAATATTTTTGTTATTTGTTTTTGGGGTGTTATGCCGTGTTGCGCTACCTCCTCCTTTAGCCAAGGTTTCGGACAGCGTTACAGTGTCCATCATCAGGGCAGATGTGTCACACATTGGCTAAAGGAGGAGGTAGCGCAACATGGCATAACACCCCAAAAACAAATAACAAAAATGATGGATGATTGGTTTAAAATTTCACGGAATTCACAGTCCAATTTCCTGACGAAGTTCTTTGGGTAACTTCATTCTCCATAGGCTCATCTTCATTGTCACTAAGTTGCGTTATAAAATCCAAGTCATCATCACTTTCCTCAATTTCAGAGTCAATATCGAGGACGAATCCTCTTGTGTCTTCTTCACTGAGATCGCGTCTTGACATATTTAGGGATATTAAAAATAAAGTTTCAAAAATGATTGTATAAAAGTACACACGAACTGAAATATCAAACTAAATTTAAAAAAAAAACACACTTAATTCTCAAATCGGGAATAAAAACTCAAGTCCACATTTCCGCCGAATATCAAAAAACTTTTAGAACCACACCACAGAGAACGTAATAAGAACCACGTGACATCCACACACACGACGCTGCGATGGCGGGAGAATCAAACGACTGCGCCAAGAAATCTGTTGACCTTTTTTGGATGCTGCTTTTCGTAGTATAAACAATTTAAATTATCATATTTTACAAGAGATGTCGCTAAGAAACAGTTCATAATATTTTACAAAATAATATTTAGCCCCATCTACCATTAGAACTTAGAAATATCATCCTCGAAACATTCATACTGGCGATTTACGTGATACGGCGTAGATGGCAGTTGTGGCACGGATCGTTCGTACGCCGATCCGCGTAAATGGCAGCGATTGGGTTAAGTATTTTAGTTTTATCATATTTTAATGGAAAATATTTAACCAGTCAAAGGCCGGAGACGCGAAAATACGGGCGTCATATGCGCATGCGCGAGAAAATAATTCAAATATTTGAATAATATTGTTGACGAAAAACTTTTGGTCTGCGATTTTGACCCTTCTATGTACAGAATTTGTATGAAGAACAGTGTCAGAATCGCTTGCGCCATCATTACTCTAGGTCATAGGTTCCCAACCTTTTTTTGCCCACCGCCCACTTTGAAAATATTTTTTTTTCTAGCGCCCCCCAACTCGTAAATCTGAAACAGCAATTGTCGTCACGATTATATTTACCACAACAGGGGTGGGGGGGGGGGGAGATTGGATGGGGCAAGATGCGTTTTTTAAATTTTTTTATTGTATATTTTATTTGGTGACCGGCCAACTCAGAATGAAACCAACTCAGAAGCACCTGATAAGGTCATTAAAGAGTGATGTTAAAAGAATATTGGTTAAGTTAGGTTAGGGTTACCGGCAATTTTAAAATTATTTTTTCATAGCTTTTAATGACCTTTCTGAGGTGTTTTTGAGATGTTTTAATTCTGAGTTGGCATGGAACCGTACTGAATTATTTTCTTCTTTTTTTTTACTTGGGTTTTATTGCTCAGAAAGATTACACTTGTGCAGTAATTCACGTGACACGCTACAGTGGTATTGTAGACCAATTTCCGTGTTTTGACGTCTAACTTTCCCTTTATCCTACTTTTCTTTTTCTTTTTAATCTTTTCTGCATTTTTTTAATTTAACGTTTCAAAGTTAATGTTTAGTTTTAATTTGTTATAGATTATGATTTCTGAGTATTTAATTTATTCTACTTCAATATTTTGATTTTCTATATTTAGGGTAGTAATTTCGTTGAGTTTCTTCTCTAATACCATGAATTTACTTTTAGTTACATTTATTTTCAGTTTATTCAAAGAAAAAAAACTTTAATATAATAATGTAAGTATTCTTTAAAAAAAAGCTTTTTTTGACCATGCATCTTCGATATTATTTGGTATAATATATAAAAGTGTGTCATCAGCAAAAGTTTGATAGAACAGTACTTTAGGCACTTCACTATATCATTAATATATATACTTAATAAATAGGAGCGGTCCCAACACAGATCCTTGAGGAACTCCGAGGTTTACTTGTTTTTCTTCAGATACAGCATGTCCAATTTTGTTTCTTTGTTTTCTATTTTTAATTTTGTTATTAGTATTTCTCTGTCTATCATTTCAAAAACACGTCTAAAATCCAAGAACACTACTATTGTGATTTTCTTCTGATCCATACTGGTTTTCCTACTGTTGCTGTTTTATAAGAATGTTATTTTTTTCAATAAATTTTCTCATCGGTTCTTTAACTATGGATTCAAGTATTTGTTCATATTTAGGTTATCCATTTATTTTTCTAAGGTCTTCGAAATTTTTAGCATTTATTATTGTGATGACCGTGGCCGGTATCAACATTACTTTCCTGGACTCCGGGTGTGGATCCATCTTCCTCTATATGTGATCTCAGTTTTAGGGAGATTGACACAATAATTAGTCGTAGGTAGACTTAGCGAGTTTATTCCGAGATATGTTACAGGTCGTGCTTCCTACGAAGCGATAATGCAAAGAGGACAGTAGACAGCAATCACACCCTTTTATACGTTCCTCATGCTGTCTCACTCATACACGCATGTCTCTTTCATACCGCAAGACATACGTTCACCACATCTTTGGGCACTGTGTTATTGTGAAAGTTTTCCACGACTGCGGGAAAATTCCCTTTAACACAGATTAATTTATTAGTGCAACTACTTAAATTTAATTATGTCTGTAGTAATTCCAGACGTCGCGTCGATGATTTTTGCGTCATCGTATTAAAATTTCTCATTAAATACTCACTGTAACCTGAAAATATTATTATTCTTTCTTCTTTCCGATGATTGAGAAGAAGTATCTGTGAATAATGAAATACTCTTATTTATGTTTTTGACACTTAGTATTAAATTTGGCTATTTTAGTTTTATCATCTTCAACTCCATCAGGAACCGAACTTCCTTAATGTTTTCCCTCTGTTTGCCACTTATAATTTCTTTAAGTGTAGTCCACATTTTTCTTGATTCTATTTGAGATAATTTTTAGCCTAGAATACGAATTTTTGGTATGTTTTATTTCTGTACCTATACATGTTTCTAAGTTTTTTACAGGTTTCCCACCTTTCTTCTGGAAATTGTATTTTACAGGCTTTATAAGCTGTATTCCTTTGTTTTTTAGAAGATGTAGGGATTTCGTAAGTGTACTATTTATTTGTATCTTTTAATACACTACTAGCTGGTTCCCGGCATGCGTTGATATACCATTTTTAAAGAAATAAATTGTTTCCCTGTTCCCCTCCCGCATTTCCTTCCCCTCCCGCGTTCCCTTTCCACCTTCCCCGCCTACTTACTCCCCTCTTCCACTTCCCTGTCCCGCCAATCCCCCTACCGCGTTCCATGTAATAGTCCCAGTACATTCAGTTTTCAAACATTTCGCGTGCCTCCTATTACAATTTTTTTATTCAAATTTTCGCTTTTCAATCAAAACAAATACTCATTTTTATATATTATAAGAACTATCAATCAAATTTGGTACCTAACATAGGTATCTATTAAAAATATCTATAATTTAAATAATCCATAGATAATTCATTTTTTACAAAAAAAAAAATGTTCAAAAACACAATTCAATTTCGTCAAACGTGTGAAGTTAAAATTATTGTCGTTAAGTTTTCTGAAATTATCCAAGTTTCTGCGCAATTTTCTTAAATTTTCTTTCCGTAAGAACCTTCTACAAAGTATTGGGAAACTTTAAAAAAAGTGAAATGAAGGCGTGACCAAGGGAAACAGGAATTCATTTTATATATAAATACTAGCTGGTCCCGGCATGCGTTGCTATGCCATTTAATAAAGAAATTGTTTCTCCCTGAGTGTCCTTTTCCATTCGTCCCGTTCCCCTTCCGCCTCCCCTTCTTCTCCTGCGTCCTCTTCCCCTCTCGCGTTCCTACTCCGTCACCTCCACCTTCCCTCTCCCCACTCCACTCCCCCCCCCCCCCTTCCCCCGTCCCGCAAACCCTTCTCCCGAGTTCTCCTCCCCTCTCCTAGGTTCCCCTCCCCCCTCTCGCCTTCGCCTTCCACCTTCCCCACCTTCCCTCTTCCCTTTACCGCTCCCTCGTCCCGCCAACCCTCCTCCCGCGTTCCATATATTCAATCCCAGTACATTCAGTTTTTAAACAGCCCGCGTGCCAATTTTACAATTTTTATTCAAATTTCCATTTTTCATGTATATTAAATTTTGTACCTAACATAGGTACCTATCTAAAATATCTAAAATTCTTGATTCGATTCAAACTATCAGGGGAGTACCTACTTTAAATAAATTTATCAACTTAAAGATTTTCAAAAATAGAATTTTATTTAACAATCATTGTTTTGCAAAATGTCATTCTCAACTCAACTCAAACACGCGTACTGTCAAACGTGCAATAGTCGTTTAGGTTAGTAATAGGTTTTCTGAAATTATCGAATTTTCTGCGCAATTTTCTTAATTTTTCTCTCCGTAAGAACCATCCTCGTACTTCAAGGAATATTCTAAAAAAAGAATTAGCGAAATTGGTTCAGCTGATCTCGAGATTTGCGCTTAGCAACACATTTAGCGATTCATTTTTATATATAAGACTAGCTGGTCCCGGCATGCGTTGCTATGCCATTTAATAAAGAAATTGTTTCTCCCTGAGTGTCCTTTCCCATTCGTCCCGTTCCCCTTCCGCCTCCCCTTCTTCTCCTGCGTCCTCTTCCCCTCTCGCGTTCCCACTCCGTCACCTCCACCTTCCCTCTCCCCACTCCACTCCCCCCTCCCCTTCCCCCGTCCCGCTAACCACCCTTTTGAGTTCCCCTCCCCCCTCACACGTCCCCTTCCCCTCCCGCATTCCCCTTCCACCTTCCCCGCCTTCCTTCTTCCCTTTCCCGCTCCCTCGTCCCGCCAACCCTATTCAATCCCAGTACATTCAGTTTTTAAACAGTCCGCGTGCCACCTTTTACAATTTTTATTCAAATTTCCATTTATGCAAGTAATTAATTGTATGCAAGAATTGAAAGATGTGGGATTGGGCGCGAAATTGAATAGTCTGAAAGTATGTTGCCTCTTTTATGCTGATGATGCGGTGCTGATCTCTAACACTATGGAAGATCTACAGTCTCTAGTATCTAGGATGAACGAAGTATGTATGAAGAATGAGTTAATGATGAATGTAAGTAAGTCTAAAGTCATGGTGTTTGAAAGAGAGAGTACGAAAACAGTGTGCGATATATTTGTGAATGATGAATACTTGGAGCAGGTGGATGAGTTTGTTTATCTGGGTAGTATGTTTACGAGAGATGGGAAGGCTGATAGAGATATCGAAAGAAGGGTAAATGCCGGTAACTCCATTAATGGAGGACTGAATGCTGTTGGCGCTAATAAAAAACTGTCAAAAAAAGCGAAGCTAGCAGTCCACAATGGAGTCCTGGTACCTACCCTGATGTATGGCAGTGAGGCATGGAACTGGCAGAGGAAGGATGAAAGTAAACTGAATGCTGTTGAAATGAGATCCCTGAGACGTATGTGTGGTAAAACCATGTATGATCGTGTTAGAAATGTGGATATCCGCAAAGAATGTAAGGCTGATGTAAGTATAATGAGCAAAATTAAGAAAGGGACCCTCAGATGGTTTGGGCACGTAGAGCGAATGAGCGAAGAAAGTAGTGTAAAAAGAATATATGATGCAAATGTGAATGGTAGAAGAAGTCGGGGACGCCCGAGGAAGACATGGCATGATCAAGTGAATCAGATACTTGAGACGGGCCATGTCAAAAGTCAGAATAATAGAAGAGTATGTATGAGACGATGTATGAATGTGAGTGAGGCAAAGAGTGTGTGCCAAGACCGAGTTGTTTGGCGGTCCGTCCTCTCTGCCTACCCCTGCGGTGAAACGGCGTGATGGTTAGTTAGTTAGTCCATTTTTCATGTAGGTATATTAAATTTGGTACCTAATATAGGTACCTATTTAAAATATCTAAAATTCTTGATTCGATTCAAACTATTAGAGGAGTATCTACTTTAAATAAATTTATCAACTTGATTTTCAAAAATAGAATCTGTTTAACAATTTTATTGTTTTGCAAAATGTCATTATCCAACACGCGAACTGTCAAACGTGCAGGTTTTCTGAAATTATCCAATTTTCTGCACAATTTTCTTAATTTTTCTCTCCGTAAGAACCATCCTCGTACTTCAAGGAATATTCTAAAAAAAGAATTAGCGAAATCGGTTCAGCTGATCTCGAGATTTGCGCTTACCAACACATTTAGCGATTCACTTTTATATTATAGATATATTCGTTGTAGGCATTAGTTCATTTACTACTGTTTTCAGGTGTCCTATTAGTTCATTGACTTTTCTGTCTAAATTTCCTTGGTTATCGCAGATCCACTTTTTGTTTTGTAATGCCGTACACAATTTATCCTTATTATAGTTCTTTTTATTCCTGTATATATGTTATACTTTGTGTTCCCTGAGGCTTCAGACTATTATATCTAATTTTGTAATAATTGTTTGAATTCTTCCGCAGCATTAACTTCCGCGTAAAAGTCATTTGAAATTACCAAATCAATCATGGGTTTAGAGTTTTTTCATATTCTTGTATAATTTTTGACAAGTTGCTTCCTACCTAGGCAATTTATGATGATTTGTAATCTTGTGCTTTTTGTATTGAATATTAAAATCTCCACAGATGATTTTCAAGTCTCTTGAATTTATTTGCTAAAGGCTCCATTCTTCAAAAAAATCTAAGAATTTTGTATCATTTTGATTTGGGGAATGATAAATAGCTGCATAGGTTCCCAGCTTAAAATCCTTCAATAGCCAGTAGGTATCCAGGTATTATTTTTATCTAGTACCGCATTTGTTGTGACTTTGTAAGAGATATTGTTTACACACTCACACACATACACTACAGAATTAATGTGATAACTCCACCTATATGCCTGCTAAATGAGTCGCATCTAGTTGTCGAATAGCCCTGAAATGTTGTTTCATTTTGGTTAATTTCTTCAGTAATACAGGTTTCGCTCATCATCTCCATGTACAGTTTGTATTCTTTTAGCATGTCTTCGACTTCTTCGATATGTGCTAGTAAACTAGCTATGGGTTTCTCTGAGTTTCCTACCGCCCCCCTGAAAGTCTGAAACGCCCCCCAATTTTCTCTTTGCCTTCTACCGCCCCCCTGAAGGTCTGAAACGCCCCCAAGGGGGCGTTATCGCCCGCGTTGGGAACCTATGCTCTAGGTGATGCTAAAAGTTTCATTCACCTAGTCACCCTGGAATATTTTTTAAACGATTTCATCCATGACAATGCGCTGTCATAAATTGCCGCGAATTTAACGGTCGCAATAAATGCGTGTATTGCGAATAAAACATCATAAAACCTATTAATTTACGTAATAAATGCAAGTAATGTGGTTTTGGTAGATAGTTTGATGTGTTGTGAACGTGTTTCAGTCAATAAAATATACAATAGCTCAAAATTTATCAACAAAACATTCAATTCAAAATTCAAAGTGGTGGTTTTTTAGTGTTTTTTTGTGAAGTTCCGCGAATTTCCGCGAAATGGCCTGGCCTTTGACGAGTTAAATAGGACGCGTCTCTAGCTTGGAATTCCATTAGAGAAATGTAGTTAGAACCTTTTGCAATGAATTATTAAGCCGCCGCTACCGGATTTCTACTGATTTCTTACATATCTCCCTTAAACATTTGAAGGTTTTAAGCTCTTCAAAAAATATATGTGATTTTGAAAGATAATATCTAGACCATAGGTTCCCAACGTGGGCGATAACGCCAGACCTTCATGGGGGCGGTAGAAGGCAAAGAGAAAATTGGGGGGCGTTTCAGGCTCTCAGGGGGGTGGTAGGAGACCCAGAGAAACCCATAGCTAGTTTACTAGCACATCTCACCACAATACACTCACCACAATACACTCACCACTGAATTAGAAACTGAATTCCAAATAAAAAAAACACTTTGCACAATAAAAATCAACCGCAATCACCGATAAAACGGAACTTAAAACATAAATTAATTTTTTTCAGAGGTCCCATTTATCTTTTTAGATACATAATATCATTTTGAGTTGTCAAGTGTTAAAAATAACATTGCATGTAAGTACATGAACAATAATTAAGATTCATAGGAATTCCAAAAATATATATATACATAAATAATACCAGTAATATTGTCATATGTAATAAAGAATTTGCTAGAGTTCGAAATTTCCCTAGATTTTGCCCTTTTCCCTAAAAAAATATTTTTATCCCCTAGATCTAGGGAAATTTCCCTAGACATAACATCACTGATTCAAAATAACAACTTGAATGTAAATAAACTATCGGTGGGTGAAGACGTCAGACAATCCACCATATATACGGTGCGTTTCGGGGAGTCTTGAAAAATTAAAACTTTGACAATTATTTTAACTATTAAAACTAACCATAAAAATAAAAATAAAAATGCAGTTATTTAAGTTTGAAGGTCTTTATTCATTAAAAAAAATAAAAAAATTGGACTGGAGTTCTCTATTGCTGTTTCTCAGATTTACGAGTTGGGGGGGCGCTAGAAAAAAAAAATATTCTCAAAGTGGGCGGTGGGCAAAAAAAGGTTGGGAACCTCTGATCTAGACATTCCCCATGCCGAAACGCAAATTATATGAAATTCCCTCGATAGAAAAAAATCACAAAGTATGCTCCGAAATTATTATAAACACATTCAATTCACTTATTTTAGAATTTACATGTATGAAAAAATTCAGGGTTTGGTTAAATGCTATTTTAGATGTTCCTCGCGAGATTTTTACTCTATTTTAAATGAGTCGTGTTTTGTTTCATTTTTAGATTTTCACGGCCAAAAGTATTTTCGTTATTTGTTTTTGGGGTGTTATGCCGTGTTGCGCTACCTCCTTCTTTAGCCAACGTTTCGGACAGCGTTGCAGTGTCCATCATCACATCACACATCTGCCCTGATGATGGACATGTAACACTGTCCGAAACGTTGGCTAAAGAAACGAAAAAAGAGTCACGTTTTATAATTTTATCATTTTTAATATTAGCGTGCTTAGGAACAGGAAGGTGGGGCTGGCTATTCAAATCTGGTCACCAAACACAGCTAAAGCCATTTCAAGCAACGTTTCAATTGTGAATGATGGTCTTACGCCAGGGCGGTACTGAGAGTATCTTCCATTCTGGAACGCGTCGCAAATATATTCTATATATTATTTTTAAATGAATTAATTGTGAAATAACACAAATAAAATTTATTTGCCCATGCCGGGACTCAATCCCGCGACCTTCGGATTGAGAGTCAAAAGTCTTACCCCTCGACCACAGCGGCAAATGTAAAAAGAAGATAGAACCTTGTCCAACTAAAGTAACGTAATGCAACTAGTAAAGTGATGTTTGAACCTTGTCCAACTAAAGTAACGTAATGCAACTAATAAAGTGAAGTTAGAACCTTGTCCAACTAAAGTAACGTAATGCAACTAATAAAGTGAAGTTAGAACCTTGTCCAACTAAAGTAACGTAATGCAAGTAGTAAAGTGAAGTTAGAACCTTGTCCAACTAAAGTAACGTAATGCAAGTAGCAAAGTGAAGTTAGAACCTTGTCCAACTAAAGTAACGTAATGCAAGTAGTAAAGTGAAGTTAGAACCTTGTCCAACTAAAGTGACGTAATGCAAGTAGTAAAGTGAAGTTAGAACCTTGTCCAACTAAAGTGACGTAATGCAAGTAGTAAAGTAAAGTTAGAACCTTGTCCAACTAAAGTAACGTAATGCAACTAATAAAGTGAAGTTAGAACCTTGTCCAACTAAAGTAACGTAATGCAAGTAGTAAAGTGAAGTTAGAACCTTGTCCAACTAAAGTAACGTAATGCAAGTAGTAAAGTGAAGTTAGAACCTTGTCCAACTAAAGTAACGTAATGCAACTAGTAAAGTGAAGTTAGAACCTTGTCCAACTAAAGTAACGTAATGCAAGTAGTAAAGTGAAGTTAGAACCTTGTCCAACTAAAGTAACGTAATGCAACTAATAAAGTGAAGTTAGAACCTTGTCCAACTAAAGTAACGTAATGCAAGTAGTAAAGTGAAGTTAGAACCTTGTCCAACTAAAGTAACGTAATGCAAGTAGCAAAGTGAAGTTAGAACCTTGTCCAACTAAAGTAACGTAATGCAAGTAGTAAAGTGAAGTTAGAACCTTGTCCAACTAAAGTGACGTAATGCAAGTAGTAAAGTGAAGTTAGAACCTTGTCCAACTAAAGTGACGTAATGCAAGTAGTAAAGTGAAGTTAGAACCTTGTCCAACTAAAGTAACGTAATGCAACTAATAAAGTGAAGTTAGAACCTTGTCCAACTAAAGTAACGTAATGCAAGTAGTAAAGTGAAGTTAGAACCTTGTCCAACTAAAGTAACGTAATGCAAGTAGTAAAGTGAAGTTAGAACCTTGTCCAACTAAAGTAACGTAATGCAACTAGTAAAGTGAAGTTAGAACCTTGTCCAACTAAAGTAACGTAATGCAAGTAGTAAAGTGAAGTTAGAACCTTGTCCAACTAAAGTAACGTAATGCAACTAATAAAGTGAAGTTAGAACCTTGTCCAACTAAAGTAACGTAATGCAAGTAGTAAAGTGAAGTTAGAACCTTGTCCAACTAAAGTAACGTAATGCAAGTAGTAAAGTGAAGTTAGAACCTTGTCCAACTAAAGTGACGTAATGCAACTCAGATAAGGAGAAGATTAGGACATAGATGGACCCACCTGTAAGAGTCAGGATGGCACACGCCCAGCGCGCACATGCTGTCGTACTCATCCTCGCCGTGTCCGCAGTCGTCTATAGCGTCGCAGCGCCAGGCGTTGGGTATGCAGCCGCTCGAGGGACACGCTGACTGGCCCCGGCCACATTGCTCGCTACCCTCGGCGCGGCAGCCCATCTCGTCCGACCCGTCGGCGCAGTCAATGTCGCCGTCGCAGCGCCAAGAACTGCAAAACATCCAAATTATAATCAAGAATTAACGAAACATCCAACAGCCACTCTACGATATGTTTAAGCCTAGTTCAATTATTAGAGACCACAAATATACTTAATTTTGCAGGGAAAAAGAAACCCCCGTGTCATTATTTGGATAAAATAACGACCTCACTTAACGACCTTTATTCATATTTAAGAGGGTATTACCAGAGAAAACCAGAAATATGTCATTTTTAAATTAGATTTTAGACGTATTGACTCGTTTCCACAAAAAAATTTAAATGGATTTCGAAAGATTGTTCTTTTATCTAGCATTCGCATGTTTTAAATTTTGAGAAAAAATGTTTATTTTTAGTATAATAAGGTTATACCATAGGTCATTGGCAGATTTGTTAAATTTTCAAAAAAGATTTTGTATTGTACCCAGGGCTAGGCAAAATACACGCTTTGCTGTAATTAAAATACAAATTACAAAATACTTCTTTCAATGTATTTAAAATACGAAATACAAAATACTTTCAAGTCGTGTATTTGAAATACAAAATACAGTATTTTAACCATTTTTTAATTTCAAATACAAAATACAAAATACATTTGGTTTTGGTAGAACCTTTGGTTGCAATACATTGTCTTATCTAAGGGTGCGTTTCCACAGAAGCAAAGCTGAGCAGAGTGAAACAGAGACGTGCAAAAATTGACCAACCATATTGCTCAGAAGACGCATCTTGTCTCCGCTCCACTTGTAAAGTTTTGTGATATAGGCCGTATAGGGTAAAGAACCCAGGTTAAGATAATAATAATTATTATTATTATAACACTAGCTGGTTCCCGGCATGCGTTTCAACGCCATATTCAAAGAAATAAATTATATATAGAAATAAATCTCCTTGCATGTCCTTTCCCGTGCGTCCCCGTACCCCTCCCGCATCCCCTTCCCCACCCGCGTTCCCCTTCCACCTTCACCGCCTACCCTCTCCCCTCTCTCGCTCCCCCGTCCCGCCAACCCCCTTCCCGCGTTCCATATATTTAGTTTTCAAACAACTCGCGTGCCAGTTGTTACAATTTTTTTATTCAAATTTTCATTTCGCATATATTAAAAATATTCATTTTTGTATATTATAAGAACAATCAATCAAATCTGGTACCTAACATAGGTACCTATTTAAAATATCTATAATTAAAAAAATCCATAAACAATTCTTTTGTTACAAAAAAAAACACTTGCCTGCTAAATTCATTTTCATCAAACGCGCGAACTGTTAAACGTGTGAAGTTAAAATAGTCGTTAAGATTTCTAATTTATCCAATTAGTTATCCAATTTTCTGCAATATTTTCTCAATTTTTCTTTCCACAAGAACCATCTGCTCAAAGTATTAGAAAACTTAAAAAAAATGAGTGTGCTTTAGACGACACGACTGAAGTAAAACTTCACAAACTTATATCTCCCTCTCAACTTCCGTTCGCCTCGCCCGACCGTTCGCCTCGCCCGATCACACTCTTCATAACGCTCTCGTCACGCATTCACCAGCTTACTCCCCAAGTCAAGCGTGCGTTAAGAATTTTTACTTCAAAATTAATGAAATAGGTAAAGTCGTTCTGAAGTTATGGCGTGACCAAGGGAAGGAAACAGGGATTAATTTTTTTATATATACTTAGATGACGCAGTTTTGTGTTATTTCACCAAGTGCGTTCTACAGTAAATAACTTAAAACAATCTAGTATTCAAATTATTCCTATAGTGCTTGATCTAATACTATAATACAAAAATGTACAATACAAAGTAATGACAAGTATAATATTATACAAAATGTACAATAACAGAGCTATCATAGCACAGGACAATAATAATAACTAGCATGACACAAAAAAAGGTTCAGGACATTATAAAGCAACGATAAGAGAACTACAAATAATCATTAGTAAGAGTTCTATAGCACAGGAAAATAGGACAATAGTACAGGATTCTAGCGTTTTTAGTCTATGTATTATCTATGTCAGTTTATTTTTCATTATCATTATTAAGATCGCTAAAAGTATTTGAAAATGTATTTTGAAGCCATAAGTATTTGAAATACAAATTACAAAATACCTCAGCACCAGGTAATTGAAATACCAATTACAAAATACATTTTTAGGAAGTAATTGAAATACAAATACAAAATACGTATTTGTATTTCAAATACGTATTTCAATTACAAGTATTTCAAATACTGCCCAGCCCTGATTGTACCACACCCATTTCAAATCATATAATCATGCAGTAACATAAATAAATACATTATCTGGGTATCGCATGTTTTAGAATTTTAATATTAGTTTAAATAAAATCATTAAAAAATATATACATACATGTGTTTCTTGACAAAATTTGTCCGTTTGTGAATTTATTTGCGCACTTACAAATTAATATATTTCAGATTTTTTTAACATTCTTATTTAACTTAGACATTATTAAAAAATGATAAATACTTATAATCAAAAAATAATTACAAAAGTACATTATTTTAATAGTTTTAACATCACGCCTTTCAGCATTTTTGGATGTAGGTATAAATTAAAGCAAATTTGGAATGAAATAAAATCGATATTGAGTTATAACTTGGTGCGGAGAATAATTAATCTTTCTCATTGTAACCGCCCTGCACGATCGTAAGAACAACTTTCGACGAAATGTGGATTTTCGTCCACTGGCTGGTTAAACGCTCTTAACCACTGGAGTGACAGCGTATTTTAAAAATCATATCTTCGAATTTTAACATGGAGACATAAAAACTTATTATAGTGCTATATATCCAATGAATTAACCTGTGTTAAACTGTTTATCTCACATTTGTAGGATTTATTAAAAAAATCTTCAAGTTTATAACTGCGAGAATCTTGCATGTTTGTTACTTTGAAACTGCCGTGAGGGGTACTTTTTCGAGTCAACATAGAATATTTTCGATTTCTGTATATTGTCTGTGGTATATATACTTGATACTGAAAGGTGCATTTCTATGGAAAAAGGACTTAATTTTAACCGTAAACAGCTGATTTAAAATTATGCATTCCATCGCACAAGCCCTGGAGGGGTATACACTTGTGGTTGCCACACCTGGAACACAGCACATAACATATTTATACTACACGCCAGACTTTAATGCCGACCTGAACTTGATACGATCCATTCTCACGCATGTACAGTCACTTTACTGACTTTACAATGACTGTAAATGAAGAAGACAGATGCGTAAAGCATATGTACGAAAGAGAAAGGTGTGGGCGAGGAGGCATGCCGCTTTACGGACCTTAAACTCGCCTATTGCAACGATTTCTGTATCAACGTCAGGTCGGCATTATCGTTTGCCGTGTAATATAACTTAGAGGTGAAACTTAACTTAGAGGTGAAACTTAACTAAGATGTGAAACTTAAAATGTAAATCGAAGATTGGAACAACCTGTTAACCCCTCCGAAAATCGCCAATATTCACTTATAATGTCTCAAACGAAATGACATTTTACGAAAACTTTGTGTTATTACCGCTTCACAATTAAAGCTCTATAAATGAAACATTTCTGAACGTCGTCGAAAAGTAAAACTGTTTTAGAAAGGTTACAAAATAAGCTTTCAAATTGTTATATTACAAATAAATATTAACATTTGTAAATATTAAAATTTAGAATGCAAACATTAAAAAAATGTAAAAATGACTCACGTGATGTTTTTATGTGAAAACGGTACTAAAATCACAGATTATGTAAACAACAATACTTATTCTATTGTATAAATGTGTAATAAACACTTTTGTCACCTCACTTTTTTATCATTTCATATAAAAATATTTAATAAAAATTAACAACATCGGGCGCCCGTAGGAAATTTGGCCGGATAAATTATGTGTCAGACTGCTCGTCTGACAGAATGTTCTTTTTATGTATTTCTATGGACAACTTGAATAGAGATGTGCAGCGTGATTCACTATCTACATTTCACTTTTTATTTTACGGGTGTAACTAAAACAATAACGGAGTTATAACGGTTTCTATGGAGACACACGTGCTGACGTGTAAACACGCTTATTGTACTTGACTGCTGTCGTATTTTTAACGCATATATCTGCTTACGTTGCGGAGGGGTTAAAGTAAAATAACCATTAATAATTTCCCACATTTTACTCAGAAATCAATAAGTGCATCTTACTAATATTATAAACGCGAAAGTTTGTAGGGATGTACTTGTGTTTGTTACTCTTTAACGCAAAAACTACTGAATGGATTTGAATGAAACTTTACAATAATATAGCTCGCACATCAGAATAACATATAGGCTATAATTTATAAAGCTAGCTAGGAAGGGTACGCGGGAGGGAAACGGTTCGCACGGAAAAGTGTTTCACTGAGAAAAAATATTTCTTTGAATAGGGCATTGCAACGCATGCCGGGAACCACCTAGTAGGTAATAAAAATAACAATAGTCTGTAAGTGGCCCAACCACAGTTTGATAATGCCTTGAGAAGGGGAAACAGTTGTCATGCATAATAATAATTACACAACAGAACTTGTTTAAAAACTTTTTTTTTTTATTAATATTATTGACGGCCGGCATAGTCCAGCGGTAAGGCTCTTGACTAGCATTCCGAAGGTCGCGGGATCGAATCCCGGCGTGGCAAATAAATTTTATTTGATTAATTTGTGTTATTTCACTCATTTAAAATAATACATAGTATATTTGCGGCACGTTCCAGAGTGGAAGATACTCTTAGTATCGCCGTGGTGTAAGACCACCATTCAGAATTGAAACGTTACTTGAAATGGCATTAGCCGTGTTTGGTGACCAGATCTGAATAGCCAGGTACTTCCCCACCTTCCTCTTCCCTATCTCCTTCCCCTCCCCACTACCTTCAGCCTCACAACATACCCCAATTGGGGATGCCATAGTCTCACTGGCTCCAGACGGGAGCAACTAAGACTCTTGTGAGGTATCACTATAAAAAATAAAATAAAAAAATGAAAGAAAAAAAACCTGAACACTTATTCACAGTTGATTTTGGCTTCAAGAGAGCAATTCAAAAATTATTATTACTTTGGAAAGTGTGAAAAACATCAAATATCTAGGCGTTTATTATAGACAATCACCTTAAGAGGAAATACTAGCGGCGTTTTTCCATACAAATGTATTCCCCGTTTATCTCTCTGGATTTTGACCCTAGAGCAAATTTTTTTTTTACATAATATAGATATCGACCACTAGCGTGTCGGTACGTTTTGCTTTTTTTGATAATTTACTTCTTATAGAAGTTAGGACCTTCCAAAAATGAATAAAATTGCCTAATTTAAACGCCGTCAAAAAACGTTCAGTATACAAACTAAACAATGTATTTTGAAAAAAAGCAAAACGTACCGACATAGAATATTTTCTTTTAATACAGTTAGTGAAAAAAAAAATTAAAATCGGTCCAGTTTTGGAGAAGAAAAATGGGGAATACAAAACATCGATTTCGAAGATTTTATTTAGGTATTTTCGGCCCGACGTGCAGGTGTCCCTTTCGCTCAGTTCTCCTGGGGGGGCCGGGGAACGGGGGTTTTGACAAATACATATAAAGCAAAGTAGTGATGTAACGAATTTTATCGGTAGACTAGTGTTGTCCTTGCCCGAGTAATAGATATTTTTATTCGTTTTTTTCTGTTTAGTGACTCATCGCGGTATACCAATACTGACCGAGCTTTCATACTAAAATTGTGCAAAATTAAAATTGTTTATGTCAAGTACTATAATAAATTTTCAATTTGGGAGGCGTTATAGGTACCATCGCCCCGGGAACCATTTATTGGATAACCAACACCCCCGCCACTTGGTCACCCCAAGTGGTCCGCTATGTTTGGTGACTGAGCATGGGTTCCCGGGTTCACGGGTGAGGTCTGCATGGGTTTTGGTGGCGGATGATTTTGTCCACTTACTGCGTGGCGGGCCGGATTGGGAGAAACTGGAAGAGGGAGATCTTTTGATCTCTACAGCCGGACTCTCTCCACCATCATTTCATATTTTTACTTACCCAGAAATTCCTCTCCTTCCTTTCATTAAAAATAACCTCCACACAGCTTCTCCGATGACTTTGCTATACTATAAGGGTATTTATGTAACTTAAAAATAATTTTTATATTTCATTTTATATAATTGCATTTTGTGATATTTTTAAGTAATTAATCACCTCTCCCTTTATTATTTTGTCTATAATTCTCATATGCCTATACTTGTTTGTCTTTTAATATTAATCTTATCATGACGAAGAACACTCTGTTTTCGAAATATGTTGATAATATTGATTACATAAAGCTGTTTTTACCAAGTTATTTGTTCTCATTTAATTAAAAATGACGCCACAAAGATTGGACCCATTTGCAGCATTTCAAGCTGGGTCGCCATAACCAATTCGTTTGTGCAATTTCAATCAATGCATTTCTGTGTTTCTCGAGAACCCTTCTATGGGCTTACACGTCATTAGTACTTTTACGCCAGTTTTTTAAACATTTGTGGTCAGAAACATCCAAGTAGTGTAGTTTTGTAGCTCTAGCACATATGAAGCTATATGACTTTTGCACTCCCAGAAATAAAACCTTTTTAGTATAATTATCATTATGCATATATCCAATTGTATATCCGCATGTACATTATTTGGCTTAATATAGTAACTATGTTATTTTCCACATCAAGTATATAATAAAATAGATGCAAGAATGTTATTTTTTTGATAAATTAATAACGTAAAAAAAATATATCTATATATTTATTCTCAAAACTCTTGAGAACATATCGTCGTTGCATTCACAAAATATCCCATGTGAGGTTTTCGACCAATTTTTTTTTGTTTACACCATTTGATTCACCACGGTTTCCTAAATAATCTGACAAATATATCCCATTTTTCAAACTCATCTTTTTAATCATATTAGAGGCAACTCTGACCATTACTTGTAATTAATGGTAATTATTTAAAAAAAATATACTACATATACTACAGAAATAAAAAAAAATATAAACCGAAGATACATTTCATCAGGAATAATTAACTAAATAATTACCTGTTTTTCTCATTCTTTCTATTTATTATTAATCTATATTCATCTCTATTTTATTTAGATTTTTCGAATTTCTCCCAAGTGCACAATATTTTAGTATGTAACCGTATCCTATGTATGTACACCATATGTAATTTATATAACTCCATTGAACAATTATATATCTATATTAAATATTAAAATATATATATATATATATATATATACATCCCGCTATCATTGCTGCGTCTTCTAATGGTCCACTTTCATTCAATCCTGCGTCCGACCGTCATTCTGCGTCCGGTATACGGACGCAGGATTGAACACATGTAATTTCAAGTTTTCCCCACTCCTCTACCCTCATACAGTCCAAAAACGAAAATAAGCCAGACGCGGTATTGGTACCTAAATCAACTGAAATATGCTATTTTAGTTCAGGGCTTTGTCACGCGAGCGGCGAGCCGCGGCGCTGCAGTAGACGAGCGTATATTTTTAGCAAAATATACGTTTCATTGACTAGCGTATCGCAACTCCTACATTTGGCAACATCGCTTTTTAATAGCGTTTCTTCTGATACAGATCAATTATAGTAAAAACATCGCACATTGCAATTAAGATAAGAAAAAACAAGATTTCATTCAAACTCAGCTTGTCATTATGTTATTATTTTACAGCAAATATTTTCGCAACTTTATTTTTTTATATGATCATTTTTAAACAAATATTGGTTATTTTCTTATCCACAATTATAAATTCCTACATTGCTTAATCGTGTGCCACGCCACTCTATTATTATTAAACAAGATAAAACCAATGCGCTTAACATATTAGTAACTTGAAAACTTACTACAAATAAAACAATTTTCTCTTCAATTTATGACTGATTTGAAATTAAAAAATATATGTGAGATACTTTGAGATTCACGGAGAATACAAGACTGATGAGTGTAATGAGATAAGAATAGGACTCTTAGATGGTTTGGGCATGTAAAGCCAATTATCTAAAGAAAGGTTGTAAGAAGAATATATGACGTGAACTTGAATGGTAGAAAAAGTCAGGGATGCCCGAGAAAAACATGGCATGATTAAGTAAACCGAATTCTCGAAAGACAGAAGAAAAGAGCGATGTATGGATGTGAATGAGGCAAGGAGTGTATGCACAGACCGAGTTGTTTGGCGGTCCTCTCTACGAACCCCTGCAAGGAAACAGCGGGATGGTTAGTTATAGTTATTGTGAGATACTGTTTATTTATTATTAAAGGCATGTTATTTTATGTGTTTACACAGTTTTATGCTTTCGATTTTCCTTTTAAGAGATTTAACATATATTTTCCTCCCAGGAGGCCCTGGGAGGAAAATAATTCCCCTCAGGATCTATGTCATCTTTGGGTATGCTGTGTGGTGGGTCGTTTTTAGGAGAAGAAGGAGTGGAAGTTCTGGGAAGGAAAATGGTATTGGAGGTGGGTAGGAATCTGGGGGTCAACGTGTCCAGGAGTAACAGTCAAGGAGGCTCTCTCAACTGATCTTTCCCGACTTGGCCTGCCATACTGCTGGTAGGCAGACGCATCCGCTACCAAGACCCGGACAAATCTCACCCCATTTACCCGGGAACCCCTGCTAAGTCACCAAACGTAGCGAACTACTTGGGATGACCTATGGCAGAGGTGTTGGTTATCCTATAAATGGTTCCTGCGGCGGCTGTACCCACACCCTTCTCCCAAATTGAATTAATTTTAATATAATATTCGCAAAAGACGTAATATTTCTATCGATAATCGTGTTGCAGTAATAATTACCCAATCTGCCAAAGCTGCAAGTAATTTGAAAACTATGACTTTTCTTCTTACTCGCAAAACGTGTTGAAATTCATTGTTAGATTAACATTTAAAAATCAAGGCAAGTGATGCTGTATTCCGGATTATTTCTAATGATAGAAATAGTATTTTTACAAGTTCTCCTACTAAACTGAAAACGTTCAGGTGAACTTCATAGACTAATCGAGAAAAACTACTAAGAATTGGCTATTGGCGATTTTAACCAACTGATAAATATTAGTACATTTTTTAACGTGAAGTGTATAATCATAGAGAAAAGACCCGGTTCCATTTAATTTAGACGTGCAAGAAAACCCAAGGACAGGAAATAACGACCTCCGTGGTCGAGGGCAAAGCTCTCTATTGGCAATCCGGAGGTCTCGGATTCAAATCGCGGCGTGCGCTCACAAAATTTTATTTGATTAATACGTGTATTATTACAAAATTTATTAATTAAAAATAATTGTATTAGTAGCTTTATTTGTGACTCCTTCTAGAGAAGATGATAATTTCAGTTTCGTCCTGGTGTAAGACCACCATTCAACAAATGGAGCCAGTGAGTCTATGGCATCCCCAATTGGGGTACCCATGTTGCGGGATTGAAGGTAGTGGGACGAGAAGGAGATGGGAATGAGGTAGGTGGGGAAGAACCTGGTTATATAAATCTGGTCACCAAACACGGCTAAAGCCATTTCAAGCAACGTTTCAATTCTGAATGGTGGCCTTACACCGGGGATTTCAATTCTATTTCCTTTTTTATTTTTTTTTTAAAGAAAGACAAACATTCCCGGGCTATGAATAACCCAACAATGTTTGAAAATCTCCTACTACCACCACACTAAGCAGAAAATGTTGCTTGTATCGTGATGGAGGACTTACCCAGCCGAGGAATCGAACAAGCGTCCCCCGGTTGGGACCCAAACGCGATGCCCTCTCAGTCACTGACCGTTCAATTCTGAATGGTGATCTTACGCCAGGGCGATTCTGAGAGTATCTTACACTTTGAAACGTGCCGCAAATATACCTTATTTTATTTTAAGTGATTAAATTGCGAAATAATACAGATTAATCAAATAAAAAAAAAAAACTGCGTGGAGCTATGTAAAAATAAATATTAGCTCAGTTTGCGATTTGAACCCGTGACCTCCTGATTGCAATTCGAGAGCCTTACACCTCGACCACGGATACCGACAAGGTAGAACACGATGAATTTCACAGCAGTGTACCTGGCATGGTCGATTGACATAGGTTTTATCGAAAATATCGGTAACTTGTCATCGCTCCTGAGCACGAATGCAGACCGCTAACGAACAAATGAAAGTTCACAACGACTAACGGTTCCTAATTTATTTGACGTGAACTGTTATTTGTTCGTTAGCGGTCTGCAGTCGTGCTTTTTTACATTTTCGATAAAACCTATGTCGATCGACCATGCTAGGTACCCAGGTGCGGTTGATGTCCTCGATAAGTAGGTATCCGCTGTCGTTGAGAGATACTGTACTGCTGTCAAAAATGTCGATTAAAATCGTTATCTTTTTAATGGCATGAACCGTCCATTAGAGTAATCGGCAATACTCCAGAAGACAAAATTAATGAATGAATCTCTTGTTACTTAACGGGTCTCCTAATCCATTATCGAGTTCTAGGAACCACATTTCAAGTGTTTGGATGTGATGTATTTGTTTATAATATTTATATTACAAACAAATTTTTCATTATTAGGTCAAGTTCGTGAACCAGTACACTAAGTGTACACCGTACAATTCTTGATGGTACATCCGATACAATGTTGAAATAATAATTAACCTTTTTAATTATCATCTGATATCAATGTTTTTCAATCCTCTTTTGTTTAGAATTCATTCTTCAGAACTGGCATAAATAGACTGGCTACAATCAGACACTCAAAAGTTAGCACGTAAGGAGCCGCAACCGGGCTCAAAAAGAAGAAGATGGAGAAATATGAAATTACGAGTGCTAGAGGAGCGCGCTTGTATTTAAAGCGACGAAGTCGATGCAAAAATTGTGAAAATATTTAATAAAACACGACTCGTTTAAAATAGAGCAAAAATCTCGTGGGGGTTGTCTTAAACAGCATTTAAAAAAACACTATGATTTTTTCATACATATAACTTGTAAAATAACTGAAACAAATGTGTTTATAATAATTTTTGGAGCATACTTTCCGATTCTTTTCCATGGAGGGAATTTTATATAATTTGTTTTTCGGCATGGGGAATGTCTAGATATTATCTTAAAAAAAAACATATATTTTTTAAAGAGCTTTAAAACTTAACGTGATTGAGGCAAGGAGTGTGTGCCAAGATCGAGTTCTTTGGCGGTCCTCTCTGCAAAGAACAGTGTCATTGTTAGATTAGTATTAGATTTAGTTATTAACTTATTATCCGAAGTCATATTATATTAATTGTTTAGACAGTTTTATGCTTTCGCTTTTTCTATTTTCCCCTTTTCCTTTTAAAAGGATTTATCATACAATTTAGTTGTTAAAAACCTAAGCCCCTAAAACCCCTAAAATTGTTTCTCCCGTGAACGAAAATTCATCGTCAAGCATGATAAGAATTTTTTTTTTAAAGAAAGACAAACATTCCCGGGTTAACGAATAACCCGACAATATCTGAAAATCTCCCACTACCACCATAGTAAGCCGAAAATGTTGCTTGAGTCGCAATGGAGGACTTAGTCAACCGAGGAATCGAACACGAAGCGCCTGGGTGGGACCCAAACGCGATGCCCACTCAACCACTGACCGGTCTATAATTCAAAATAATAATATATATAATTAGTGACCGACCGAAGGTTCGGTTTCGGCAAGTTTCGGCAAGAGTACGGCTGGAGAATCAAAGGAACTCCCTCAACCATTCTGTCCCGAACCGGCCTTCTATGCAGCTGGTGGGCAGACGCATCCGCTGCCAAGACCCAGACAAACCTCACCACATGAGCATAACATATTATAGGGCACATAATATTTCTACTGATAATCGTGTTGTAGTAATAATTAGCCACTTATATCTAGAGTGCATTCTTTAAAATTAACACGAAAAAACTGTTTTTGATGAGAAAACAATACAGGATTCCAGTGAACTGATATAGTCATAATATGGTAATCACTGTCGTAATCAAAATGGAAAGAAGAGGAAGCATAGGAAGATCCCAGAAATATACATCTAGTTACTAAAAATAACAAATAAAACACTTCAAGCAACGTTTTAATTCGGAATGATAAGTCTCAAAAAAATCTCATACCAATTTAATAAATTTTACGTGGGCATTACCGCCGGGTTGATTACAGTCCGCGACCTATGGGCCAGTCATCTTGGCGCCTTCATATTCTATAAATACCTATACAGTCGTCTAACCAAAAACTTGAACAAATAAGCGGCAACGTCGCAAGACCTCGGTTTGTCGTTAACATGAAAATGAATATATAATTGGACGCTATATTGTGGACCAAATTAACGAAAATATACGCAGGATGCACCACTGCATTGAATATGAAAGGAGTTTAGATTGGTGGAACAGTAAAGGGCGTTTTTATCGTTTTGTATATTTTTAAATTAATGTTTTTCAAAAATTTAAATACCTAACTACAATCAAACACTGAAAAGATAGTATATACTTTAGTTAGAACTATGTAAAATCAAGTCCTTCAGATAGACGCAGTAATGTCGATCTGATGAAAGGACGCAGAAATGATAGCGGGATGTATATATATATATATATATATATATATATATATATTTCTTCAATATTAACTCAGTAGGTAAAGCAAAAATATTTTTTTATAATTTATATTTAACTCTCAAAAAATTACCAAAAAATTAAGTTGCATCCAAAATCATACGAAATTAATTTTTTTAAGACCAATATTTCGTAATTTGAAACAAAAATAAATAAAATAAAACATATTTATCCACACAAGATATTTTCTCTACCTTTTGATAAAAAAATACATTTTCAGTTTATTTGGGTGTTTTGGTCACAAATCCAAATTTAACCCCCCCCCCCCCCCCCCCGGCTATTTGTTAGCTTTGGGAACAACTCATATCGATCTTGTGTCTCCCTTACTATTATTTATTTATTAATTTTCGGGAAATCGACAGTTTATATTTATTTCAGTTTGTACATAGTATTAAATAGCCAAAATAAAACCAATTACGGATTTCCTCCTTGTGACTTTACTTCTACTGAGACAGCATAATAAGAATAAGTAAATTAATTTTATAAAAAGGAATATGAATCTAAAATTATATAAAACAAAAAATATATATATGTATACTCAAAACATTTTTTTTAATATAAAATGAAAAATTACAAAACAAAAAATCTATCAAAACATTGGTAGCCATGGAGAGAGGTTGTACATATAAATCAAATCATAACAGAAATATAAACAATAAAAACATAACATTATTCAAGAACCATTAGAGAAGCACTCTTTTTATGGACCTTTTATATTCAGTAAGTTTGCAATTGAAAATGTCCACATTGGAAAATACGCTATTATAACTATTGTGAGTATTATGTTGAGAAATAAGTTTTAAACGGTGTTCGAAAGAGAAAGAGAAAATATCAAACTTTATATTCAAATTCAAAAGTTAACCACAAAATATTGTAATTGTACACCTTTATAAAACCAAAGTTTATTTCATCGCCTTTCAAAAACAGTTTTTAGTTTTCGGATACTATCAGAAATATTCCATTTATTTGGATTTTATTGCAAAGCGGAAATATTTCGACCTTATGAAAAAATATGCCCGAGGCCCTACGTTTGCTACACAAAATATCATATGTGCATAAAAAGTGCGCACAAAAATCCTGAATGCAAAATTTAAGAAAAAATTGTCAGTTTTATTAAAAAAATATATATTAAGCCCACTTGTTTTCACCCAAACTTGGTATCACAAATAACTCTACAATTAATAAAAATAAATAAAAATATGTGTCCCTATTTTTTTATTTATTATTTCTCCTAATATTCTAAAATACCCACAGGATATTTTGTGCGCGCAACAACGATAAAAAGTAGCTATAATAGCATATTCATAGGACGCTTACAATGGGACGCTCCTGTGAGCGGGGAGAGAAATTGAATGTTTAGTCTTGTCTCTACACGTTTGCAGATTGGAACATGCGTGGTCGGCAGAAATAATAATTCGGCTTATTACGGGTGAAGCGCGTAGCCCACACACACAAGGCCTGCATTCACTCACACATCTATAGCGCGATTCTGACTAAGCATGCGATGAGATTCGCGGAAGACGGTAGGAAGGAGGCGCAGAGGGGGAGAGAGAACACTCACGTGGTCTCACCCACACATCTATAGCTAGTTCTTTTGTGAGCGCGGTGCGATAACGATAATTTTTGAAAATACCTACCGTCGAGATTTCTCACCGATGGTATTACCTCTTAAGTGGAAATATCACATAGACAACCTCACAATAAGGGTAAGAAAATTGATTCACATATTCTTTGTATTACGAAATATAATCAAACAGCAAGACCTAAGAAAAATATATTTCGGATTATGCAACCCCATCTTAACGTATGGTTGTATTGGTTGGGGAGCGTCAGGTAAAACAATTTTAGATCCTCTAGTGAAGGCCCAGAAATCCATAATTAGAGTCATTATGCGTAAACCCTATAGGTTTTCTAGCGATCATCTCTACAAAAAATTTAATGTACTTGATGTTCGTCAAAACTACATAAAAAAGGTTATTATCCACGTACACAAAAATCTAGAAAAACTTAATAAAATTGATCATAAATACATCACAAGAAGTCACACCAGAAAGGATCTTGTGGTCCCAGGGAGCAATACGTCGAAGTTCCAAATGACATATACATATCTGGGACCGAAATTATACAATAAAATCCCCCTAGAATTAAACATTAAAACATGCAAAATGACATGTATCGGTTCAATAATAAATAAATGGTTGATTGGCTTAGGTAGGGTTGAGTCTGAAAAATTATTAAATAATGTCACTTAAAACTTAAACTTTTACATGGTTAACTATTAAATTGTTATGATAAAATATTTGTCAATATATCTCGAAGTTTATTTTATCATAGATTTAGGCAAGCAAGTACCTAATTTCGAGAGGTGATTAAATAATATTTAAAAAAATAATAAACTTCAACATAGATTTATTTTTTTTGAATTTTAGAAGTAAAACCTTTCATTTGAGTAGGGTATAAAAATCGAAGAATTTGCTTAGAGCCCACTTCTGAGTAATCTATCTAAGGTGGTAGATGGTTTTACTGACAAATCGGACGTGATTCTTATTCATATTATTTCGTAAATAATTATATAAAGGAATACGATTATTATTTTATCCGAACTGGATCATAATTAACTAGGCCGCGACTAATGTAATCGTGGTGCCAATAAGTGTTATAAATACACATTTCTGTCTTCGTAATTTTCACCGAAAATAACCGATGGATAATTTTGAATTTACTTGCCATGTAACAAGCAATTTATTTTAAAACATGGAAGTTTAATAATCACAAGGAATTTAATCTGTCAAATAACGAAGGAATAATTATTCTCGCCTGGTAATACAAGATTTTCATGGCTGGAGTTTGATTTTGGGAGCAAATACTGTTTTGGGCTGAATTCAGTTCCAGGTATTTTGTCTGACCATACTTCAGGAGAAAAACCAGAAGCTCAAGATCGTAATTTAGATAGATAGTTAGAAACTTGTATTTTTGGTCGATCCAAGGAAGGTGAGTCTAAGTTCTGTTATTATGTTTATTTGTCCCAGTTGATTTTATTATGTGATAATAAATCTTTTATTTCATATTTCTTAACAATACTGTCTATTTTATTTTAAAAAAATCCTTCTAATTTAATCGTAAAGTTTGCATACCAAAGGCCCTGAGAGAGGATTATTGCTTTACTATCTGCTAGTCTGGTTAATCAACCAGTGGCGCCCCTTTAAAAATAAAGCTGGCAGATGTTTTTTTTTACCCTTTAACAACATACCCTTTAACATATTATTATACTGGTGATACAATATTTATGTGATAACTTCTTTTGTACTAGTTTCACGAGGTATTCGCGTAACATGTGACCCAGACCGGGTTCACATATCAAAATGGCACAACCAGTAAAAACTTAGTATACTTATAGGTATTTAATCTACAAAAAAAAAACACTTTGTTTTTTTTTTGGTACAGAATACATTTTTGGAATTTTTCACCAGCATTCGGTTCCTTAAAACAGGCAATCTGCCTAGCTAGGAACTAATATAGACAAACAAGACATAATAACACTTGTATACATTTTAATATTTACAGTTATTTTGAAATATTATTATTATGTTATATTTGCTGTATAAATGTATCTTATGTAATAAATAAATAAAATAAAATAAACTTGCTAAAAGCAATCCAGATAAGTTATAAAACTCATTTCAGTAATAATCTGGTTACTTACGCCAGGATGCAGTAGGAGGGGTTCTTGCACTGGAACTCTCCCTGGTCACAGGTGGTGTTGCAGTGCAATTCGTCGGAGCGGTCCTCGCAGTTGAACTCCCCGTCGCAGTGATGCGAGCCACGGATGCACTTGCCATCTTCACACCTGCAAAAGTGCATCCAAGTGTTAATTCAAAGGATCAAAATCTGTTGCGTATCGATTATTGATATAGTTTCAGCTTCTTTCAATAGATGTCAATTTCAGTGCCGGCAACCCAGGCGTTTATTTTATTTTCATTCATCTATATAGTAAATAACATATTATATTTATTAGAAAGATATGTATGTATATAAAAAGATAAAAATATATGCATATATGCACACATACATGCACATATGTATTGTTGTTCTTAAGTATTTACATGTTGTTTTTATTAAAATTTCCATTAAAAGGTTGCATATGTAATATAAGATTACACATGGAGATAAGAAAATGTAAATACAGTAGGTACATGATTGATAGTAAACTGAATTTTAATAAACATAATATCGACCACATAGTCACTAATGCATCTTCTATGCTTGGTTTCATAATCCGTTCCTGTAAACCAGTGTTTATCAATCTTTTTGAATACGCGACCCCTTTACAGGTTGAAAAATTCTGGCGACCCTCTTTGACCTTTGGAAATTAGCATTTCTGGCAGATCTTTTTAGCCACCTTAATAATTTAAACAAGTACCTCCAAGGTAGTGAAGAAAATATTTTAACAGCTAAAGATAAAATCAAAGCATTTCATGCGAAACTTCAAAATCTCTCTGCAAAACAATATATTTGAGTCATTTCCATACGTTCAGAAGACTGTTGAAGATAATGCAACAGTGATTTAGCAAGGGTGCCCGGGTTCATGCGGGGTGAGGTTTGTCTGGGTCTTGGAGACGAATGACCGGGACACACCGAACCCCAGATTCCTATCCACCCCTTAACCGTTTCCCCGCGGTGGCTGACCTAAGTCATTTCATCAAGTGGCTTTCACCGCGCGGCGGCTGACTTTAGTCATGAAAATAATATTAGAAACAAAATATGCCGCGTGGGGGCGACTGCTTAGGAATATTTTTTTAGCGGTTAAAGGGTTAAACCTATTTCCTTCCCAGAACTCTCCTCTCATTCCTTTCCTTTAAAAACCCTCAAACAGCATCCCCAAAGATGACATAGGCCCCGAGGGAAATTTTTTCCTCAGGGTCTCCTGTGTGGAGCTCATGTAAAAAAAAAATTAAGGACATTCAAACTAAAAAGAAAAACAGACCAAACTTAGAAAATGATTTGATTATTAACAAATCAAAAATAGCACCACGATTTGAAATATTTTTGTTAAATAAACAACCCCATCCTTCTCATTGAAATAGTGCTTTTATTGTAGTTAGAACTCGCCTTTTTTTTCCCGGTGACCCCCCGAGTAAGGCTTTGCGACCCCCCTAGGGGTCGCGACCCACAGATTGAAAAACACTGCTGTAAACAATTCAAAGATCTTATTACTTTCAAAATACTATACTTCTCATACGTTTGTAGTATACTTGAATACGCATCTCAAGTGTGGAACCCAGGCTATGCAATACACAAAAATAGAATCGAAAGTGTTCAAAATAGATTCTTAAGGTACCTTAACTTTGGCTCTTTTCGATCTCACGTTAGTAATGAAGACTCTGCAAAGTTCTTCAATATGCAGACGTTAACTTGCCGAAGAAATATAGCAGATACGGTTATGTTATTTAAAATTACACGTAACCTAATTGATAGTCCTGATCTTCTTCAACGCCTATCATTCCATGTTTCAAATCGCAACAGCAGACAGTCACTTACTTTTAATCTCCCTTTTTGCAAGACCAACTCCAAACAGAACTCATTTATCTATAGATCCACACATTCATTTAACTTAAATTATTACCACATTGACATTTTTAACGAGACTTTACATGACATAAAATGAAAACTCACTAAGCAACATGACTCAAACTAGAAAGTTTAATCCCTAAATATTCCCATCCTTTGCCTCTTAATCCTAATTCTATGTTCCTCCTCCCCCCTCCCCTTTCATATTTGTAAAAAAAATAATTTAATTTAAGAAAACACCCTTACAATGTTACAATGTCATACTTTATTATTCATTCACTATCATAAGTGGAAAGTTCATAATTGGCATAATTAACTATCTTACTATTGTTTTATTGTGTAATCTCAGATTTGCTGTCAACTTTCCCTAAAATAAATAAAATAAAATAAAAAATAATTAATTTTGCTAGCAAGCAGTACCCTGCATATTTTGTTATATTTGAATATTATATAATTTAGTAATTATATGAGAAGAGAATGTCTATAAAATGTACTCCCGTTAGTTCTTCAGTATATTTCGAATGTCTGTTCTTTCCTTTTCAGTCAACCATATTACAAAACTTTTGAATAGCCAGTTCAGATTTTTTGGGTGTTGATAGGTTAGTTTGTAATACGAAGTTCTGCTCTATCCCAACAGATGGCAAAGATGGATATCAAGAGAGTACCATCTATCGCCTTAGGTACGAACGGTTAATGATGGCCAAAGGCTTCAGTGAGATTGGGCGGGTTCCCTCAGTCCACCCGACGGAGCAACATAACTACTTAGGGTCTAGCCTAGTAAGGACATCTGTGCAGTTTAATTCACATTGTAAATATTCACGATAACTAAATAAACCAATTATATAACTAAATATTCTTTAACCTGTTGAATGTTGGATGGTATTTTATATTGATATTGGTGCAAGAGATTCGGACCTTTTCCTTCATATAGTTTCTTTATACATAAGGGTAAAAATCGCATTTAAAAGCAAAGCCCTCGCGATAGATGAGAGGTTAACTTATTTGGAAGATACCCAACACATCTCAAGTTGTCTTTGTTCAAAATTGACAGGCTACCGACATCTGTGGGTTGCTTGAGTAAACTCCAATTTAATTAGCATACCAACAAAATGGTGTGAGCCTTTGCTAAGAGTTCAAGTCGGTAGTTTAGGAAATTGTTTTAACAACGGGTCATGTTTGCTAACACTCGCAAAATGTCAGTTGGTGGTAGATTTTTACTTTATAAAAAGGCTAGCTTCTGGTTTTTAGTGTTCTTTTACTACGCAAAGTTTAAATATTAAACAACCGCCGGTTGAGCCCGGTGTAATTAGTATTCAACATGTTATCCTGTGATTGAAATAAAAAGTGAAATTATTTGTAAAAACAGTTATTTATCAAAAGGATCCTTACATTTTTAACAGTCTTATTATAAGAAGTTAAGAGACATAACAAAACCCAAGCAAACCAGCCAACTAAAGTCAGACTATGGCTTGACGCAAGTCTCTTGCCATACCAGAAAGGACAAGATTTATTATTAGTTCGCTGGCATTCGTTGGTGACTTGCCATTTGAGACTTGCAAATGTGCATCTATGAAGCTGTTTTTAGATATTTTCGAATAGAGAAAAATGTAAATACAATTTTTAAACTCCTCAATGATTATAATAGTTATGTTCATTTATATTTTAAAGTGTATTATCAGTGTCAATCAATATAATATTTAAACGTTTTAAATATTTTTTTTTTTAAATTAATTAGTTTTGTGTATCAAATGTTCAAAAAAAAAAAGATTTTTGGTTTCAAAGTTGAAAATGAGCAAAGTCCCGTTTTACGTTACCTGAATTCGCTTTCGGAGCAGTTCCTGGGTACGCAATGTTCCTCGTCACTTCCATCACCACAGTCATCATCATAGTCGCAATGCCATCTACCAGGAACGCATCTGGAATAAGAGACACACGATAAGTTCACCTCTTGCAAACACATTGCACTTTGAAACACCGTTCACTTGTTAAAAGGGGAGAAAAAAAAATCCCTCAGATATCTGAAGAGCGATTCTATATCTTTTGTGGGATAATTATGAGATAACGGAAGTGATCTCCTCTCAGATTTGTGGAGACTTTCTACGGCCGTTATTTGCTTTTTCTATGTACAACGTACATTAAATGAATAAACAATCATGCATACTTGCAGGAATTTGTGTTTAAAACAATCTAAACTAAAATATGTGACAGTAAATATATATCACACAAATCTGACAGGAGATAACGTCCTTTTATCTCATAACGATCCCACAAAGGATATAGAATCGCTCTTCAAAAAGTAAAATTTCTTCTTTTTTATCAGGGCACCCTTGTAAATGTTTTCAAGAGCCAAAAAAATATAAACAATTTTTTTTTTTTTCTTTTAAATAAATTTTAGGGGTCGCTACTACTGATCAAAGTTTTGAAAATATGCGACATTTAGGGCAATGATTGCAATGCTTTGAACCAAATATGTCTCTGCATGCAGAATTAAATAAGGTACAGACAGGTTAAACACACACCTCTCCTGACCCCGGCAGTATTGTAAACAATAGGAAGCATGTTTAAACATGTTAGTATTGCAATTGCAAAGAGTGTTAGATTAATGATGGACTTTTGTTCTTAGACTGAATTTACAATTGTGACGTAAAATGGCGCCTACAAGCGTATGAGTAATACTCAGTTTAAATGGTACCAACTTCTTACACTTTTTGGTCAAACCTCTACATTTTCACAGCTGGTAGTGGACATCTAAAACCCCATTAAAAATCTGGAAAAAAAACTGTGTAAAGGGTGCCCTATAGAAAAATCGTAAAAATATACTTCATATGAAGCACCCTAATATTATATTACATTTTTCTTGAACTTTTTTAGGGCAGCTGAGATTATCTCGGTAGATGAATGATATAATACACTTACTTTCCGTTCCTGCACTTGAAGTAGGTAGGTTCGCAGGTGTGTTGTGTCGGGTCGGTGCATGACTGGGCCTCGTCCTCCCCTCCGGGACAGTCCGGATCCCCATCGCACCGCCAAGCTAGCGGGATGCAGCGCCCTGACTGACATCTGTTGACAATTAAAAGTACTATTATTATTAATAACATTCTTAAACCCAATCTTCTTCTTTGTGTGCCCTATCAGGTCCCCCCGACATTGGCGATCACTCTTGAAAATGTCTCGCTGTCTTGCGCTGCCCGGAATAGCTCCTCCACACTTCTAATGCCGGTCCACTCTCGTATATTTCGCAGTCAAGACATTTGTCTCCTCCCAGGCCCTTGGCAATCTTGCCTTTCAATATTAAATGGAGCAAGTGATACTTCTCCCCTCGAAGTATATGACCCAGATATGAAATTTTCCTGATTTTTATGAATGTAAGCAGTTCTCTATCTGCTCTAGCCCGCTTGAGAATTTCTGTGTTGGTGATCATGTCGGTCCATGGGACCTTGAGCATTCTCCGGTGAAGCCACATTTCAAAAGCCTCTAACCTGTTCATCTGTTAAACCCAATCATATTGTTATTACGGTAGTTATTAACACCAAGTGGATCGCTACGTTTGGTGAAATAGTGTCCGGGTTTATGAGGTAAGTTTTGTCCAGGTCTTGGCGGCGAATATGCCTAATACTGGTTGAGGGAGACATTTTCATCTCTCCAGCCAGACTCTCTTGACCCATCGCCATGCACCGCAGTGGGAAGGATGGGGTCATATGTCCGTCACTCCTGGACACTCTGATCCCCAGATTTCTATCCACCAATCATACCCATCAATCACACCAGAATTTCCTCTTCTTTTCCTTAACCTTTCATCTGCCCCGAGCCCGTTGGCAGGCCCAAAAAAATTTTTTAGTTTTTTTTTTTAAATGCGATTTTAACCCTTATGTATAAAGAAACTGTATGAAGGACAAGGTCAGAATCGCTTGCGCCAATATCAATTTAGGTCCTAGGTACTATTTGATTATTGTAGCTACTCAGAATTATTTTAAAAGAATTTTCTATGAAATTTGCGGGTATTTTTTCGAAATACCATCCAACGTTCAACAGGTTAAAAAGACGCTCCTCAAGACATCCCCGAAGATGACCGTGGAGCTGTGTGGAGCCTAACATTCTCTCAAATGAACGCAGAAATAACTTTTAACCTGTCAAAGGCCACGCCATTCCACGAAAATTCACTAAAAAACACTAACTTTGAATTTTGAATTGAATGTTTTGTTGATTAATTTTGAGCTATTGTATATTTTATTGACTGAAACACGTTCACAACACAATAAACTATCTACCAAAACAACATTACTTGCATTTATTACGTAAATTAATAGGTTTTAAGATGTTTTAGTCGCGGAACACGCATTTATTGCGACGGTTAAAATCGCGGCAAATTCTGACAGCACATTGTCATAGACGAAATCGTTTTAAAAATATTCTGGGGTTGCAAAGTGAATGAAACTAGTGGCTATATCATCTATGATGTTAGCGCAAGCGATTCTGACCGTGTTCTTCATACAAATTCTGTACATAGAAGGGCCAAAATCGCAGACCAAAAGTTTTTGGCCGAAAATTTTATTCAAATATTTGAATTATTTTCTCGCGCATGCGCATACGACGCGCGCACCGGCGCGTCTCCGGCCTGTCACCGGTTAAGGAATGGAAAAAAAAACTAAAACTTAAATATACACAATTAGGTATATTTCCACAAGGTATAAGCATCAAATATTTTTCACTACTGCCAATTTTAATTCAAAAAAGTTTGTTCAATCCTATTTTGGCTGCCTGCAAATATAACTGTGTCAAGATGTACATATGGATAAATAATACCTGAAGAAGTCGGCTGCACACTGCCTATCGCTGCACTGCTGAGTCTCATCCGAGTTGTCACCGCAGTCATTGTCCCGGTCGCACACCCATACCTTGGGGATGCACTTGCCATTGTTGCATAGGAACTAGAAAGAGACAGATATACATTGTATATATATATATATATATATTAGTTGGGCGTTTACACAATTCATAACTACACTCACCTACATATCATAGACTCTGTGCTTGTAGTTTGATTGTCACATGTTCCTTACCTATCCATCCCTATCATGTTCCTTTTACCCATCCTGTCCCATCCCTATGAACCTGTTATTTCGTTACCATAACAAATCAGTGTCGTCTATCGAAACTTGCCGTATAAACATATAATTTTACGCTCCCCGCATTATCTAACTTAATCCCGCATATCACAGTAAATACCGCGATTAATAATTCTACAAGTGTATGAACAAAAAACCCAAAAGAATAAGAGAAGTGCCGACACAAGGTTCCGCAGTAAGTCCCTTCCTTCCTTTCCTTGTGTGCTTTCATTTTTACTTGTTCAGTGGTCTTTCATACATTTCAAACACACATCTGAAAACACATACAAGGTCCTTCGACATCCGCATCCACACAAATCACACATCATATATCGATCATTGATCAGACTAGAAGATAAAAGACCAAAAAGGAAGACTGGCAAGAAGAGAGTTTATGATTTCAACAATTTTGATATTTTGCAAAAAAGCACTATAAAAATTAGCCAAGCATTATTATTACAGATAAGATTTAAAAAGAACGACAGAGATGGTAGTATTTATAAGAAAAAAGCAAACAAGTGCCCAAGCTGCCATTTAAGAGCGTTTAACCAGCCAGCGGACGAAAATCCACATTTCGTCTAAAGTTGTTCTTACGATCGTGCAGGGCGGTTACAATGAGAAAGATTAATTATTCTCCGTACCAGCTTTTTTAAATTATAACTCAATATCGAATTTATTTCAATTCAAATTAATTTATATCTTCATCCAAAAATGCTGAAAGGCGTGATGATAAAACTATTAAAATAATGTACTTTTTGTAGTTATTTTTTGATTATAAGTATTTATCATTTTCCAATAATGTCTAAATTTAATAAGAATGTTAAAAAAATCTGAAATATATAAGTTTGTAAGTGCGCAAATAAATACACAAACGGACCAATTTTCGCCAAGAAACACATGTACGTACATATTTTTTAATGATTTTATTGGAACTAAAATTAAAATTCTAAAACATACGTTTGCTAGATAATGTATTGATTTATTTTACTGCATGATTTTATTATTTGAAATGGATGTGGTATAATACAAAAACTTTTTTGAAAATTGAACAAATCTGCCAACGACCTATAGAATAACCTTATTATACTAAAAATTTTAAAAATTCTCAAAAT
This sequence comes from Limnephilus marmoratus, assembly GCA_917880885.1. Lineage (NCBI taxonomy): Eukaryota > Metazoa > Arthropoda > Insecta > Trichoptera > Limnephilidae > Limnephilus > Limnephilus marmoratus. Next base: position 33,340,606 of record OU862928.1, read on the forward strand.
TTATTACATACGAATGCTAGATAAAAGAACAATCTTTCGAAATCCATTTATAATTTTTTGTGGAAAAGAGTCAATACGTCTAAAAACTTTTTTGAAAATGACGTATTTCCGGTTTTCTCTGGTAATGCCCTCTTAAGTAGGTCTGGTGAGTACCTTTTTTTTACATTAACTCGACACAGGAGGAAAATAATTTCCCTCAGGGCCTATGTCATCTGAGATGCTGTGTTGAGGTTCTTTTTGAGGAGGGAATGAACATTGGTCTTGAAGAGACCCAAAGCCGGCAACACAATGGCAAACACAAAGGCCGGCAAAACAATGTCGCATTACGTAACACAACTTCAATTAAAGACTTGGGCGTGACATTTGACTCTTCACTTAGCTTCAATAAACATGTAGATGCAATTTCAAAATGTGCATCACAAGTATTAGGATTAACGCTAAGAATCACAAACTGTTTTAAAAGTGCAGAATTAACATTAACATTATATAAATCAATTGTGCGAAGTATCCTCGAATATGCATCCACAATTTGGTCTCCCAATTATGAAATTCATAATTATAGGATCGAATCCACACAAAGAAAATTAACCCGTGTAATTGCTTATCGTGAAGGTATATCTGATCAATTTGGAACGTACAAAGACCGAAATTCACACTATAAACTACACTCTCTAACAGCCAGACGTAAACTTTCTGATTTATTACTTTTACACAAAATTATACACTCATCAGTTGATACACCAAACATTTTGTCCCAAATTAACATTAACACATCATCAAGAAAGTCAACAAGGAGGATGAAAGACATTTTCTATATTACAGCCTACCTCACAAATACAGGGTATTTCTCCCCTTTACCACGAACACTGAGAAGTTATAACGCTATACATTGCTCTAATAAAGAAATAGACATTTTTAATGACCAATTTAAACATTTCAAAAAAAAAGTTTTACCTTTTATCACATCAAGCTGATACTGTGATGAAGCCCTTTATTTATAGAGAGGCAATATTGTACCTACCAAATCAGCGTCTCACCAGTACAGGTAACAATCATAAATTGTTTATGAACATTTACCTACCATGTACTTACCTTTTACCCATTCCTACTTGTCATTCACCTCAGCTTACATAATTACTTTTGTTACTATCTTTTGTTATTATTATCATTTCATTTATTTGTTATTATACAATCTGTAACCGACGTGTTCATACCCTCGAAATCTTTTTCATCAATGTTCATCGTTGGCCCGGTCCTCTGCAGTTTTGTGGTCATTTCTTGGAAATTAGTAAAAAATGACCTGGCCACAAAATGCAAAAATACCGTGCCGCCAGCGTTAATGTTGATGAAAAGGATTTCTCTTGTTCATTTTCTTGTCAAATTTTCATTCTTGTATATTTTATGCTATAACTTAATTAAATAAAATATTTTAAGGCTTTCATTACTATGTACAATGCCCCGGTGCAACCAAATAAATGCTTGTGTGCCAGGTTGCCACCGGGAGACATTCTAAACTATTATCTACAAATTTTATTATTATTGGCGGCCCCAACAAGGGCCAATATTTCTGGTTCTAAAGATAGGCAAAAACTCCTTTGCCTCTCTTTCCGCTAAGCAAGCAGATCGCTTTGCCGCTTTGGCAAGAAGACTGCTGCTTTGCCTCATTTGCATTAAAATTGTTATTATTTAGCCCACGAAGCCCACACGAGGCCCACGAAGGCAAATATGAAGACCACAAAGCCCACGAAGGCAAACATTGCGACTCACAAGAGGCCAACCATTAACAATGTACATTTCCCCAGTGCAACAAATAAACGATTACTTTCAGGTTGCCACTGGGGAGATTGTAAACTCATTATTTTTACCTTTTTAATTTTTATGTTGTACTATTAATTTTTTACTTTTCAATTTAAATTGTCTGAGAGCCTTGCAGGACAATGAAATAATCAGTTTTCATTGTATGACCTGCAAGGCCTCCAGGGAAACATAAAAACTTTGCCTTTAGGTAAAAACCTACAGAAGTAGAATCACATTTTGTTCTTGTCAAAACACTTAGAAAATTTCGCAGATGAAATTTTTACATTTTTTCCATTTTAAAAATCCCGGGACCTCGTGGGATATTGAAATAAACAGATTTCGATAGAATATCTCACGGGGAACCGGGGAAAAATAATATGATTGCATTTCATTGTGAAATCAATTAATCAGAATCATCTAACTAAATTTAAAATCAAAAAATCTCAAAATGCTTCAAATTTCACCAAACAAAAATTCTTCTTATACATTGTACCTTTCTTTATTTGTTTTCAATTATAAATGTATGTATTTCGCAGTAGTTTAGGCTACAAAATCCTGCAAAGTTCTAAATTTAAGCGAGCGCTTTTCGAACTTAAACAGGCAAAATAGATAATGAGCATTTTTCCGCCCATTATATACTAGTGGTGGCGCGGAATGACTCCCCCCACCACTTTTCTGTGGTTTCTTCCGGCCCCAAATCGGGTTCGCCGAATCGAATAAATACTGCGACTTTTTTGAAAATAAATCAGTTCAACGTTCAACTCGACAAAGTGTTTTATTAAATACTTCCTCTGGAAAACCTCTCTCCGACTGCCTCCTGCTGAAGCTCTGCCTGATTACCAAGCCTGGTGCCTACCTTCTCCAGACTAGCCGGCCCCACTCGAGGACACCGCAAGGCGCCAGGTTCAGGCAGCGACCAGGACATCCAGAGCCGCCATCACCAAGCTCAACAATTCAGGGTTACCACCCTCATAATTTGGAAGACATCCGGACCATCGTGCACGAGACGCCGGTGCCCTCTTACAGTCTTGTAGGGACAACAACACGTCCGCTACACAATCACTATGTTAATATTATCATTATCGATACTATGTATTTTCGTTATCACTATGTTTAAACATACATGTATATAATTTTTTGGGCACCATGCCTGTTTTATATACTTAACAAGTCAAAGGCCGGAACATTTCGCGGAATTTCGCGGAACTTCGCGAAAAAACACTAAAAAACCACCACTTTGAATTTTGAATTGAATGTTTTGTTGATAAATTTTGAGCTATTGTATATTTTATTGACTGAAACACGTTCACAACACAATAAACTATCCACTAAAATCACATTACTTGCATTTATTACGTAAATTAATAGGTTTTACAACGTTTTAATCGCGATACAAATACATCGCGATAATGATAATGACCGTTAATTTCGCGGTAAAATCTGACAGCGCATTGTCATGGAAGAAATCGTTTTAAAAATAATCCAGTGTGGCAATTCGAGTGAAATCTTTAGCACTACCCAGAGTACTGATGGCGCAAGCGATTTTGACACTGTTCTTCATACAAATGTCGTACATATAAGGGTCAAAATCGCAGACCAAAAGTTTTTCAAGGACAATATTATTCAAATATTTGAATTATTTTCCGCGCCTGCGCATTAGGACCCGCGCGCCGGCGCGGCAACGGCATGTGACCGGTTAAATAAAATAAAATAAATAAAAATAAATAAATTGTTCCAAGTGTCAATAGCCTCGAAGTTCTGTTAACTAAATAATGTGTTTCTATTTTTCTCTTATTTAATAAAACTAAACCAAAATTTCCTCTCAAATCATAAGATTTATAAGTAGGTGCAGGCTAACTGTCCAATACCTAATAATATTTTATGTTTAAAGTTGAAAAAAAAAAAATAAAAGTCTCCGGAGACCAAAATCTCATTTACATTTTTTATTCCAAATAATGTCAGGAATCACTAGTTAAAAACTTTATGTCACCTAAATAAACTTAAATAAACTTAAATAAAAAAAAACTTACTTTGGTGGGTGGACACGTACTGGCCGGGCAGTCCTTCTCGTCTTCCCCGTTGACGCAGTCTGGTTTCCCGTCGCACTTCAGCGTTGCGGCTATGCAGCGGTCGTTGACGGTCGCATTGCCCTTGCACTTTATCTGGGATGACAGGCATGTGAACTGCAACAGAATGTGATAAATTAACACAAGAAAATAATTCAGAATTCATAAATTAATATCAATGTGTCTGTATTTTTTTTAAATATATTAGATCCACACAGGAGGCCCTGAGTCTCTCCTGATCCAGCTTGCCAAGCAGTAGGTTGACAAATCCGCCGCCAAGACCTAGACAAACCTCACTCCATGAAACCTAGCACCCCTGCAAGTCATCAAACGTAGCGAACCACTTGGGGCGATCTGTGGCAGGGGTGTTGGTTATCTAAATGGTTCCTGGGGTGGCAGCACTCATCGCGTCATAAAATATACGATCTCTCCTCACGGAGAATAGTTTATACCAGGGTTTCCGAAACTGTGTTCCGCGGAACACCAGGGTTCCGCTGAACCTGAATAGGGGTTCCACGACAGTTTGTCGGATGAATTTCATTTAATATAATATACACATATATTCATATTTCAACACTTTTTTTTATTTTTTATATGAATACCTCACAAGAGTCCCAGCTGCTCCCGTATGGAGTGAGTCTACTGCATGCCCTATTGGGGTATGTTGTGAGACTAAAGATAGTGAGGAAGGGAAGAAGATGGGAAAGAGGAAGGTAGGGAAGTATCTGGCTATTCAGATCTAGGCGATACTAAGAGTATCTTCCACTCTGGAACGTGCAGCAAATATACCTTCTATATATTATTTTAAATGAATTAATCGTGAAAAAACACAAATAAATCAAGTAAAATTTATTTGCCCACACCGGGATTCGATCCCGCTACCTTCGGATTACTAGTCAAAAGCCTTACCGCTAGACCACGCCGACCGTCAATCGACTACTGATATTATTCACAATAAATTATTATTTGCATAAATATTTCCCAAGAGTTCTATTTACTTGACCCTTCCAAGTTAAGAGACTAAGCTTTATGCAAGTTGAAAGAGCCGTTTATACTTTTATTGCAGTAAAACTTCATTTTACATACTAAAAAAATATCTGAAATTTATTACTGTGTTTTATAATACTGTGATAAGAGTCAATAATATGAAAATCTGTGCGATGTGGAAATAATAACAACGGGCTAACGGATCTGCACGTGTTTCACGAAATTTCTGTTCCCAACCATGTCGTTTTTACCTGAAAGTATAATAATGTAAAAATCAATCAGTATTACTGCATCCTTGTTAGCAATTAATCGAACTATAAACGCGCATGGTGCCGTATATGTTGGTGAAAAGTGAAAAAAAAAATTTGAATTTCATCAGTTCAATCTAATCATTTTGATGGTTTTCCTGCCTTACATGAATGTTTAGATGAATTTATTTATTTTATTTATTTATTTACGGACAAATAGTCCAATTAACAATATAACAATAACACGAATAGAAAAAAAAAAACAGATACAATGAAAGGAGATTACATATAGATGAAGAGCATTGACAAAATACATATAATATAAAAGTACATAGAGAAGATAACTATAAGTAGCTTGAAGATGGATTTAAAAAGACTTTAAAAAACCACATTGCGTAACGACTGCCGAAAGTCATTTAGGCTTACACCAAATTAAATTTTAAAGTAGATGAAGAGGTTTCCAAAGAATTTTGAGAACACATACATAACTTGAAAATAACTCTCTTGCAATATTTTCCGAAAACTAACCAGGAGTAAGGATGATTTCTGGGTTCGGAATCCATTTTCTGTGACAGCTAAATCGTTGGGTTTGGCACAAGTGAGATTGAAAATCTAATTGATTTAAAAGTGACTCTTAACTTGAAACAAAATACAAAGATCAGCCTTTAAATGATTTCTGGGCGAGTTTGTCAGAAGAGTACCCCAATGTATCAAAACAAGCTATTATTGGTTTACTTCCGTTTTCTACAACCAATATATGCGAAGCGGGATTTTCTTATTAAAGTTATTATGCTGCAACGAAGTTAAAGTGCAGGAACAGGCTCGACGCTCGTAAGAATCTAACTTACCAATATTGTGCCTGATCTCAAGAAGATATGCAATTCTCAGACTCAAAACATCAAAGTCATTAGATGCTTTATTTTTTTTTGTGTATTAAATAAATAATGTGTTTAATAATTTTTTTAAAATTTTTTACTCATAGGAAGTACCAACATAAAAATAAGTTAAGTGTTAACTCGTTGTGGGCCGTTCGGACACCGGTGTCCGCGAGGTGGCGCGGCACTTTGAAATGCAATTTTGACCCTTATGTATACAGAAAATGTATGAAGAACAATGTCAGAAACGCTTGCTCTATTATCGTACTTTACCATAGAGAAACCCGCAATGAGACAAGTCACTTCGAATAATTTATATTAAATTTTCCGTAGTCCGGGATGTAAAAAGATTCTGCGCATGCGCGAAAAAAAAATATCTTTTTTCTACTATTTTGACCCTTCTATGTACAAAATCGGTAAAGGAAGTGTCAGAATCACTGCCGCCAACATTCCCTATGGTATGGGTAAAGATTTCATTCGCTTAGTAGCCACACAATATTTAAAAATAATTTTTGTCTGTGGGCATCTCCAACTGTCATTTTGGCGGCCGCGTCACATTGCCGATGCGTGACATGCGTGTACCTCGAATAAAACATCATAAAACCTATCAATTTACGTAATTACGCAAGTAATGTTATTTTGGTAAATAGTTTATTGTTCTAGGAATGTGTTTCAGTCAATAAAATATACGATAGGTTAAATTTAATCCACAAAACATTCAATTGAAGATCGTGAAATTTCCGTGTTTTTCTGGAAAAAGCCGGGACCTCAACAGGTTAAAATTTACGAGTTCGCAAAGTGTTCCATTGCAGAAAAAGTTTGGGAAACCCTGGTTTATACCAATATTAATATATATTTGATCCATCATTTTGTTTTCGCTACATTTGGTGACTAGCCTTTTGGCCAAGTCACCAAATCGTCGCCTTAGCTCGTATTTGTCCAACAGACCATTAGAAAATTTAACTAGAGGAAAAGGTTTTCTTTCATTATTTCAATAAAACAGTGCTTAAGAAAAAGCTATTTCTATAAAGGTAAAAGTATCATAAGTTTAAATAATTCATAGTTAAGTGATTAACTATCTTTTTTTAATACTTTATTTTTAATTTAGAGTGGAGATTGAATAAAAACTAAAATGGTCTGTTGGACAAATAAGAACTGAGGCTACGAAATGTAGCGAACCTCTTGGGGCGAGCTATGGCAGGGGTGTTGTTTATCCAATAAATTGTTTCCCGTGGCGGCGATACCCACACCCGCCTCCCAAATTGTGGATTATTTCAATCATGAAGCACAAAAGCCCACCTTGTCACAGTCGATTTCGTCAGATCTGTCACCACAATCATCCTCCCCATTGCAGATGTTGGAGGGGTGGATGCAGCGCTCGTTGGTGCACTGGAACTGCCCCGGCCAGCACTTGAATGTCGGGCAGCTGAGGGGCTCGTCCGAACCATCTCCACAGTCATCCTGGAAGAAACAATAAACATTACGATCATGGATAATAAACAATTTATCACCTCACTTTTTATCATTTCATACAAGAATGTTTAATAAAAATTAACAATGTCTAGCGGCCCGTAGGCGATTTGGCGGGTAAAATATGTATCAACCGTGTATCTGACAGAATAGGTCTTTTTATGTATTTCTATGGACAACTTGTATAGGGATGTGCAGCTTGATTTACTTTGACCTTTTACTTTTCGTTTTAAGGATGTCACTAGAACAATAACGGAGTTATACAAATTTCTGTGGAAACATACGCGTTGACGTGAAAACACGCTTATTGTACTTGAGTGGTTAAGGAGAAGCTGAGCCGAAACAGACTGCAGTGGCTGAAGTAACGCGGGACAGCGACGCCTGAAGGCATGGGTTTTGTGACATTTTTAGGAAAAGGGGTAATAATAAGGGGAATGTGAAAACAAGAGTATTTACCTGAGTATCGCACCGCCACCAGAACGGGATGCACTTGAGCGATTTGGCGCAGACAAAGTGCGCCATCATGGTGCAGTTGGGGGTGCAGGACCGCTCGTCATCGGCCAGCACAAAGTGCTCGGGGCAAGCGCAGCGGGCCCCACCGCCCACAGTCAGCAAGCACAGCCCGGTGCAGTTCAGGACAGCGCAGCGAAGACTGCGATCTGGAAAACAGAATATGGGACATTGTACACGGTCAAGATTAAATAAATTAAAATTCTATGTTCCAATATGCACACTTCAAAAAATTTATTTATCATTAGCTGAATCTATTATAAGTTACGGAATTACAGCTTGGGGACTTTCATATAAAACAAATGGCAACTTCAAGTTGGGAGGTGGGATTGGGTACCCCCGCCCCGGGAACCTTTATTGGATAACCAACACCTCTGCCATAGGTCACCCAAAGTGGTTCGCTACGTTTGGTGATTTAGCAGGGGTGCCCGGGTTCACGGGGTGAGGTTTGTCTAGGTCTAGGAGGTCAGATGACCAGGACACACTGAACCCCAGATTCCTACCCACCCCTTAAACCTTTTTCATTCCCAGAACTCTCCTCTCCTTCCTTTCCTTAAAAAACCCTCCACACAGCATCCCTTAACCCGTCAAAGGCCAGCAAATTCCAGGAAAAATACGGAAATTTCGTAACAAAACACGATTTTGAATTATATGTTTTGTGGATTAATTTTGAGCTATCGTATATTTTATTGACCGAAACACATTCCTAGAACAATAAACTATGTACCAAAACAACATTACTTGCATAAAATAAATAGGTTGCGTAAATTAATAGGTTTTACGAAGTTTTAGTCGAGGAACACGCTTCGACCTTGACAGATAAAATTCGCGGCAAATTTGACATTTTCATGCCACAGATAAAATCGTTTAAAAGTATTCTGGGGTTGCAAGGTGAATGAAATTTTTACCCACCTTATGGGGTAATGTTGGTGCAAGCGATTCTGACCTTGTTCTTCACACAAATTCTGTACATAGAAGGGCCAAAATCGCAGACAAACATGTTTTGATCGAATTATTTTCTCGCACCTGCACACAATACGCGCGCCCACGCGTCTCCGGCCAATAAGAGGTTAAGATGACATAGGCCCTGAGAGAAATTATTTTCCTCAGAGCCTCCTGTGTGGAGCTCATGAAAAAAAAAATGTAAATCATATTTAATGTCAATGTCATATGTTCTTTTATAAGTTAGTGATATTTTACTTCATTTTTTTTTTAAATGTGCGCAGTAAAACACAATATTTTACAATGAAGACTTTCTAAGCAATTTTCTTCACAAATATCGAAGTGAAGTAGTACGATGAAATTTAAAAAAAAAATGTTATGATAAAATGAAGTAACCTGGAACGGGTCTCTGCTTGAAAGGATGGTATATCCGGATGTCCATGGGCTTGTGCACCAGTTTGGCCATGGTTCGGCAGTGAGCTGACTGATTGGTTGCTGGTGGAATGGTGGTGTTCGCCATCCGGGGGTGTCTCCATTGGGGATGCCTCTCACACCTGTACACAAAAAGGAATGTTTTAAAAAATATTAAATGGCGCATTGTTTTGACACAGACAATGGACGTTATAAGCTTAATAAGAAATCAGTCAGAATTAATTAGGCGACTTGAGGCATTCGAGATGTGGATCTACAGAAGAATACTTAAAATAAGCTGGATGGACAGGGTCACAAATGAAGATGTTATGGTTCGGATGAATAAAGAAAAGGAAGTAATTAAAACCATAAAAATCCGAAAACTTCAATATCTTGGACACGTGATGAGACATCCAGAGAAGTATGAGATCCTGCATCTCATAATGCAGGGAAAGATTGCCGGAAGACGGGGCCCTGGAAGAAGGAGAACCTCATGGCTGAAAAACCTGAGACAGTGGTTTGGCCAGTCTACTGTGGAGCTATTCCGGGCCGCAGTAAACAAAGTCCGCATAGCCAACATGATAGCCAACGTCCGTTGAACGGACAAGGCACAACAAGAAGAAGAAGAAGAAATCAGTATTTTTTTAACAACTCCACACAGGAGGAGACCTTAAAAATAATAATTTCGCTCTATTTCATCTTTGGGTTGCTGTATAGAGGGTCTTTGGAGGAAAGGAAGGAGTTAACCTGGTTCTCGAAGTCACTCTTGTTGTAGGAGGGAGGAAATACAGAGGCCGGCAAATCGTTCTAGAGCCGAGCTGTTGAACTTGAGAACTTGTTGTAGAAACGACTCTTTCTTGAGTTGGAAGCACGTTTGGCGTGTTTCCTGACTGTGCGCTGGTGCCGAAGAAATCAATGAAGCTAGCTCCTTGGAGGATTTTCCATTGAAATACTGGTAAAATAAGGGCAGCATCCCACCTGATGCCAGTGCTCTAGAGATTGCAACTCGTTTCTTAAAATAGGAGAAGCTATCAAACGGACCATTTTTGCAGCATTCGGCAGAACTAAAGGAACAAAGAAATGAGTCCGAGGAATGGAGTCCATTTGGCTGAACTCGGAATCAGACCCGAGTTTGTAAAATAAGTGTAACAACACACCTAGAGATTGTTAATATTTTAATAATACGTAGTTCTGTAAATACCTTTCAATAGTCTTAGTCTCCCAATCGCTCCAGTAGATGTGTCCTTCCCAAACCGCGATAGCGAAAATGTGGTGCAGGTTCAGAAGTGGGTTTTTGGCTGCAAAAAAAAACGAAATTAATCAGTTTATTTTCATTTTTCGATATTCATTCTGTCGACCCAACTATACACAACTATATTCCTCCATTCGACGAACTATCCATGTACCTGTCCCTATCTGACAGTGTTTGGTCTACCTAGGGATGTCGAAAGAGAAAAAAAATATTGATGTATCGATATTTATTAAAATATCAATATCGACGTCGATATATTACTATCGTTGCTGATACAAAAAAAAATCAGAAATATTTGAAAAATTGTGGTGATGGTAGTTAAACATATCTTAAGAGGTGTCAATTTTCAAAGGATTTCATTTTTTTTTACATTAAAAAAAATTGAGAAATATTTTTTTTCTATTTTTTTCTCAAGGAGTCATGAGCAGGCCCACCCACTGGTGCCCACTTATCGGTGAATTTTTGGACACGTTGTATACTGTTGAGCTCTGGCATTATGAAATTTGTATACAAATTTTGCAATAGATGGCAAATGAAGTTGTTTGAAAAATGAGTGTATTTCATATAGCTTAGCGGAAGGGAGGGATGGAGGGAGAGGGGAGTCCAAGAGGGGGGGAGGGGAACGGAGGAGGGGGGAGGCACGGAAGGTAGAGGGGGAACGCGGGAGGGGAAGGAAAAGGGGTCGCGGGAGGGAAGGGGTCACGGGCGGGGTACGGGGACGAATGGAAAGGTCACGTAGAAAGAAACACTTTCTTTAATTAAGCGGCATTGCAACGCACGCCGGGAAGTAATATATAAAAATTAGACGGCGATATCGTCAAACAATCAACACTCACAAAACAACACAATCTTTAATTACCTCTGCTGAACAAGAATCTGATATTCTTCCCATCCAGATCAGCCACGGCGATATAGTCCTCTTTGGCGTCTGCGAAGTAAAGTTCGCGGCTCTCGTGCGATATGGAGAGGGCGTTGGGCCAGCCCAGTGAGGAGGTGATGATGACCTGAGGGTCAGCTCCGTCCATGCCGGCCCGTCCAATGTGCGGACGCTCACCCCAGTCGGACCAGTACATCATTCTGAAAGGTAAAACATTATTAAAGAGTTGTCGGTACGATAAACTTACTCAAATCAATTACTGTAATGTTCAGATGCCTTTAAGTGTTGGATTACCGTAAATATCGAATGGGGTATTTCCACATTTTTTTTATTAAGCAAAAAATTACGATGATTATAGCATTTTTATTTTATTTTTATGTTGACAAATTTTCTACAGCGAGTCAAAGTTTCCCATTTTTTAATTACCGCTGAAACGATGTTTTGGGGTGGGGCTATCGTGTGAAGTCTTGAGCATGGACACTCACTGACAGTGTTTATTTAAGCTGGCCCAGCTGCGCGATGCTTGTGACGTCACAAGCCGATTTGCCAACGACGGGCCATTTTGATTTTGTCAGTTTTAGATCGTTTTTAAAATCAATAATATTGAATGAAAACATATAAAACAAATAGTTTTAGTAGGATGATAAAAACAGAAAAATGATCTTTAAATATTCCGTACATTTTCAACAGAATCCCTTTTTTGTGGAAATACCCCGTTACCATAGTTATCGGGTTTTTTCTTTTTAATTTGAATATCGCAGAGACCCAACTGCTACCGTCTGGAACCAGAGAGACTATGGAATCCCCAATTGGGGTATATTGTGAGGCTAAAGGTAGAGGGGGAGGGGAAGGAGATAGAGGTATGGAAGTCTTGATTACTGTGATTGTCAGATTACTGTAATTTTTTTTTCACAATAGCTTCACACAGGAGGCACTGAGGAAAACAATTTCTCCCCTAGCCTATGTCAACTTTGGGGATGCTGTGTGGAGGGTTTTTTTAGGAAAGGAAGGAGACGAAGTTCTGAGAAAGAAAAAGGTATGAGGAGTGGGCAAGTAGGGGTCAGTGTGTCCAGGAGAGACATAAGTATAAATCTCCCGCTGTGGTGCAAGGCGGTGGATTGAGAGAGTCTGTCGAAAAGGTCAAAAGGTCTCGTTCAACCAGTCTCTCCCGATCCGGCCTGCCACACAGTTGGTGGCAGATGCATCTGCCGCCAAGATCCGGACAAACCTCATCCCATGAAGCCGGGCACAATGGCTAACGTCACCAAACGTAATGAACCACTTGGGATGACCTATGGCAGAGGTGTTGGTTATCCAACAAAAGGTTCTCGGGGTGGCGGTACCCATACCCGCCTGCCAAATTGAAAAATTGTGGAGGGGCTTTTTAGGAAAGGATGGAGAGGAAGTTCTGCGAAGGAAAAAGATACGAGTGGTGGGTAGAAATCTAGGGGTCAGTGTATCCAGGAGTGACGGACGAATGAATCTCCCACTGTGGTGCAAACCAATGTTCCGAGAGAGTCTGCTGAGAGCCATCCGCCGCCAAGATTCAGACAAACCTCACACCATGAACCTGGACTCCCCTGCGAAGTCACCAAATGTAGCGAACTATTAGGGGTGATCTATGGGAGAGGTGTTGCCTTCCACCTTGCCATTGACCTGAGTTTCTCCAAATTGGAGCCCTCAGTTTGACAAAATATCTTAAAATGTGTTGTAGGCAGATAGTTGAGAGTCTAGGACGCCTAGTTCTTCCAAAGTGAATACATTTGTGAGTCTGTTTATAATGTGATGGAATTTTGTAACTCACCTGATTTTAAAAAATCTGGCACTAAGCAATAAGTAAATGTTGCCGGATTTCTAAAGTACATGGAAAACTGTAAAAAAAACAGTAACATACCCATGTTTTGGGTCTAGTGCGATGGCTCTGGGCTCTTGGAGCCCCTTATTCAGCAGCACCTTGCGGTGGCGGCCGTCCAGCCTAGACGCTTCGATGGTGTCGTGTCCCTTGTCGCACCAGTAAAGGTTGCGGCCAACCCAGTCTACCGCCAGACCATCGGGGTTCTGGAGGGTGGCTGAGTGGAGTAACTGGAATTAATAATAGACGTAAATAATAAGAAGTGTGACAGCAATATATACGAAGGTGGATCAATAAGTACCTGTATTAGGAAGGAAAATGCGAGTTTTTCACAATTTTTTTTTTTAAAGTTATCTTCTTTTAGGTAAATGCACTTTTTACAACTTTTTCACCATATCTTTAACCCCTCCAAAAAATACGATTTGTCAAACTCTTCAAAATGCACTTCTGTTTCAGCGAAAACCTCCTCCTTTGGGCTGAATTTTTTTCCTGCCAGGTCTTGTTTTCATGTGGCGAATAGAAAGAAGTCGCAAGGAGCCAGCGTAGCACAATTAACCTCTCATAGGCCGGGACAGCGCCCGCACGCCGGAACAAATTTTCGAAAACAAATAATTTTGATTTCGATTTTAATCCTCATGTATAAAGAAACTGTATGAAAAACAAGGTCATAATCGCTTGCGCCAACATCATTCTTGGTATAGCCAAAAGTTTCATTCACCTGGCAACACCAGAATATTTTAAAATGAATTATCATGACCAGGACATACTGAACCCCAGATTCCTACCCACACCTTAAACCTTTTTCCTTCCCAAAACTCTCCTCTCCTTCCTTTCCTTAAAAAAACCCTCCACACAGCATCCCCAAAGATGACATAGGCCCTGAGGGAAATTGTTTTCCTCAGGGCCTCCTGTGTGGAGCTCATGTAAAAAAAAAAAAAAAAATCTATGGAATCTGGATATCAGTTTTTGACGCAATTTAAACTGTCAAAGTCCGAACCCATCGGGCTGAAACCTTTCTCACACTTAACTTATCAGGTAAAGTATTGATTGCCGTTCTGTCAATCAATACTTCCACTCCTACAGCCTCCGCTACTTTGCGCACTTCAGTTGGGCGATCAGCAAGAATCATGTCATGGATCTTTTCAATGATTTAATCGTCAACCACGTCTGCCGGGTGGCTTGGCCGCTTCTTATCAAAAACAGATGTATGACATGATGTTGTCATAGATGGTGAAGGGTCTCTAGAGACAGCATCCAACTTTGCTTTTATCTCTTCGCTTTCTTTCCATTCAAAAATAAAGTAAATTATGGATCAATGTTGTTCTTTTTCTGCCAAATAAAAACTAAGCTATGAATCAGTCTGAAATTTAGTATGATGTCGTTTGACAGATGATAGTACACAACGGTAATTTCCCTTAGCATTACTCCCAAACACTTACAGCCGCTGTTCATAACTTTTCGATAGACCAATCTGAGTCTACCATCAGCTAAGCAATTTGTAAGTATTTTAAAGGTAACGCTCGATTCTCGTTGTTCCCAAATATTTTATCGTTGAATATCTTAGGTGACCCCACCCACCTTAGCCCCGCCCAAAATGGAATCAAAGTAAAAACTTTCGATGTTAAATTAATATTAAATAGTTTTACTTTTTTTTTTTTATTAATATTAATAAGTATTATAAATACAAAACAATACAAGAACAACATGTCAACCTACCAGAGACCAAATGGGAAAAAAATTCACCGACTCCAGATATTTTCATATCAGAGGGTTCGGCTCTGTGGAACTCCTAATTGAACCTATAAATCCTACTGATCCCTCAATATAAATATTTAAAAAATCTTTTGTAATCCTACATGTATTTAAATTGTATTTATTTTGTATTTATTATTAACACAAAAAAATAATTTCTTTTAAATGCTGTTATCCATAAACTTGCATTTTATATTTTTTAAGCAAATGTATAAAATATATTAAAAATAGAATGTCAGTTTGACCTTTGCCGTCGGCGCGGCACGTCGGTACCACGTGACGTTAGCGCCACTCTGTTGACACTTTTTATAACTTTGCTTTGCTCAGTCGAACTTAATCCACATGTCCGGCTTCGTTAAGATTAAGCGATTCTTAAGCGATGCTAGTGTGTTGGAAACAGCGTAGTTGTGCACTGAGCAGTGTTGAATCTTAGTTTCGGCTTAGAAGTTGATTAGTAGGATTTAGCGGCCGATAAACACTGAATTCTCCAATCAAACACTACCAATTTTGAAAATGATACTTAACTTCAAAGCAAAATTTCTACAGTTCATTAAACCGGGAAAACAGACAGAGTCACAACCGAAATAAATATTTTTAATAATTATTATATGACAAACCTGGTAAGAAGTGTTGGTGGCCGCGCCCGCAGCATTGGTTGTGTTCATATGACAGAGTCTCCTGATGCTGGAGCCGTGACGGTTCACGTCCGACCAGTAGATGCACTGGCCCGCCCAGTCAAAGTCCAGGGCCACGGCGTTGGTCAGATTGTGGGCCACCAGCTCCGACTCCCCGGTGGCCAGGTTCATCATGCGTACGTAATAACGGTTCGAGAATATCAACGAGGCTAGCCACCCTGGAAATTCAAATAAATATTGCTAAACACATACTGCTGATACTTTTTGCATGTAACGCTTTAAAATATTAAGGTAAATTAATTGTTTGCACCTGTACATTTTAAAATATTAAGGTAAATTAATTGTTTGCGCCCGTACATATCACGCCCTTACATAAATAGTTTTTTTCCATAAACAAACCCAAATCTTTCAAGAAAGGTTGAAAAATACAATATTGGATTGAGTCACCGATACAAATTTGATTCTTTCAGCCTCTTTTGAAAAATTTAGGTTTGTTTATGGACAAAACTATTTATTCAAATAATTAATTTACCTTAATATTTTAAAGCGTAACGTGAAAAAAGTATTAAAAACCTAAAATAATTTGATTGGCGCCATCTGTGAATGCGTAGATTATAACGTAAGTGACGTTTAACCTTAAGCAATAGGCTAGCTTTAGACTCATAAGTAAAATTTATGACTTAACATAAGTTTTTGACAAGTAACTCACAGGAGCGTTTACATATGCAACCGACTTGTGGTGATTAATGCTCACGGAAGTTGTTCGGAAGTTCAACTCGTGAAAGTGCTCATAGCGACAATAGATCTCTAAATTTATTTGCGGTTAGGTGGCTTCCTGTAATCAACAATCTGCTGCAGTCAAATTTACGTGATTTTGTCAATAGAGACGAAAAGACCCAAATAAAGTGATGAATTAGAATTTGACTTGAATAAAACAATTCTCCACGTGCTTTTGTGCCATTAAAAAGGCGAAATTAATGAAGTTCTCTCATTTTATCCAAATGACAGCTACCTGACAGCAACCGACTTCAAATTCGAAATGATTGGACCGATAATTAAATAGAAGGATGCTCATTTACAGGAAACTTTTTTCCACCTGAAAAATAAATGATATCTCTTCGGTTGTATATGAAAAAATCTTACGAAAACAACTGTCTTTTAATTTTTGACATCTTTCATTTCTTACGGCAAGTCTCTCAACTTATCAAACAGATTTTATAAGCTGTGAAAATGCTGGAAGTTCCCGCGGACGCGATTAGACCTTTCAAAAAACTTGTGAAAGAACAACTTCCGAAACTTGCTATAAATTACATTAAGTGACTTTTGGTGTCATTTACGTTGGTAATTTGGCCATAAATTGCTTTCGTGAGCGACTTATGGGAAAAAACTTACGAGTGTAAAGGCAGCCTTATTGAAGAGTCACCTGCCTAAATGCTGATATGGCAACTAAATTGTGCTGTTATTGGAATAATATTTTGTTGTAAAATAATAATAAAATAATGCGTACAATATGTATTTATGAAAATTGTTCGTTAACCCCTAGGAGTCAGAGCCCTGCATTTGCAGCATTGAAGAATCGTACCCAAGCACGGTACGAGGCACTGCAATTGCAGTGGCGACTTTATTTTTTCACTTTGTCTACGGATATTATCTCTACTGGGTTAGTAATGTGGTGCTGGAGAAAAATGCTCAGGATTCCATGGATAACTAGACGCACAAATGTATCCATTCGGGGAGAGCTTGGTAGGAATCCATAAAAGGCTTTCAACTATCTGCCTAAAACCCATTTTCAAGATTCTTTGGATACGTTACTCGGCATACTTGGAGAAATTCATGGTTACTGGCACAGTGTTAGGCAGAAGAAGCAGAGGAAGGTCACCAATGCGCTGGAATGACCAAGTATCACTGGCGTCTGGTACTCGCTGTCTGCAGCTCTCTAAGCAGCGCAGAACCGCGCAATGTGAAGTCTAGTCCACCAAGGAATTTGTAGTGGGGGTTACGATCAGTGGCGGCTCGTGACTTTTTGGTGTGCTAGAGTGCTGATGTTAAAAAAATGGCATTATTGATGTTGTTGTAGCCGAAAAAAAATTTTTTTTTTTTTTTTTAATATCAGTTTTTTGTATGAAAAATTTCAGGTTAGTTTCAGTTTGGTGGTGCGCCGCACCGATTTCCTGAAAAATCTTCATACAAAACACCGATTTTCGAAAAAAAAAAAAAATATATTTTTCGCATACGACAACATCCATGATGCCATTTTTTAATATTAGCACCCTATCACAACCAAAAGTCACGAGCCGCCACTGGTTACGATACTCAGCAATGAGAAACCTACTTAACCTCTTACTTGCCAGCGATGTGCGGATGCGCGGAACAAATTTCGAAAAAAATATTTTTGCATGCGATTTTGACACTTCTGTGTACAGAATTAGTATGAAGGGCAAGGTCAGAATCACTTGCGCCAACATCATTGATGATGTAGCCACAAGTTTCATTCACCTGGCGACACCAGAATATTTTTAAATGATTTATCTGTGGAATCGAAATGTCAAATTTGCCGCGATTCAAACTGTCAAAGTCCAATGCATGATACTTGACAAAAACATTGTAAAACCCTATCAATTTACCAAATTAACGCAAGTAATGTTGTTTTGATACATAGTTTATTGTTCTAGGAATGTGTTTCGGTAAATAAAATATACGATAGCTCAAAGTTGTTTCAGGGCGGCCCGTAACAGGTTAAGAAGAAGGAAATAAAAGTACTTACTGCTACTGGCCCGACATGTTATCTTATCTGTGGCAAGGCTGAATCCGTCCTGACAGGAACAGACGAAACTTCCTTGAGTATTTCTGTAAAATACACAATAAATTACTTTAAAATGTTTTCATTTAAACGTTTTTCATTTTGACCAAAGAAATTGGGGAGTAAAAAATCCAACAATTCTAATTCGATGACCACAAACTAGACAATCAGCATCATTTTGAAATGATGATATTTGAACGGTCCCTGTGCATTATATGTCTGTTTCAGCTTCTGAACAAGTTGTTACCAGCTGACAAGCATAACAACATGAGCGTTAAGCGTGACTGCTCATTTTAATTTGAAAAAAAGCTGTAATGTTTGGAGAAATGGCATTTAACAGGGGCAGTTTAAATGTCAAAAGTTTAAAATGGTGCTAATCGTCAATATGATGGTCATAAAATGTGACGAGAAATTGAAATAACCCTCAACCTAAGAGCTTGAATTAAATCATGCTGATTGGTTTGAGCAGAACAAACTAGCGTGATATTTTTATTATTTTATTATTGATTATTTCCGCATTGCACTAAAATTAAAATAAACGGAATATTTCTGAATGAATCCGAAAATAAAAAGCTATTTTTGAAAGATGATGAAACACGCTTAAATGGATCTCCTTGCTTTTTTTCTGACTAAAATTAACGATAACGAAAAGAAAAAAATAAAATACACATTTTATTAGAAAAATGAATTATAAAAGTTATTGTCACCTGACTTTTTTGTCACTTCTTTTAAAAATAATTATGAAAAAATTCACAAAGATTGATTCTGTCTCAGCATAGGTATATCCCAGTGAGACAGGGATCGAAAAACCCAATGTCGTAAACCTATTTTTATTTAAATAAATAAATAAAAAATTTAAATTACGGTCGGAAACTTTGGTTTCATAGAGGTGTAAATTTTATTTTTCTGCGGTCAACTCATAGATTATTTAAATAGTATAGATCATATTTCTGACCATGACAGTAAGGGAGACACAACGATTTATACATCGGATATGTTAGGTTAGGTTTTTTCTCTGTTTTGTAATGGAACCGTGAATCATTTGAGATTTGGTTGGTTACAAGTACCTGCAGACCTGCCCGCAGGGGTTATCGAGGCACTCGTCCACGTCGATGCAGAGGTGCTTGTCTTTGTCGGAGACTCGGTACCCTCGGTTGCAGGAACATGTGTAGCCGATCACCTGATCGGTGCAGTGGTGGGCGCACACTGAGGGGACCAGGCACTCGTTTATGGCTGCAATACATATATACAATTATTAAACGTGAATACTGTAAATTGATTTTATACCGCTGGCTCTGACAATCGAACAATAATTTATATTATACACACTCTACATGGAATGTTCCTGGTGGGGTAAGTGCACTCTTCAAGAGCACTTCTCCGCCATCGCATGGGAGGCTTATGGCGCAGAATACGCCAGTCTAACAATTCCATCATCACCTCCAAGATTGCCTGCATGGAGTCCCCTGGAGACGGGAGATGGTCCTATATCCCCCATAAACAGATATTTGCATAATTTTTTTTGTATTTATTATTATGGTTATATTTTATACTTTTATAAATGTAATGGAGGCCAAATGGAGGACAATTTCCAAAGAAGCAAAGCTCGCAGTTCACAAAGGAATGCTGGTACCTATCCTGATATACGGCAGTGACGCATGGAACTGGTAGAGGAAGGATGAAAGTAGACTGAATACTGTCGATCCCTGAGGGTAAGTGTGGTAAAACCATGCATGGTCGCGTGAGAATTGTGAAGATCCTCAAAGATGCAAGGCTGATGTAAGCGTAATGAGTAAAATCAAAGATATTCAAATACAAAAGAGATATGCTATGGTGTCCGCGCAACTGTCGGCGGACTACGACCTAATTAGAGTAGTTTGCATACAAAAAGAATTTGTTCATTTCGTTGATTTATTAAAGGTGCGCATTAGTATTGGTTAACAATATAGTTTGAATACGGAAAGAATTCGTTCATTTAGTTTAACGTTCGTTTGGTTTATTTGTTAGTTATTTGTTCATTTAGTTTATTTGTTAATTGGTAAACAATATCGGCGACACCCGGAAGCGCAGTCCCACCTAGTAAAAACTGCAGATAGCACATCTACTTATATTTCAATATCTTTGAGTAAAATTAAGAAAGGGACGCTCAGATGATTTGAGCATGTAGACCGAATGAACGAAGAAATAGGTTTAACCCATCTGCTTGTTTAGGAATAAATACATCCCAAAACACGTAATCGCGTCATACTTTCATAAGACCAAAAACGTCCCAGAGCGACCTTACATTTTAAAAGCTATATATCCCTCTTCCTCTTATGCAAACATATGTATTTTTCTTTTAACCAGAAAGAGAACGAAATAATGCTTCTTATTGTCTTTGAAATATGAAAGCTATCTTGCATAGATATATTACAATCTCGGTCCAAAGTGACGGTTTCAGAATTTAGGCGCGAGACCGAGGCTTCCGGATTGTGAGGTGCAAACATATTGAACCGAGCAGACAGGTTAACCTGTCAAAGGCCAGGCCATTTCACGAAAATTCACTAAAAAAGCACCACTTTGAATTTTGAATTGAATGTTTTTTGGATTAATTTTGAGCTGTCGTATATTATATTGACTGAAAAACGTTCCTAGAAGAATAAACTATGTACCAAAACAACATTACTTGCATTATTTAGGTAAATTAATAGGTTTTACGATGTTTTAGTCGAGGAACACGCATAAACTGCGACGGGTAAATTCGCGGCAAAATCTGACGTTTATGAAGTCACAGATAAAATCGTTTAAAAATATTCTAGTGTTGCAAGGTGAATGAAACTTTTACGCTTCTCATAGAGTAATGTTGGCACAAGCGATTCTGACTCTGTTCTTCATACAAATTCTATACATAGAAGGGCCAAAATCGCAGACAAAAAGTTTTGGTCGATAATTTTATTCAAATGTTCGAATTATTTTCTCGCTCATGCGCATACGACGCGCGCGGGCGCGCGCTAACGACCACTTAGAGGTTAACCCGTCGATGACACTGGGTCATAATGACCCGAGGCGATTTAAAACGGCCATATTTTTTTTTCCCATCAACCGTTCGACTTGTGCGCTTCAGTAGCTGGAGATACAACCCCCTTCTACCCGCATCGCCGGCGTGCTCAGCGCGACGCCGCTTGCGGAAGGAGATACACGTGCGTCAAGTTAAAACGGGTACATATTTCCTATAGTTGAAATGAAATTCTACAGTTATTTTTTCATAGTTGATTTTGCATGTGTTTCTACTAAGGTAATAAAAAGTTGATTTATAAAATATAATGGTATTATTTATATTTTTTTTATGAGCAAAGAACTTATAAATAGTAAATAATTTTCAAAATCAAGATAACCCTTTCAGTTTTGGTACAATCCATTGATAAAATTCGGGTCACGGTTACCCGGCGTCATTGACCGCGTAATTATTTTCACGTCATTGACGCCGGGTTAAGGAGAATATATGACGGAAATGTGAATGGTAGAAAAAGTCTAGGACGCCGAAGAAAGACATGGCACTATCAAGCGAATTAGATAGTGATTGAGTCGGGCCATGTCATGGTCAGAATAATAGAAAAGTATGTATTTTTCTATAATAAATGTGAATGAGGCAAAGAGTGTGTGCCAAGACCGAGTTGTTTGGCAGTCCGTCCTCTCTGCTTACCCCTGTCGGTTAATTTTGTTATATTTTTCACTTCTCTTCTGTTTTTATTCTATTCTATGATTTAATATAAAAATATAATATAGGTATTACTTCTGCGTACATTCTGGAATAATCTATTATTATTATATCAAATAGCTCGTAAACCATCTTGAACCATTGTATGCTTGTAAAATCAATTGTGAATGAATAAGTAAATAAAAATATTAAAAATGAATTTTAGATTTCATAAAACTTATACTTACAGCATTTAGTCTCATCACTAGAATCTCCGCAATCATTCTTTCCGTCGCAAAGTTGCGTGATGTTAACGCACACATGATTGGTGCATTCGTGTTCATTTCTACCGCAAGAGCTGAGTTCCTTGTTGTTGCGTTTATCTGAAAAAAATAGTGGTTTTTAAAACTAATTTTTAAAAATAAGTCAAAATCATAGACATCCAAATTTAATAGACGAGAAGATACAGATGAGGATTAAAACCAAACTATGAGGGGCGAGGAGGGGAAAGATGACTGTGATTCGTTACAAAATCAATCTGACAGTATATAGGCATCTCGCATTATAATATCACCATTTAGTTCTTAAAAGCAAAATCTGCTTTTGAATGAATAGACCTTTTACATGAGAGCGCGAATTGCTCACCACGTTATTAACATATTTGCAAAGTCCAAATGCGGCAAAATAAAGTTCGTCGATTTTCACAGAGGAATATTTTGTTGCCGTATTTAGTTAAGACACTTTTACAAATGTTTCATAGTTTACTTACCCCTGTAACCAGCGACGAGCTCACTGGGGTACTGCCCACATTCGCTATGTCCACTTATTTTAGGTATAGCATGTATAGCACAAGCTTTAATTTTTGTTGTGTTATTTCGTAAAATGTACGATGTGAGCTCGGCGCTGGTCAGGACAAGAATGATGACATCACATTTTTTAGATTCAAGCGAGGCTCTCGTAAGCCCAGCCGGCTCTATGGAACCGGTATGGGGAGGGGAAAATAATACGCTTTTATCACTTAGGGCAGGTCCAGATATATTCATATGTCCATGGTCAAAATAGACTAAATTTTACGACCATCTCGGAGAGCCGACTTCATTAGGATGTTCATTAAAAGACATTTAATAATTGTAAATTTAAACATTGAAATAGATTTTTAAAAATG
This sequence comes from Limnephilus marmoratus, assembly GCA_917880885.1. Classification (NCBI taxonomy): domain Eukaryota; kingdom Metazoa; phylum Arthropoda; class Insecta; order Trichoptera; family Limnephilidae; genus Limnephilus; species Limnephilus marmoratus. Next base: position 33,363,921 of record OU862928.1, read on the forward strand.
TTAAGTTAGAGCTGTATTTTTTATTTTATTGTTTTTTGCATTAGCTCCACACAGGAGGCCCTAAGGAAAGTAATATCAATCACGGTCTGTGTCATCTTAGGGGATGCTGAGTGGAGGATTTTTTTAAGGAAAGGAATTAGAGGAAGTTCTGGGAAGGAAAAGGGTATGAGGGGTGGGTAGTGGAATCTGGGGTTAAATGTGTTCAGGAGTGACGAATGTATGAATCCATCCCTCCCACTGCGGTGCGAGGCGATGGGTCGAGAGAGTCTGGCTGGAGAGGTCTAGGTTAAGTCTCCCTCAACCAGTCTCTCTCGATCCGACCTGCCACACAGTAAGCGAGCAGACGCATCCGCTGCCAAGACCCGGACAAACCTCAGTAATCAAATGTAGCGAACCACTGGGGGAAGTGTCACCAAATGTAGTGACCTATGGCAGGGGTGTTGGTTATCCAATAAATGTTCCCCGGAGCGGCGGTACCCATACCAGCCTCCTATCTGCAGTGGACCAGTTATTAGAGTTTTAGGTTAGCTGGGCCCCCTTATTATATATGTATAATACATAGACTCACCACACAGTGTAGGCTCTTCATCAGATCCGTCTCCGCAGTCATCGTATCCGTCGCAGGCCCAGTGGCCCAGCACGCAGCCCCCGTGCGCACAAGCCACCCGGCCCGGCCCGCACGCCTCCCCGGGGCCCCCGAATCCGACGCATCCCGACGGCTCGTCAGAGCGATCCGCACAGTCGTAATCGCCGTCGCAGTAGAAGTGCTGAAAAGAGAAATGGCCGCAGTGTTAATGACATCAATAATTATTTTATTTAATGCATTAGCGCTACACACTAGTGCAGATCCGTGAAAAATCTGGGATAGTCCACAGAGGTGCTATTGCGCACAAATATTTCTTGAAACGTGTTCCACTACACTATTACCACAATCAAATTGTAATCATGCTAGTAAGCACAACAACATGATCGTTATGCTTGATCAACAGCTAAACCGGGTCAAGAATCGAGTGATTGATTGATTGAATAATTGATTAAATGATTGATTGAATGGTTGAACGATTGTTTGGTTGATTGATTGATAAAATGATCGATATATTGCTTGACTGGTTGATTGATTGCTTGCAAGATTGATTAATTAATTGAATGATTGCCAGAATTTATTTATTTATTTATTAACGGTATAAATATACCATAAATACATATTACATGTCACAAAATATTTGTTGTAGGTACTTAAGAAATAATTAAAAAGAAAGAGTTATAAATTAATTGTGGCATTTGATTAAGAAATGACACAAAGAGCTACAATTACATTCAATACTATAGTATAAATAAAATTAATATTGATTGAAGATATATGATAGAATAGCCTTCTTGTACCTAGTTTCCGTGCAGTTAAATAGATCCGCCACATCTGCGTATCTATTACTAACTTCATGTAATCTAGGTAAAAGCGAGTGTTTCGTGTACTCAGTCCTGTTGTTGTTACATTGAAACAAGATTTTGGAGTGAGTTGCTCTAGTGGGTATATGAAATTCGATGAGCTTAGTTAAATCAGGACTGTCTATTTTACCATTTACAATTTTGAACATAAATATTAAGTCGGATATAATTCTTCGATCTGAGAGTTTTAATATATTTAATTCTTTCATTAAGTAATTATAATTTATGTTTTCAATGGGAATACCGAGTTTAAAATTTATATATCTTAGGAATTTGTGTTGAATTTTTTCGATTGTATCTGAATGTAATTTAAAATGGGGGGACCAGATCGAGGAGTTATATTCGACTTGACTACGTACTAAGGATGTATACAAAATTTTTAATGTAGAAATATTCCTAAAACCTGTGGAATTTCGAAGAATGAAGCCAAGCATTTTTATTCCTTTATTAGTGATTGTGTTTATATGGGATATAAAGTTTAATTTCGAGTCGAAAATTATGCCCAGGTCATTAATTTCTTCGACAGAGGTAAGGGTAGAGTTGTTAAGAACATACGGATGAATTATTGGTTGACTTATTCTGTAAAATCTTATTGAATGACACTTATTTATGTTCAAGAAAAGTTTGTTAAGAGAACACCAATTAATTAACTTGTTTAAATTATTTTGTAAACAGATACAATCTTCGGCAGTTTTAATTATTTTAAAAATTTTCAAATCATCTGCAAAAAGCAACACGTTTACATCTTTATCAAATATATCAACAATATCGTTTATAAACAGTAAAAAGAATGATTGGTGGAATGATTGATTGGATGATTGAATGCTTGATTAACCTGTAATCGGCTGGAGACGCGCGAGAGCGCGCAGCTTGTGCGCATGCGCGAAAAAAATATTTCGAAATAAATATGTTTGTCTGCGATTTTGACCCTTCTATGTACAGAATTTGTATGAAGAACAAGATCAGAATCGCTTGCGCCAACATTTCCCCATAAGATGGGTAAAAATTTCATTCACCTTGCAACCCCAGAATATTTTTGAATGATTTTATCTGTGGCATGAAAATGTCAAATTTGTTGCGAATTTTATCTGTCAAAATTGATGCGTGTTCCTCGACTAAAACATCGTAAAGCCTATTAATTTACGTAATTAACGCAAGTAATGTTGTTTTGGTACATAGTTTATTGTTCAAGGAATGTGTTTCGGTCAATAAAATATACGATAACTCAAAATGAGTGGATTCAATTCAAAATTCAAAGTCGTGCTTTGTTAGGGAATTTCCGTGTTTTTTACGGCTTGTGATAGGTTAAATGGTTAATAGATTAAATGATTGATTGATTGGTTGGTTGAAAGATTGATTGATTAAATTATCATTAGGTTGCTTGACTGAATGATTGATTAGTCGATTTATTGCTTACTGTATGATCGATTGATTAAATGATTGATAGGATGGTTGAGTGATTGATTGATTGCTTTCAAGAATTATTGATTAGATGGTTGAATGATTGATTGGTTGATTAAATTTTTGATAGATTGCTTGATTGTATGATAAATTGGTTGATTGATTGGTTGGTGGCTTGTAATCGATTGTAAATAAATAATTTGAAATATTAATTGTTTACTTTATTGAATTGAACTTTATTGATTGGTTGCTTGATTGAATGATTGATTGGTTGCTTGATTGAATGATCGATTGCTTGATTGAACGAATGCTTGATTGAATGATTGATTGGTTTCTTGATTGAATGATTGATTGAATGAATGCTTGATTGAATGATTGATTGGTTGCTTGATTGAACGATTGATTGCTTGATTGAATAATTGATTGCTTGATTAAATGATTGATTGGTTGCTTGCTTGACTGATCACCTTAGATACGCAGGCTCCGTTGGCGCACTGCAGGCTCTCCGGGGGGCAGGGGGTGGGCAGACAGCCTGCCGCCACCCCCTCGTCTTCGCCTCCAGCGCAGTCCTCCTGCACGTCGCACACCCACACCCGCGGGATGCAGCGCGAGGTGTTGCCGCAGCGGAATTCATCCTTCGAGCAAGTACGCTCCACTGCAAACATATATTATCAATTTTTAACTTAAAAAAATATTATTGATAAAAAAGTTCATTAGAAATGTTCTTCTAATCTCGGCATTCTTGTTTCCATCGGTATGGCAGATTTGTTTTACCATGCCACATTTAGCATATTATGTCAAAGTGTCGATAAGTTTACATTTATTCTCATTGCTCTTGTGACTCATTGCCTTGTCGGCTTTAAGGCCCCACAACCGCGCAACAAAAGAAGAAGATGGAGAGATATGTAATTACAAATGTTAGAGGACCGCTCTAATATTTAAAGCGATAAAATTGATGCGAAAATTGTGAAAATGTTTAATGAAACACGACTCGTTTAAAATAGAGCAAAAATCTCGCAGGGGTTGTCTTAACCTCTTATTTGCCGCTTGTGCGCCGGCGTGTCGTGAGACTTTACATGCGATTTTGACCCTTATGTGTAAAGAAAGTGTATGAAGAACACGGTCTGAATCGCTTGCTCTATTATCGCTCTTTACCATAGAGAAAACCGCAATGTGCCTGGTCACTCCATATAATTTATATTAATGATTTACCGGAGCGCGGGAACGTGCGCAGTTCTTGCGCATGCGCGGGAAAAATTCCTTTAACTGCGGTTTTGACCTTTCTATTGTTCTAAATTTCTCAAGGACAGTGTCAGAATCGCGAGACGCGAAATGTCACGTGGTGTCCTAATGCCGCGTTTTGATTGGTGGTGCTTTTTGCTGGCATACCCCGGCATTCAACGAGTTAAGCAGCATTTAAAGAAACACTGTGAATTATTTCATACATATAACCACTGGAGCGACCATGTCGAATAATTCGACGTTTTGTTTTCTTCTAGGATTGCCCACGTCGAATAATTCGACGTTTATGACGTACCACTCGTAAACAATTAAAAATGATTTAATTATTTACCAGTCCCTGGCCAATATTTATTCCGTTGGAAAGCTGGTAAAATTGTCTTTCATTTATGGCAACATCGATGCTTCTATAGTGCTTCTGGAAGGAATATTTCGCGGTATAAAGTGACAGTTTATTTTCACCTCCGAGGCAAAACTGTTTGAGAAATTGGATAAATTTACACGTATTTTAAAATGCCGTAAGTGATTGAGTTTTTGCATTTTAACGCCATAATATATAATAGTGTATTCGTGATTCAATTATTAATGTGTTTTCAACTCATTTGAATAAAAAATCAGAGTTTTTTTATCATATTTTCGATACAAAACTATTATTTCTTGTGGGGTTAGGTTTTTTAAGTTTTTAATTTGCAATTCAATTCGTAATTACTCCACTTGTGCATTTGAAATAGTGTTTTTCTATTAGAATGATTCATTACCAAGAGATAATTATAAATTTTATTTAGGTGTGGTCATTTTTTCTCCAGATATTTGTAATTTTATAACTCAGTAGAAATGTCAAAAAGATCGTAAATTTATTAGATGAAATTTAATGTAAAGTTACCATCACACAATTAATATGGGATTATTTCGTTTCGTTTTGTAATTAAATAATTTATTTACTTATTTTAAATTTCCACAGAGCCAATAATCGAGAAGTCTCGCAATCCAGGTATTAATATATATTTTTAAAATTTTATATGATAACATATATAAAAATCTATGATTTGATTCAAAATATAAAATCTACATGAAATATTTTTTAAGTGTACCAATGCCGAGCGGAAGAGGACGAGGACGAGGACGAGGAAGAGGCAGAGGCAGAGGCAGAGGGAGGGGGGCTGTGGGAGCTGGACGTGGAGCGGCACTGGCAGCTCGGTCTGGAGTGTTAGTATTTTTTAATGTGTTTTAAGAAGGTTTTTTTGCTGTGGCTATGTGTTGAGCTCATCATATATATTTTAATTTATTTTAACAGTGACCCTGATCTGGTTATGGTGCGGGAGGATCGCGCCAGGGCCCTAAAGGACGTTAGGGCCCTGTCTGCTTCTTTCCAAGCGGAACTAGAAAGCCGCAAATTTAAGAAGCAGGCGGCGCGGATCCTGCTCCCCACCGCGCCTGCAAGAAAAGCTAAACGAAAGTAAGTTATCGTCTCTAGATGCATTACACAATATTATTGTTTTTCCCCGAGAGCTTTCTGCCACCGTGAGAGTTGGATGGATCAGCGCTCTGTGCATTATGCACATGCAGTAAAATCAGCGCTACTCCAATTCTTATTGTTTTTATTTACTGTTTCACGAGTGAATGACAACGATTCATATGATTTATGTATATGTTTTCAGAATTCCATCTCCGGAGAGAGTAGCGTGTCCCTTTTCACAGGGGACACCTTCAACGCTGCCATCGCCTATTCCCCCACCGTGGTTGTGCAACGTTCCATCTATCACAATGACCCAAGCAACGGCTCCCGCTGTGCCAACGCGGGCGGCTTCTCCAGAGCCGTTACCTGGGACATCGCGGGATGGGGAACTGAGGGGCGATTTCTCTCTGGAGCATAGCTACCATAGAGAGCTGTGGGTGGACGTGCCGTTCTGCCAGGAAGTGTCTGAGTTTGGAAACGGTGAGTTTTTTTTTAATACATCATACCAGAGGCGTTCCGTAATTGAAATATAGACATATTAAATCAATTTATGTTTTGTACATTTCAGAGCCAGGCATGGACGGAACGGGGACGGGTGACGTTGCTGCAGCTCTCTATTATGATGAGTGGGCACTTGAAAACCGTAAGTTATAAAACTAACTAACTAACCTTCACGCCATTTCTCTACATTAAGCTAATTTAAGTTAATCAATACATAGTTTTATTGTGCCTCGCTCTAGAGCGATACTCTCAGTATCGCTCTGGTGAGAGCCCACTATTCAGAATTGAACATTGCTTGAAAATCGTGGAATGGGGATCACTCTCTGGAGCATGGCTACCATAGAGAGCTGTGGGTGGACGTGCCGTTCTGCCAGGAAGTGTCTGTGTTTGGAAACAGTGAGATTATTGTTTTAAAACGTCATATCAGAGGCGTTCCGTAATTGAAATAAAGACACATTAAATCAATTTGTGTTATATACATTTCAGAACCAGGCATGGACAGAGCGGGTGAATTTGATGCTGCATCTCTTCACCATGATCAGTCGGCATTTGAAGACCGTAAGTTATAAAACTAACTAACTAACTAACAACGCCATTTCGCTACATGGGTAGGCAGAGGATGGACCGCCATACAATTTGGTCTTGGCACTCACACTCTTTTCTTCATTCAAACTCATTTATACCTGCCCTTGTGTTATTCTGACATTGCGCGCCTCAAATATTTGATTAACTTGATCGAGCCAAGAGTTCATTATCTTAAAGCGTTGTACCAAAGGGAGTAAGTACTCGTAATATAGAAATGTTAAGTTAATTTGTGTTTTCTGTTGTTTTAGAAATGGATCTGGACGAAGGGAGCGACGTTGACGAGGATAACCTATGCATGCCACCAAAACCTTATCATCGTATGAACAATGCACGTAAGCCCGATATGGCCGCAGACCTAAGACAAGACCAGGTAGAAATAGAGGCAATGCGTTCGATTCTGCCATCTGATAGTTACTCTTTCGATTGGTCCAGCGAAATCTCACGTTTCAATGGGATAAAGGAGATATTCACAGGTACGCCGGGACCAACTTTCAACACCGACGAAATGGGCAAACCTGTGGATGCCTTTCTTAAAATCTTCGACGCCGATTTCGTTGAACTGATCGTAAGAGAGACTAACAGGTATGCAGAACAACACATTGCGCTAACCCAATTCAAGCGCTATGCGCGTATCAATAGATGGGCTCCCACGAATAAAGAGGAAATGTACGTATTCTTGGCACTTTTAATGCATCAAGGTATTTCTCCCCTTCCCGTTGAAAAAGACTTCTTCTTTTCAATTGACGTCACCGCCATGCCTTATTTCAGCAAAGCCATGAGTTATAATCGTTTTCTTCTAATAAAAAAATTCCTTCACTTCACCAACAATGAAACTCTTTCTTCTGATGTATCGTTATCTGTGCGAAGGTTACAAAAGATTCAGCCCGTCTTGGACCACCTCTCTCATAGGTTTGAGAGTTTATACCTGCCCGAGCAAGACATCTCTCTAGATGAATCCTTACTCCGCTATAAAGGCCGTTTGGGATTCGTCCAGATGATCAAATCTAAAGCGGCAGGCTCGGGTATAAAGTCTTACGAGCTTTGTGAATCCAAGTCTGGCTATCTTTGGAAATTCCAAATTTATACGGGGAAGACCATTTCCAGTCAGACTGAATCGACAAATCCAGACCAGGAAGACATGACGGAAGACGACATAACTGAAGACATGACACGGGCCAACTTTTCTGGTGCTCACAATATCTGCCCAGTTGGGGCCACTGCAAAGATAGTATACGATTTGGCCAGCCCTCTGTTTAATAAAGGGTATACGCTAATAATGGACAATTTTTACAATAGTCCATTATTGGCGCGATGCCTCAAAAGAAATGGGATGGATTGCACGGGCACATTGCGGTTGAACCGAGAATTTGTGCCCAGTGTATTTAAGTGCAATCTCCGATCAAAACTGAGGGAAGGTGAGCTCCTATACTCGAACTGCGGGGACCTCAATGTTATGGTTTGGTTGGACAAAAGCTTGGTAAGTATGTTGTCCACCTACCATAAAGCAGAAGTCGGGGCAGTTGAAAAGTTTGGGGTTTGGAAATACAAATCCCAAATTGTACTAGACTATAACAAGGTAATGGGGGGAGTTGACAGAAAGGATCAGCTTTTGTCAGGCTACCCCATTGAACGACAGCGAAACCTGGTCTGGTACAAGAAGCTTTTCAGGAGACTACTAAGTGTTTCGGTGCAGAATGCGTATATATTGTACAGTTCAAAGCTCCGCAAGGAAAATAAACGCATTTTGTATCGAAACTTTAGGAGTGAGGTTGCGAGGGATCTCCTTCAGCTGTTCTGTCACAGGGAAATTAACCCGCCTCCGACTGTGAGAACCATTGGCCAAATAGTTGAAGGAAAGATTCTGCGTACTGTCCTGGAAGGCAACCACTTCTCGGTCCATAGCGGGCGAACGTTGAATTGTGTGTGGTGTTCCATAAACAAAATTACCAAACGAACTACAAAAAAATGTGACGTGTGTGATGTGGGATTATGCAATGATTGTATGGTCCCATATCATACCACCCCACTCTCCATATTGAATAACTGAGGGTTTTTTATTTTCTTTTTCTTTTCTTGTTTTTAGTTGTGAAATTATAATTTATAACGCTGCGGCAAGGCTCATCACCGGCGTATCTAAATATTCCCATATTTCTGAGCATCTCAAAAATCTTCACTGGCTCAAGTGCCCCGAGAGAATCCAGTTTAAGCTCTGCTGGATGGTATTCAAGTCTCTTAACGGAATGGCTCCGACTTACTTATCGGAAATATGTATTCCAGAAAATTCCAATTCTCGACAATCAACCCTCAGGTCAGCAGCAACATCAGCGATTGGAAGGTTGAAGGAACCAAAGCGCACACCAGATACTAAATTCGGTGAGCGTGCTTTCGGAGTGTCGGGACCTAAAGCCTGGAATGGACTGCCACACGAGTTAAGAATGATCACAGATTCAGCGCAATTTAGAGCTAAACTTAAAACTCATCTTTTCAGACAGTCGTATCAATAAGTTAAAAAAAAAAACTTTCACCTTCGCCTTCACGGCTCGCAACATTGTAAATAACTAAGTGTGTAAAAGCAAATTCTTAAAATTCTCCAGACTTTAAAAATAAATATTAACTCAACTTTGGCATTAATCTTCTGTTAAATATAAATATAAATGTAAAACTCATGCAATGTCCAGTGTTTTGAATATAATGTCCTCCACGTGCAAAGTCGTATCTTCCCCATAGCATAAGCATAAACTTTCTAATAAAGTGTGTTTTGTCGGAAGTGTCCTGCAGGTAAGTATGATTCTGTATCTATTTGAAAATAATAAAATTAGATAGAGCCTAGGATTTATAATAAATTGTAAAGCGCCCTTGAGGTGATTTTTCACAAAAACGGCGCTATACAAATTATCCAATTATTATTATTATTATTATTATAAATTTAATGAACTTTCTTTGGACATCAATAACTATAGCCTGCGCCTGGATGACAGGACCAAGTCATTTCTTTTTACATCTCATAAAAATGTTATAACGACAAAGCACCCAAAGGTACGAGTTCTATCTGATAAGGTTTGGTGGACATTTAATATGTATATTTCAATTCTGATCATTAAAATATACATATTAAAAAATGCATAGGTTTTCTCATTCTTTCCTGCTATTGTACACATTAAATAACTTGTTTTATCAACATGATTTGTTTTTGAGGTGTTATGCCATCTCGCTGTACCTCCTTTAGCCTACGTTTTGGACAGCGTTTGTTAGTTATAGAATGAGGTAGCGCGACACGGCATAACACCCCAAAAACAAATCACGTTAATACTTTTGGCCATGAAAATATCAAATCAAACTTGTTTTATTTTTATGTCTTAGTTATATATATTTTGTTATTTTTTCTGTAGAGGCTTTTTTAGATCTAGTCACTTAACAAAACTAAGCCATTTCAAGCAATGTTTAAATCTGAATGGTAGTCTCTCACCAGAGCGATACTGAGAGTATCACTCTAGAGCGAGGCAAAATGAAACTATGTATTGATTTACTGAGAAAAACCAATTGAATAAATTTTTATTATGACGAAGTGTGTAAACAATGTTTAAATAAATATGCTGCTCTACCATTGTAATGTAATTAATAAGTGTAATTTTAATTGAAAGAATGTAAAAGCCCATTAGGGCGGAAATAAATTTATAAATCTATTATTTGTTCCCTCAATTATTTTCCTCTCCACTATTTTTCATTCCAACTTTTAGATAAAAAAAATATCACTAAGATTTTATTTGCCGATCGACGCTGATACAACAGGTTTGATATATATAAGATTTAATCATCACCATCATTTTAGCTATTATAATTTATCCGGTTTGTATCGACCTTAAACTAGCTGTCATCTCGTATTTTCCCAAACAAAATGGCAGAATTCCACAGGATTTTATCAAATTACAAAGTATATCCTGAAAGATTGGCAAAGCTTATGGCTATGATATAGGTTTTTTTTAAATCTTTGTTTCTTGTTCTATCACGAAACACAAAAACATGGATAAAAATCTCCAGTTCTCAGTCACAATTATTTAAAAAGCAGCACTCTGATTTTGACATCGTGAAATAGGCTATCTGTATAAAACGATCAAATGATTTAAATAAAGCAAGTACGGCAGTTATTCTTATTGGTAATTGTAAACAGTTAATGTATCTTCCTAATGTAGTACCACTTCTTTGTGGTAAATGTATAAAATATCATAATTTAGTTCATTCAAATTTAACAGGTTCACGTACCAAATAACACAAAATAATTTTCACGCATTATTTTTATCTTGATGTCAGCATATAAAAAAATAATTTTCTAGTATTTATTTGGATCTGTGGTTGTGGAACAAGTCATAGAGAACATAAAACGTAGAAAATATTCAATGTGGATATTCAAAATATCCACTGGCGGCAATTTCAAATACACTCACGCACAAAATTCGCGCATTTACAAAGTTTACGATTTTTTTTATAATTTTTCTATCAATTATACAAATACAAAATAATTTATAAAATATAGGTGAGTTTATTGGCTACATAGCAGTATAATGTTTACATATACAAATATGGAGTAATGATTTTTTTAAAGTGGTCGGAAATATTTCAAAATTAATTTTCGAAAGTCGTGGGCACTCGAGGAGATTTCTCATAATTGACCGTGTCGCTCCAGTGGATAACTTGTAAAATAACTGAAACAAACGTGTTTATAATAATTTTTGGAGTACACTTTGCATTTTTTTTCTATCGAGGGAATTTTATATAATTTGCGTTTTAGCATGACAAATGTCTAGATATTATCTTCAAAAATAACATATATTTGTTTAAGAGCTTAAAAACTTCAAATGTTTAAGGGAGGTTTGCGAGAAATCGGTAGAAATTCGGGTAGCAGCGTCTTAAAATGCCTACTTAACCCCTGGGGGCCGGAGCCCTGCAATTGCAGTGTTGAAGAATCATGCCTATATACGGTACAAAGCGCTGCAACTGCAGTGTCGACCTTGTACATTCATTTTGCTTTCGGATATTACCTATACTAAGTTAGTTACAGGCAAACATAAAGATGTCACTTTATTAAGATGGTATTGATAAAGTGACATCTTAAATATGCGTGTCGGCTTTAAGCCGCCAACACCCGAATTTCTACAGATTTCTTACATATCTCCCTTAAGCATGTTAAGCTCTAAATCTCTTAAAAAAATATATGTTATTCTTGAAGATAATATCTAGACATTCCCCACGCCAAAATGCAAATTATATAAAATTCCCTTAATAGAAAAAAATCGCAAAGTATGCTCCAAAAATTATTATAAACACATTTGTTTCAGTTATTTTACAAGTTATATGAATGAAAAAATTCAGAGTTTCTTTAAATGCTGTTTTAAGACAACCCCCGCGAGATTTTTGCTATATTTTAAACGAGTAGTGTTTTATTAAACATTTTCACAATTTCGCATCGATTTTGTCGCTTTAAATATTAGAGCGCTCCTCTAACATTCATAATTTCATATCTCTTCTTCATCATCTTCTTCTTTTTGAGCCTGGTTGCGGTTCCTTAACCCCTCAGGCTTCGACGATATTTTGTCAGAGGGTCAAAATATTTCAGTTTCGCAATAAAATTCAAATAAATGGAATATTTCTGAATGTATCTGAAAACTAAAAACTGTTTTGAAAAGGTCATAGAATACGCTTTCATATTTTAGAATTTTAAATAAATATATAATTTTTGAAAAATAAAAATTTTGCACGCACACGTTAAAAACGTTCTAAAAATGGTTAACCTCACATTTTTTCCAACCAAAATTACTGATAATGAAAAAAAATAAAAACCTACATATTTTACATAGTATTATAAACATTACCAAAAAATTACTTTTTGTCGTTTCAAGTAAAAATAATTAAATAATAAAAAATCATGATAGTAAGGGATGGGAGGATGATGTCAGGAAGGATGCAAGAGGACCACTCCATGTCGCAGATTGGAAGACGACGGCCGAGGACAGAGGGCGGTGGAGGCTTATCTTGAAGGAGGCCAAGGCTCAAAATGGGCTGTAGCGCCATTGAAAGAAGAAGAAGAATATTTTGTGGCAGGTAATAACTGTCAGATTTAAACTTACTGCAGTGGAGAGATTCATCAGAGCCGTCGGTACAGTCCGGACTACCGTCACACTGCCAGGAAGCCGGAATGCATTCATTATTGCTGCAGGTGAACTGTTCCTTGTGGCACTGGTGCTCTGAAATACCAAAGGGCATAACATGTTAGATAATGTGACTACATGAACATCTTAGAAGATACAACGTACGACTTGAATACTTCAAAATTAATAGACTACGCTTCAACCAAACTGCACGGACTATCAAAATAGCTACACAAAAGTTATGCATTTGGCGTGAAAGTAGAAACCAAAGCAAAGGTAGATTTGTTTTGTAGTAGATAAATGTTATTCACACATTAACCCGTCAAAAGGCCATAAAAAACACGGAAATTTCCTAACAAAACACCACTTTGAATTTTGAATTGAATGTTTTGTGGATTAATTTTGAGCTATCGTATATTTTATTGACCGAAACACATTTCTAGAACAATAAACTATGTACCAAAATAACATTACTTGCGTTAATTACGTAAATTGATAGGTTTTACGATGTTTTCGTCAAGTAACACGCATTGACTTCGACAGAAAGAATCAAGGCAAATTTGACATTTTGATGCCACAGATAAAATTGTTTAACCTGTTGAGGTCCTGGCTTTTTCCAGAAAAACACGGAAATTTCACGATCTTCAATTGAATGTTTTGTGGATTAAATTTAACCTATCGTATATTTTATTGACTGAAACACATTCCTAGAACAATAAACTATTTACCAAAATAACATTACTTGCGTAATTACGTAAATTGATAGGTTTTATGATGTTTTATTCGAGGTACACGCATGTCACGCATCGGCAATGTGACGCGGCCGCCAAAATGACAGTTGGAGATGCCCACAGACAAAAATTATTTTTAAATATTGTGTGGCTACTACGCGAATGAAATCTTTACCCATACCATAGGGAATGTTGGCGGCAGTGATTCTGACACTTCCTTTACCGATTTTGTACATAGAAGGGTCAAAATAGTAGAAAGGAGATATTTTTTTTTCGCGCATGCGCAGAATCTTTTTACATCCCGGACTACGGAAAATTTAATATAAATTATTCGAAGTGACTTGTCTCATTGCGGGTTTCTCTATGGTAAAGTACGATAATAGAGCAAGCGTTTCTGACATTGTTCTTCATACACTTTCTGTATACATAAGGGTCAAAATTGCATTTCAAAATGCCGCGCCACCTCGCGGACACCGGTGTCCGAACGGCCCACAACGAGTTAAAAATATTCTGGGGTTGCCAGGTGAATAAAATTTTTGCCTACAACATGGGTAAATGTTGGCGCAAGCGATTCTGACCTTTCATACAAATTCTGTATATAGAAGGGTCAAAATCGCAGACAAACATATTTTTTTCGAAATACTTTTAGCGTGCATGCGCACAAACCGCGAGCATTCGCGCGTCTCCGGCAAATAAAGAGGTTAAAAGGTAATGTTTTCTTAATTGTTTAATAATGTTGTAACTGCTATTAACTTATTTAAATGTCTCACATTGTTTAGATCTTGTAAACATACTGAGAAGAAGACAATAAATATTTTCCTCATTTTATTAATTAAAGTTACATATATATATATTAATGCACAGTTTTGGGGTAGGTCGGGAAAAACCTCACTTTTGATTTGAGGGGAAAAGCGACCACTCTGCCCCTCGGGTGGGTGAAACGACAAGGGTCACTTTGGCTCGCGGCCGTTTGGTAAGGGTCAAAGCTCACTTTCGATTTGAGGGGAAAAGCGACCACTTTGCCCCTCGGGTGGGTGAAACCTCACGGGTCACTTTGGCTCGCGGCAATTTTGTAAAATTTGGCACGCCAAATTGACCTCTAAGTTAATTCAATTTCAAAGGCCCCATGGTTCACTCTCCTTCGAAGCGAATTCATTGTATCTATCTCTTTTCAAATGCATGGAAAAGTTGAGAAAGATATAGCGAAAATCTCCCATACAAAACTGATTTCGCTAGGTACGCAGATTTTAAATGTCATCTTTCATTTTTCGTTTTCCCACCGGCCGACTGGCATACGCGATTTTGTCGAAAATATCACGCTTGGAAGCCAAAATTTAGTGAAATTCCGTCAACAAGAGTTTTTCAAAGGTCAATTGACCGTCGTAATTATCACTTTTCTCAAAAACATCGTTGTAATATTCGTTTGAAAATTGACATGTGCAAAAAAACAACATAAAAGTCGAGTATTGAAACTAATGTTTAAAAAAAATGTATACTTTTAACGGAGCCACCTATCGGCAGAGTCGAGAAGCAAAGCTTTTCGTTAGAAAAAATCAAATTTCTATTAAAAAATTCAAATTAGAACGTTCGAAATTGGAGTAAGATAATTATGCATCGTGTAGGCAGAATTCCACGGGCAGTTTCATTCTTTATTGTCGTTTTGAGGGTGATTAAAAAGAGACCGCTCGAAAAATTATTAATTTATTTTTCTTTATTATTTCTGACTTTTGATTTTTTTTTTTTTTGTTTCAGAAAATCGATTCGGACAGTCGCATTAAGATTTGGGAAGAGCAGATTCATATCTGAAATGAAGATGTGAATAATTTTTTACTTTTTCAAACATTTCTCATAAAAAAATATACATTTATTGAGAAAAGAGCAAGCGTATCAATGAATTCAAAAAGTGAATATAATAACCATGTCGTTTTCAAAAAAAAAACGTAAAAAAAATAGTTTTTCCGAAAAAGTAGAGATTTTTTAATTTTTTTTTAAATATTTTAATTGATAATATAGACTGTGAACCACCCCCCCACCAGGAGGTGTGATTGAGCAGGGGTGTGGTTTTAAATTCAAACCCTCTGATTGGTTGGGGGGCGGTAACAATTCAACGATGGCCAGTCAATCAAGGCCGCAGAACGTTTCTGGGGATCCCTGATTGGTTAACCATCATTCTGATGGCTAGCCAATCGGATCGATCAGGGCCCTGATTGGTTAATTATCATAACATTGAATATAGCCGATAATATAAAAATAAGTAGCCATTTAAAAAAGTAAGTAGGTACTTAATATAAAATTTAATAAAATCAAATAAAATGAGGTACTTATCCATAAGATCATTTTTTTTCCTAAATAATAAAAATAAAATTACAGCGCCATTTTTGTGAAAAATCGCCTTATTAATTTTGTACTAACGGTTTTCTGTACCAGGAGCACAGAAATTGGCTGAGGTATAAACTTAAACTGTATGAAAAACTATAAAATCGGTAGGTACATGAGAAACTGATAAATTATTATAAAATGAATATGAACATAACGTTCGAACGCATGCACCAAATTGGATAATTATTTTTGTTTTGGGTTTGTAATTGTTAGGACAAGGTTTTCATTAATCTTCTGGTGAGCGCTGGCATTATGAAATTTGAATAAAATGGTTGCCGAAATGTATACACGCGCATAACGTTCGAACGAATGCATCGAATTGAATAATTGTTTTTTTGTTGGGTTCGTTACTGTTAGGACAAGGTTTTGTATATAACTACTGTGAGCTCTGGCATAATGAAATTTGCATAAAAATGAATTGCCGAAATGTAATTATGCGCATAACTTTCGCACGAATGCACCGAATCTGAAAATTCTTTTTTTATTGTGTTCGTTATTGATAGGACAAGGTTTCTATAAAACTACTGGCGAGTTCTGGCATTATGAAATTTGCATAAAAATATTTCATTAGGTGGCACGCGAGCTGTTTGAAAACTAAATGTAACGGCAATGAATTAATGAAGCACGGAGGGGGGAGGAAAAAGCTCAACACAGGAGACCCTGAGGAAAATAATTTCCCTCAGGGTCATGTCATCTTTGGAGATGCTGGTTGGAGGGTTTTTTAAGGCAAAGAAGGAGATGAGAGTTTTGGGAAGGAAAAGGGTTTAAGGGGTGGGTAGGAATCTGGGGTTCAGTGTATCCTGGTCATCCGCCTCCAAGACCTAGACAAACCTCACCCCATGAACCCGGGCACCCCTACTAAATCACCAAACGTAGCGAACCACTTGGGGTGACCTACAGCAGAGGTGTTGGTTATCCAATAATGGTCAATTTTTGGGATTTGTATTTCTACATAACATTATATAACACGGGTACCCGGCATGCGTTGCAAGATCACTGAAACCTTAGGGGGAGAACTCGGGATGAAATTATGCAGTGTTAAACTTTTTTTTACATTAGCTCCACACAGGAGGCTCCAAGGAAAACAATTTCCCTAGGGGCCTACGTCATCTTTGAGGATGCTGAGCGGAGGGTTTTTTAAGGGAAAGGAAGGAGAAGAAGATATGGGAAGGAAAAGGGTATGAGAGGTGGATAGGAATCTGGGGGTCAGTGTGGCCAGGAGTAACGGACTTATGAATCTATTCCTCACACTGCGGTGCATGGCAAAGGATTGGGAGAATCTGGCTGGAGAGGTCGAGATCCCCCCTCAATCAGTCTCCTCCGATCCAGTCTGCCACGCAGTGGTTGGTCAAACGTATCCGCCTCCAAGACCTAGACAAACCTCACCCCATGAACCCGGGCACCCCTACTAAATCACCAAACGTAGCGAACCACTTGGGGTGACCTACAGCAGAGGTGTTGGTTATCCAATAAAGGTCAATTTTGGGGATTTGTATTTCTACATAACATTATATGACACGGGTACCCGGCATGCGTTGCAAGATCACTGAAACCTTGGGGAGAACTCAGGATGAAATTATGCAGTGTTAAACTTTTTTTTACATTAGCTCCACACAGGAGACTCCAAGGAAAACAATTTCCCTAGGGGCCTATGTTATCTTTGAGGATGCTGAGCGGAGGGTTTTTAAGGGAAAGGAAGGAGAAGAAGATATGGGAAGGAAAAAGGTATGAGGGGTGTTAAGGAATCTGGGGGTCAGTGTGGCCAGGAGTGATGGACGCATGAATCTATTCCTCACACCGCGGTGCAAGGCGAAGGGTTGAGAGAATCTGGCTGGAGAGATAAAAAGCCTCCCTCAATCAGTCTCCTCCGATCCAGCCCGCCACGCAGTGGTTGGGCGAACGTATCCGCCACCAAGATCTAGACAAATACATACAGTTTCAGAATACAATAGTGAGCTTTGGCATCATGAAATTACACGAAAAAAGGCCCGTTCTAAATCCTAGGGGCCTGCGTCATCTTTGAGGATGCTGTGGGGTGGGTTTTTTAAGGGAAAGGAAGGAGAAGAAGATATGGGAAGGAAAAAGGTCTGAGAGGTGTTTAGGAATCTGGGGGACAGTGTGGCCAGGAGTGACGGACGTATGAATCTATTCCTCACACTGCGGTGCAAGCCGAAGGGTTGGGAGAATCTGGCTGGAGAGGTCAAAAGCCTTCCAATAATTATGGTAACAAGGGAAAGGATAAGAGGGAGATTAATGGACTTTTTGTGCGTAAATAAATAAATTATATACAGCGGGTACCCGGCATGCGTTGCAAGGCCACTTTAACCTCGGGGTCCATTAAACTGTAATGGTTCCATCCCAAATCTCGGAAAACAACATTATAATGCAAGCGCCTGTAATATATAACATTATAAACAACCTGGCATGCGTTGCAAGGTCACTTTAACCTCGGGGTCAACTTTACTGTAATGGTTCCATCCTGATTCCCGGGAAATAACATTTTAAAGCAAGTGCCTGCAATATATAATATGATATACAACGGTTACTCGGCATGCGTTGCAAGGTCACTGTAACCTCGGGGTCAACTTAACTGTAATGGTTCCATCCTGATTCCCGGGAAATAACATTTTAAAGCAAGTGCCTGCAATATATAATATGATATACAACGGTTACTCGGCATGCGTTGCAAGGTCACTGTAACCTCGGGGTCAACTTAACTGTAATGGTTCCATCCCGATTCCCGGGAAATAAAATTTTAATGCAAGTGCCTGCAATTTATAACATAACATACAACGGGTACCTGGCATGCGTTGCAAGGTCACTGTAACCTCGGGGTCAACTTTACTGTAATGGTTCCATCCCGATTCCCGGAAATAAAATTTTAATGCAAGCGCCTGCAATTTATAACATAATATACAACGGGTACACGGCATGCGTTGCAAGGTCACTGTAACCTCAGGTTTCTTCATATATTTAATTTAAAACACAATCCTCCTCGCTTCATCCACGTTCACACGCAAATCGCATAGTGTTTTAACCCGTCAGTTGCTTCTGCAACGGGCCCCGCTAGTATATATATTAATGTTTGGTTTTGGGGTAGGTCAGGAAAACTCACTTTTTTTTTTAATCGTCCGGGTACAGGCGAAAATCGACCGCTCTGCCT